>VZRF01015248.1:772151-1311160 GCA_013396875.1 Vireo altiloquus | reverse complement strand
TGTTTTGTTTTTTTTTCTTGTCTGGGGAATCTTTTATCAATCTAAGAGGGTTTGTGTTTAGAAAAATACAAAATCAATTTTTCTTTCCCTACCCATTTTCTATGACTATTCAAACAGAGATGAACACTACAAAAGAGTGTTTCAGGTTATTACCAATTATTCAGAGGAAATACAATGTGGATGATTAAGAATTAATATTGCTTCTGGAAACCTAAGGGAGTAGTATCATTGTACTGGGACTCTAGAAGCAATTACAGCTTTGTTTCTTGTATCTGGCTGTGAATGTCTCCCTTGTGGCATGGTATCAGCATGTCTATTCCAACACAGCTCATGGGAGGAACGTAGGGTGGCAGGGAGTCGAATTCCAGGATATTTAGTTTATGTAGGATTAAGAATAAATTACAAGTCTCAAAAAAGTTGGAAGATACAACAGAAAATACCATCAGACTAAGAAGTCCTTGTAATTTTAACAAAACTGTGGCTTAATTTAACAGCAAAGGAAAGAGGAAAGGAAAAGAGAGGTATCTTTCCACTGAAATCCATTTGCCTTGCCCTCATCACTGCTGGCATGAGGGTCATATGATCAGTGTCATATGCATACAAAGAAAAGTAGATACCTAACTGAACTACTGTGATTAATTGCCTGATTCTGAAATTGAATTACCATTGGTTAGCATATTTTATTGCACACATTTATGCTGCTCTGCACCTTTTCTGCATTTTACAACAATTCCTAAATTAAATTGCATTTTTTTTACGAGTACATAAGTTACATAACTCAATATAGTACTTGCAGCCTGTAAGTTAAAATAGCAAACAAATTATGGTGATAATCAAGGAAAAGAAATTTAAAGTACAGTGATTTAAAGTATACCACAGCAGAAGAACAGCATATCAAAGTCATTAAATAAACTAAATATAAAACTTGTAATTTTTCCATATTCCACTTGTTATTCAAACAAAAATTTCACTGACTTCAGTGTTCTGAGTGACAAGAATTGCATTAATGAAAAGTTAAAATGTTTAAGTTTGCTTTCAAGATCAATCATGGTATCAGTCACTGAAGATTAGAAGTCACAATGACTTTCCTGTTAAGAGAATCACGTTGGTCCAAGACAGATAATAGACACAAGGGTTTTAATTCTGTATGTTAGCATGATTCTTCAAAGTATTGATGGTAATTTTAATGAATCACATGTTATGAAGCACAAGCAGTATGTTCATCTTTGCAATGTTAGTATATTTTACTGGATGGAGTCAGTTCCATTCAACTTAATAATTGGTCTCTGAATGCATTAGCGAAAAATAGGAATAAAATGCTTTTTAAGGTCTTATATGTATCAACTTGCGTTTGTAATGCTTCAGTTAAATTACGCACATCTCTTGCCTTAGTTATTTTGACCACATTCTATTCCCATTAGTTTCACTCCTAGTATCTTATATCCTTTTCTACCCTCTACATACATACAAGTATTTCATAATGTCATATTTGTATTTGAACCCTGAAGTTCTAGTCATTCTATGAAAAAGACCAAACTCAAATTACGTAGATCAATAATGTCAAACTTTTGGTGTGGCCAGACCTTGGTCTAGTGGAGCACAGGCTGACTCTATGTCAGCTTTTCTTTTAGAGCAAAGGCTGGCATTCTGTGCCAACATCAATCAGCCCTGGCCAGAAATTAAACTCATCATATCAGGCACTGTAAAAAATGAGAATTAACGATGTTGGGTGCTGGACAAGTTGCCACCTTCCTTTACTGCTCAGTAGATTTTGCAGTCTTAGAGTCAAATATGTAAATGTGTAATTTAAAAAAAGAGAGCAATTTATTTTTGAAAGCCTTCGACATTTAACGAAGCAGAAGTCAGTGATAAACTGCTCACAAGGATTGCCAGCAGGTGACTTCACACACTGTAAGCACTTTACTACAGAGTGATTAATACTTATCACAAGGGAAAATAATAATGCCATCCTTTCTTGCTAAGAACATAAAAGAAGCTGCTTAGGTCACCAGGAACAGAGCTGTGGACATGGCCACAGTAGTTACAGCTACACTGAGAGATGCTCAGGTCAGGAATGGGACATGATTATTCAAAATGTTAGCTAAAAAGCAGTGCTCAAAGGCCATGTGGATGTTAGCAGAGTAAATGAGTAGTCAGACTTTAAATATGAAGCTCAGATTGATTAGAATGCAAATGTCAGTTGGAATTAGACGGCGTGAGAAATGTTTTATGTCTCTGTTATTCAAATGGTGCCTTGACAGGTGGTTCAAACACTTGCCCAGTGTCTGGACACTCTCTGAATCAGGTACTGGATCCCCTGTTTCTGGAATGACTCCCTAAATCTTAGTAGTTGAGGTAGCTTTTTGGAGAAATCAATAAATACCACTGGATCCACATTTACATTGTTTTAATTCAGGCTGAGGACCATGTGAAATGCAGCAATGAAATGTCCTTGCTAGCTCACCTTCCAACGCATGCAGAGAAATGAGCCAACAATATTTCCTTTCATTCTTTACTTCAGTTGGTGATAATTATAGATATCTCTTCACAATAATATCTAAACTACCTTGCAGTCTTTACATTATTAACCTTGCTAGGGAATGGTCTCCCCCTTTTTAACAGGTGAGCAAACTGAAGACTAGATTATAGCAAATATTTGGCTGCTTTAGAAAGGGATAGGTATTAGGTGTGTGGGTATATGTGGCAACTTGAAAGTCAAAAAGAAATATTTAGCAAAGCAGGAACTGAATCAAAGCCCACAAATATTAATTCTAGAACACATTTCCTTGTCTGTTGCATTTTGAAAGGAAGGTTCTGCCACATTATCTGAACAAGCAACCTGCTGTACCATTACCAGTTATCTTAAATTAAGGCTGCTATTTGTGTTGTCACTACCTGCACAGAATAAAGACAAATCCTATTATCAAACTCAATTCCAGCCCTATATGAATATAAAACTTGAAGGGTATTTTCTAGGCATATCAATGCTTTTGTCTGACATCTAATAGGTTCATATTATCTTCATTTCTCAGTTGTAATTAAATGTAATAATTGCATATTTATTTTTATTTACAAAGGCTGTTGCTTGTACAATAAAATTTGATTCAATCGATTGAAGACTCATTTAATGGACTTTTGAGGACCCAATGCATGTAAACAATGCTCTAATCAGACATCAAAACATGCATAAATCAAAGTAATTAAATCAATGTAACACTAAGGAAATTGTGAACCAAAGAGATATTTTAAAAAACAAACAATAAAATATATGATTTAAGATCTCAGTTAACAGAACAGCTGCAATACTTATAGCTGTATCCACTGTTACTGTCACTAAATAGCTGTCCATGATCAGAGCCCTGTGATCAAGGTATCATAAGTGGGAACCAAGACCAGTATCTTCCCTATAAAATTTCTTCAATGTAAAATGGAGAATACCATTGTGGAATCCAGAAATAGCTGCCCTGGTGGAAAATTACAATGTAGCTGTATGTTCAGAATATTAAAGATTACATCTTTTCACATGACACAAAGAGAAGTAGTTGAAAGTTCAGACTCTCAAATAGGACAGCCAGTGTAAATTTTGACAATCTTCTTCCATGTATGCTGAATCACAGTGCCTTGTGAAAATAAATCTCTAAGTAAGTAATTAAATTGAATATTCATTTTCTCATTCTTCTTTGGCAAAAGAGTATTTCACCTCTCACATATATCCTCACACGAGACAGAAGGGAAAATATATGCCTTTCTCACAGGTATTTGTCTTCTCTTCTTACCAACATAGCTACTTGCTTCATGGCTGCTGGGGTATGTTTGCATAAACTCTGCATCCAGGTGGCTCCAGGCATGGTAGTGTCTGGAACTAAGGTCAGCTGTGTGTGCCACCAGCTTAAGTGCCCATTGATACATACACAATCTGAAAAACTTGAGATGCAGCTGTCGGAAATAGACCACTATGATGGGTTCTCCCACCTGACATTCATAGCAGCTGGTTGGTCACAGCACAATTTCATTTGTACTGTGACATCTCACTACTTGTGGAGAGCAGGTAATAAGAGCTTTCTGTTGGTCATGTGGACAGAAGGACACCGAGTTATTTGTCCAGATGATAAAAATCTGATATAAATAAGCAGTCATCACTACAACTGAAAATAATCCGATCCCCCGGTTTTTTTTTTCCCCTGGTGATCCTTTCTCTCAGTTTCTATCACAAAAAGAAAGGGAAACCACAGTCTGATTCAGGACAGAATTTATCACTTCTAGGTTTAGGTATATAATAACTGAGGCCAATTTAGGAGCCTCCTTGGCTGTATTATAGCTTCTACAGTCAGTGGAAACAGGTATCTACTGAGGGCTATTTAGTTCACATAAGATTAACTGTTTTTAATCCTCCATCAGCTAGTGAAAAATATGAGAAAACACCTGTTACCTGACAAAGGGTATAGTGGGTACAAATCCAGGTCTTACTTCATATCCCAAGTCATTCCAAGAACCCACGTGGGAGCAGAAAAACTGGTATATGTTCACAAACTAGTGGATGGCATCCAAGAACACATTTTCAGGACTACATCCCTAGATAAGAATGCCCTTACCACATAAGATTCTTTTGGCCTTATCCCCACAAATATTTTTCCACCCAGGTTCATTCCTGTGCAAATGTGCTTTGAGTCTCAGTTTTGTCAATCCTGCCCTGATGTATCCTTCTTCCAGTGTCAGCTCCTATGTTCCACAGTCTTTGCTGATATGTGTTTGTTAATGTATGTTTTCATTCCTGCTTAATGTATTCGTTCATTCTCCTGTCCCCAACAGCTTCTGTCCCACTTTGTCTCTGGAAAATTATCTTCTCCATCACCTCCACTCTTAAACTGTGCATTCCCAGCCATAACTCAGGAACGTGTGCCACTCATCCTTTTTCACCCTTGATGGCAAGACTCAACAAGCAATGCTTCTTTGCCTGCTCCAAATGTGTCTACCTGTTTTTCACATGAAATTTCTGTCATCCTTTCCCTGTCAGTGAGCATCCAATCCTTTCTCTTTTCTGTACTTCTTTTTCACTCCTTGCTGATTTTTTCCATAATCATAAGTGAGTTTTCAACAAGGCTATATAATATAATTATTATTTGGCATGAGGCTGGATTTCACAAACAAACAGTTAAGCAATTTACCAGTTCACAATAGTAAACCTAAGATAAAATTCCCTTTTCAAATAAAATGACATGGATTGGTTGATATCAAACCTGAGAATTCAGACCTTTATCAGGTTAAAAATGAAAGCTTAGCAGATGGCTTGTTATAAACTATCTTACTCAAGAATGAAGGTCAGTATATTGTGATGAATCTTTAATATAAGCCAGAAGATTCCTGGAAATTTTTGCAGTTTTTTCCAGAATAACCTCAGGTCTTTGTGCATTTTCAATTTTTTTATTCAATGCCCACCAAAAAATACAGATTATCTGAGTGTTTTACAAAAATTAAAATAACAGAAAAACACCTTTAACAAGCGAATGCTCTACTAACTGTAAAACATGGAGGGATTCTGCACCTGAAACCACTTAATACTTTTATGGAAGCAATAAAATAGTTTCACATGAATAGTTTCACATGTTTCTTGAGGAACGAGTTTTAAAACTAGTGAGGAGAAGATCCATCAAAAATAAATCAAAGCTTGTTTTGCTTGTGCCACAAGAATTGTGTGTAATGGAAAGTTATTAAGACCAAAGCTACTTGCCACATTGCCTCAGAACACTGTCCAATTGCCAAAGCACTCTCCAATCAATCAACCATCAGCCTCATTTCTCCTTGCCAGCACTGACAGGTCACCGTCTGACTGTAGATTATGAGATAAAAGGAAGCTAGTAGCTTTGTTTCCTTCTTTATTAAGTTATTTGCAACACTCCGTTCTGTCTTCAAGATAGGTGTGAGCTGATAAGGAAAACCTTCACTTTCTGAAAAATTATTTCAAAACCTAGATCAAAATATAGTCTGATGCCTAGGCAAGGTGTTAATTAAAAATATATAAAAATATAATGGGATTTGAATCACCAGCTATGTAATAGTTGAAATAATAATATTCAGAATTATAAGAAATCTCATTCTTAAGTAATTTTTTGGAAACTACATATCAAATTTTTTTGCTATTTACTGCTTTCCTAAATTCCCTAAAAATTGCATCTTTTTCTGTCTCATTTATAAATGTACTACAAAATTAAAAAATGTACTGTTTGACCCTGAGATTAGTGCAGTTGGTCAGATCATGGTGATAATAATGCCAAGGTTGTTGTGGGTTCAATCCCCATATGGACCATTCTAATCCTTAAACACCAGGAATGTAAGGATTGTCAGAGTAACTGGTGTAATTTACGTTTTGTAATGCAAATCCGGAGTCATACCACAAAAAAGCACATAGAAAAATAAATGTCCAGATTAGAGTGACTTCATCTTATCTCCTCCTCCTCCACCTATTAGTCCTGTAGCCATACTTGCCATGGTCTTCCAGTGAGAAGGTGCACAAGAAGCTTGGAGGGAGCATAGCCAGGACAGCTGACATGAAATGGCAAAAGGGATATTCCATACCACAGAATGTCATATTCGGTGGGCAGTTAGCCAGGAATCACTGATCTCTGCTTGGGAACAGGCTGGGTGTCGGTCATCAGGTGATGGACAACTGTGTTGTGCATTGCTTGTTTCTCTTGAGTTTTGTTCCTCTATCTCTCTTTCTCGTTACAAGTGTTATTATCAGTATAATTACTGTTATATTTTATTAAAAATATTAAACAATTCTTATCTCAACCCGTGAGTTTTACTTTCTCTTCTGATTGCCTGCCTCACTGGTATGGGGAGCAGGGGCAAGTGAGTGAGTAGCTGCATAGTAGTACTCGGCTGCCAGCTGGGGTTAAACCATTACGCCTGCTCATTTCCATCAAATGAAGAGCTGTGCCTCTGCCAAAGGCATTGGTCTTCCACTTGCTCATCAAGGAAATGTCTATGAACACAAAGAGCCACACTGTCTTTGTTCTGCTGGACACCCTAGGCACCAGAAATACCTTTAATTGTTAAGGTGTCATTAAGAGCTTCTCCTAGATATCTATTTTACATGCAAATGTGCTTTTCAGTACTTCTCTTTTTCCAGAGCAAGACTTGAGCAGCATTTCATGTAACTAAGTTGAAAGTAATTTCTAACTGCAGTATTTGCTTTCAAAGATTTATTAAACTTTTTCCGTCAAGACTGTATTTATTTTAATTATTTTGAATGTCATCCAGTCAAATAGCTCACTGGGTGCATTAAGAAGCATTTGAATTTATAGAAAATTTCATGCATGCTACAAACTCTTTACAGGAAAAAATACCAGAAAATTAGGAGAACAAGAATCCTAGTTCATCAGCAAAGTGTTGTGATGAACATAGTTCCACTCATGTACAGTATATACACAGGAGTGTTCTGATAAATCAGTAATATTGAGACTCTGTGGGAGCCTTTGAAACAGAGAGGATGCTTGATAGAGGATTTTCACTTCTCTATTTGAAATGCATCAGAAGTTCATTTCAGCTACTCAGCAGATCCTTATTTAGCACGGACTTGCTAGCTTGGGCTTAGTATGTCAGGGTGCATCAGTGTGTTCAGAAAAGTGATTTTTTGTGGCAGCATTAACGTCTAATTATGTGCATAGTTTACAGTTTTTTAACAGGAAAGAGACCAAATGAATGAAAAGCTGAAATGAGATTTATTTCTTCTTACCAGCATTTGCTTACATTTCGTTTTTCTTTAATAACATTATTTTCCATCCATCTCTCCTCCTGCCTTATCAAAGCTATATTACATGACAAAGTCATCCTTAGCTGGATATGTTTTTAAAAGCATCTCCATGCCTCCTTCCCACAAAACATCATATTAATCATTTTTCTTATGTGTGCTGGCTGTCAGTCATTTTCATTATCTACAAAGCTATTAGTTTCACAGACATTAAACTTAAAGGAGAACTATTATTAAATCAAGCCACTACAGCATATAAAACACCAGGTTTAAATTGCCTTTAACCTTGGCTTATTTCCTCAATTATACAATTTTTAGTTTAACTCCAGCCTTTCCAGATTTTCAGTCACTGCTTCCCATGCCCAGGCTAGCACTCAGCTGTCTCCATGAGTAAGACAAATACCATCACTCCAAATGTCTCCACCTTCCTCCTCCTTTCCTCCACTTTATGGAATATGCCTTTGGTCAGCTGGGGTCACCCATCCCAACCCCCAGTCCTGTCCCCAGCATGGCTGTAAGAAAAGCAGAAAAGACCTTGACTCTGTGCAAGCACCTCTCAGCAATAACAAAAATATCTCAATATTATGAACCCTGTGTTCAGCACAAATTCAAAACTTAACCCCATACTATCCACTGCGAAGAAAATTCCCTCTATCCTAGGCAAAACCAGCATGGTTCTGAAGACAGAATTATTAATGCCCATTTAGCTTCTTACAGAAGTCCTCACTGATGTAGCTCACAAATGTGAATTCATTTATCTTCACAGTACTCATGCAAGATAAGTGATTGTTAATATCTCCATTTTACAGGGGCAGGGGGAAAAATTTAAGATAAAAGTTTTCACTTAGTATGCCCAGTTGAAGGTATTTGTTTTTCCTTTTCACTCTGTCCAGAACATTTACAAAGCCCAGCTCTCAGTGATTTCAGTTGCTGTTGTGAATGTTCAGCAATTAGGTAGATCCAGGATGCTAAGTTGAAAACACAGCTAATGCCCAAACATGCCATTAGTGCCAGCCTTTGTAGAGTTTGATTCAAGCAACTTACCCGTAGGAGCACTCTCCCAGCAGCAGAACAGAAACGAATTCTACTAATGAGCAACCAACTGCCTTAACTCTCCCATTTCTTCCTACAGTCCCCTTCCTCACTTAATATTTAGTTTTCAGTAATAGAAACAAAAGTGCAAGTAATACAAAATCAGGTATTCTGTTTCTTTATTTTTTTATTTTAAAGCTTCCAGTAATGTTTTCTTAAAGTAGGATACCTCTGCATATTTGTAAGAGAGCTGAAACTAAAGCTGGGAGAGATGCAGCCCTGGTCCAAATGCTGCAGATTTGAGTAGCTTCATGCTACTCCTGGACTGCATGAACAACCACTTAGGCTCCTCAGTCCTGTGTACCCTTTGGAAAAACCAAAGCAAAATCACAGGCACATCCATCTGTAGCACACACTGAATGAGCCCAATGTTCTCCAGATATATCAAGACAAGTTATTCTCAGAGTAGCTGCTGTGCACCTTGAATACATGAATTGTAGGTCCGATGTCTTCAGAGTAGGTCGGACTACAACTACATGTAAATTGTGACATTTTCCCAGTAACTAGAGAAGAGATGGCTGAGAGGGGACCTCATCAATGTTTAGAAATATCTGAAGGGAGGGTGTGAAAAGGATGGAGCTGGGCTTGTTTCAGTTGTGCCCAGCAACAGGGCAAGAGGGATGGGCAGAAAAGGATGCACAGAAAGTTCCACCTGAATACGAAGAACTTCTTTACTGTGCAGGATTGTCCAGAGAGTTTGTGGAGTCTCCCTCACCGGAGATACTCAAGAACTGTCTGGACACATTCCTGTGCTATAGAATGACCCTGTTTGAGTGGGGAAGTTGGACCAGGTGTCCCACTGTGTTTCCTTCCAAACTTGCCCATTCTGTGATTCTGTGACCTTGCTCTGTCTGGAGACACAGCCTTAGCTCTAGGGTGACCACCTGAAGTGATGCTGTCTGAATTTCTGGCCTATTCACCAGTTCTACTCAGATCTATTGTACCAGCCTTTTGTTCAACTCCCAGGTTATCCTTGCCTGAAGTCTACACAGGGAACAATGGGTCATGAACAGAAGAAAACAAGCAGAATACATGCTTTTAATGGTAGTTTCATTCAGAGTTTAGGGGACAGTCTTCTTAACATTTATTGTGTTGATGTTAAAGAAAACATGTCATTGAAAACTGATGACAAAGAAAATAACATTCTGTAGGAAAGATCAGAAACACATATCAAAATTTAGGATTACAGAAACACCCATCTTAACATCCATCCGAAATTAATTTAGACACTTAGATCAAAGGGATTTAGTTTTCAAATCTGTAGACTAAGCAGAAACACCAAATGTATTCCAAGAGAACCTCCATCAGCTCTAATTCATAGGCGACTATTAAAAACACAAATAAATATGAAAATATGTTCCAGATTTTATACTAGGTTTTAAAAAATGGCTAACTTACCAGAAGGTTATTCCAAACGATTCTCTAGAAAAGACATTAACCACACATCTGTGGTTAGACAGATACAGGTGATAAAAGAAAAATTATGAACATACAGGATTAAAGCATTACAGTGAAATTCAGAATACAAACACGAGTCTTGTTTTGCACATACTTTAACTCCTATTTCAGGGAACCCATTCACACTGGGCAGAAGACTTATGGAATCTAAGCTAGTGAAAATTATCCAATAATCACAATGTAAATTTAGACCTTCACACATATCTTTGTTAGAGATATGAAAAGACATTCAATTGTATTGAACTTAGAGATTTTACATCTTGCCTTCAGCTCATAAATAGCTGAATTAAAAATAACTCAGAATTGTTACCAAAAGAAATAAAAATATTATTTTTTCCTACTGGTTTTGTGATGATTTATGTGTTCTGCTGCTTTCCTCACCATAGGATTGAAACAGAGGAAGAAATCTAAGGTGTTCTCTTTATCCAAACATCAACATTCTTTCTGAGATATTGTGTCAGACTGTATTTTTTTCAACAAGAAATACTTTGTTTCCCCCAAGAAATGAACAATTTAACTCTGCTGTTAGCCAGCAAAATTCTATGGTTCAGAGAGAAAACTTGTCATGGGTGATCAGTAGAATCTCAGTTCTGTTACAGAGAACTGTCCTCATTGGAATAAATTCAAAATTGAGTGGGGTGCAGAAACTACTTCTTCTTGAGGACACCTCATCAAAAGTCTCCTTGTGCATGGCATCTCCTATGTGAGATCCTATCATCCTGGCACAAGTGTTGTATGCCCTCCACTTGTGCTTCCAGCCTAACCTCTTTTCCAAATGGTTTCAGTTGCATCCAAAGAATTCATAGTAGATGTTTGTCGGGTCTTTCCTTAAGACTCAAAAGTGATGGAGATCTTATAGTTTATTTGGATTATATACTCAGAAGTTTTATTCTTAAAATAGGAAAATTATTTTAGGAAATTTTTCTTCAACACAAACCTGCTGATTATCATTTTTTCTCCTATGACACATCATATAATTTTTAGAAATGCAAATAAAGCTAATTTCAAAACAAAATTTAAAAAAAATCATTTAAAAACTGCCAGAACAGGATTTTTCAAAGCAACTCATGTATTTCTAATGTTTTCTCTTCTTAAAAAAGTAGCATTCAGGCTTAAACAACTGAAGCGTGTCAAGTATTCAACCTGAACAAATAAACCAGCATGTTTCAACTGATTGTGGCTCCACATAAGCTCTCCCGACTCATTTTTCCCCCCAGCATGCACTAAGATGTCTCCATATAGGCAACCTGGGTTCATTCCGCCCATAGTGAGCACGAGCTCCAAAGAGCGTTGTCACATGAGGATGGTGCTATCCCTGGTGAATGCATTAGCTCAGATAATCATCACCTTAACATAGATGTATGGTGCTTGGCTGCAGCTGATCAGGTCTGGCAGCTCTAAGTGTGGGCAGAGTTATTTCTATCTGCTTGTAGGTCTGTTTAAAGATGTCCCAATTTACATCAAGGCTGTCTTTTTCAGGTAGCACAGAGTGTTTTTAAGAGTCCAAGTGAGAATGGGAAGTATGTTTGCAAAACTGAGATACTATACGTTAGCAAAAACATGTACAGAATTGTAAGTATAGTAGTGCTTTCGTAGAGCTAGAGATATCAAGAGGTATAAAGTGATAAGGAAGAAAGAGAATGAAGTTTCTCTCTAGATCTTATTAATGTATAGGTATCAGGATTCTCATAAATATATTCAATAGACTGTACTGTAAAGTTCATTTGGAGGTTAGGATAGTGAGCAGACTTTGCAGTGTGAAGGTGAGATAGCTTAAATTGGTTTACAGAACAGCTAATCCTTCACTGATATTTCTGAAATTCTTTGTAACTGTCTTTGTCACTTTCTGATGCCCAGTAATTTCAGCCTTGTCCTTTATATGCTGATTGATTCTTGAACTCATAATCCATTTTCCATCCTTAGCTCTTTATTTTTTCACACGGCCTATTCAGGGCACCTAGGAACTTCTCCATCAGTGTAATGCAGACTCCCATCATGCAGCCAGCCATAGCAGTGTGACAGGATTACCATTAATCAAAATTGACTATATCCAGAAGTGTAAGTTGAGAAGGAATCTGAAAATAGTTGTAATGCATTCTTTCAAATTTCCTGTAACATTGGACACAAATGTCTTGCCTCATTTAAGCATCTTAAAGAGTAACACCAAGTGGGTAAGGATGTTACTTGATACTGCTAGTTGCCTTTGAAGGACCCTTGCTGTTAAAGGACTTTACTGATGACGTCACAAATTCCTTTATTACAACTAATTGCCTTGGTGTTTATTAATTGACTTTCAAAAAAAAAAAAATAATAAAGAGAGATTTTTAAACAGAGTTCCCAGTGTATTCCCCAAGGAAAGATATCAGTTAAGACTGTAGGGTTACCTCAGATTAATTTTACTTAAATGCTGAACTCTGAGTATCAATTCCATGGTCAGTATCAGGGTTGCCTTTGGACAGGGAAAAGCAAAGGCTCAGACATTCTAGTCCCTCTGGAAAAGATTGAACATACAGAAGATACTTATGTACAAACATTTTCCTTTTGCACTTTTCCGCACTGCTAGTAGTTTTCCCTAATGATAAGGCCAGCACAAATGGAGAGGAAAAGTAAATAAATAAACAATTATGGGCTATTTCAAGCTATAGTATGTGCAGTATACTAACATTGTGGGAATTACATGTCTAGTTATGGGATTTAGCTTTCCCAAATTCTTTCTCTAAGAAATGGCCTAAACGCATGTTCTACTGTCTATTTATACATCTGCTGTGAAAGCATTAATCAGAGATTGCAACTTTGCTGTTCTGCCAAGCATTTTAAAATTCATAGTGTTTAATCCCTGGGCATTGTTTTCAGCCTGCTCAACTTTTTCTGTTTCTAATTGGCAGATATCTGGGCAGCGGCTTTGCTCATCTATTATTAACCTCTTATATCTAGGATCACATGACATAAATGGCTTGAAAATACATAATGATGAGACCCTCAAACATCAGTCCTGATTTTCCTTCTTCTCTACTTTAATGGGTAGTTGGTGGGTCATTTCACTTGGGAGTTTGAGGGGATCAGTGATATCTGCCCAGTTTACCATTTTACTTGCATTTTTCTAATTATTTTTTCTCTGTCACAAAATGTGTGACCTCCAAGCCCCCATGGAGGGGCTTGTCATTCAAGCCTCTCAATGAGCTTAGAGGTGAGAAAATCTATAGAGGTCCTTACCAAACTCCTCTATTCAATAATGAACCATTCAGTAATGAAGCTTCTATAAATTTTAGTGTGCAAAGAAAAATCACCATCATTCAAACGACCGTCTTCCTTTTTGTTTCTGAATATTTCAAGCCATTTACATCTGCAGTCAGTTAGTTGCCTTGAAATCTAAAAATGGAGCTTTATATTGATAGCAAAGTCTGTGGGACACCAGCCCCACACACATCCACATACAAAAATCATTACAATTTTTTTGTATTTTCAACTGGAGAGCCAAAAGATCTTCCTCTAAAGTATTGAGTTGTTCTCTTTCATGACTTTCATCTGTTTGTAGAAACTGAAATAAGAAATAAAAATATAGAGGCTTAAGGAATAGTGCTTAACTGTGGGTTTGCACCAAGGAGTAGGTACTCATCCCTTCTTGCATCCAAGAAAAATACAATCATCTCTCTCACTTTATTGCCCAACATTTCAAGGCTCATCACACTACCTGACTTGATGGTCTGCATAAGAGGGGAATGAAATAAGATGAAGAAAAGTAAGAAGCAGCAAGGGGTGGAAACATCTCCAAGCCAGAGGTAGAGTGGCAGTCTGAGAAAGACACTCTTAATTGTGGTAAAAACACACTTAAGGATTGCAGACTCAGGATGAAATGCACATCAGCACAGGTACTAGCCCCTGTTGTGGAACTGGCAGGATGTCAGTCCTCATGCATTATTGCCTCTTTGTCTGCACTTCCTATCACCTCACGCCATTATCCAATCTGTGCAGGATTTAGACCCACCTCTGCAGCTGCTTTGGCAGCAGCAACCCCAGCAATGGGAGAGAAATGCATATGAAGTTTCTATGAACCTCACCCCTCCTCTGCAGCAGAGTGCAATGTAAGCAAGGACCTGCTGCCAAAAGAAAAGTACAGCAGATGGGAATATTAACTCTTATCAGGGGGTGTCATTGCCAAAGAAGGTGTTTACTAGTTTATGCTACATTTAATTGGCTCATGTGGAGCATGCTACTGACTCTTGGTGCACACCAATAAATACCTTATTCCTAAAACTGATAGTTTTAACATGGAAGATGCTTACAGAATGCATAATACTTGTGTACATGTGCACACACGCGTGCACTTTGTATTTATTCAGTGCATGCCTCAAGATCAAGATCAGAAAAAACTATAATGAATACAAGTTCAAAATGTTTATGAAAATTTTGTTTATATTGTTTTATTGCTTTTTCCACCCACTGCTCACATTATAAAAACACCAGCACATAATTAAAATAAATAATAATAATTTTAAAATAGGAGCGTGCCAGAACACATTCACACATTATGCTACTCTAAATCAGTAAGTGTGGAATTTTTAGTTGCCAGAAAGTTCTTATTTTACAAGGGCACAGGAATATGTGGCTGTAGTTTTTTTTTGACCCTGAACCTCTGGTTATCCTGGGGGAGAAGTTTATCTGCACCAGAAGCCCATGAGAATCCTAGGTGTATACTCTGTATACAAATATATGTCTTATGCTCTAAAAGCCTTATAAATGACATACCTGGAATGGAGAATACTTTACATGTTTTTTCTATTGCCATGTGGAGACAAGCTTCTGCCCCATCCTGTGAGTGCTGGGCACACCACCAAATTTTCTCTTGTTAAGCCTAGGACATCAGGATTAAGATTTCAAGACAGCCGAAGAAAACAGGAAAAGAAAGGATGGGTAAAAGTGTAAGATTATCCTAAACCGACCATAGTAGATTCCTTGAATTCACTGGTCTGTTTGTAACTCCCTTGAATGCATTACATAAGTGACTGGTTACTGCACTGACATGAATTTAAAAGGAATTGGCAGAGCATAGTCCCAGATTCACATCATGATGCAGCTCTGCACCACTCCACTGTCAAAGGATTTTACTTATGCTATCAACATAAAACGTCTTTATGAAAATACAAAAAATTGTGTCACATTCCTTAAAACCTGTATTTTATGCACAAGCCCGTTTTATCTTATAAAGGGCTAATAATTTATAATGAAAGAGAATACAAAACAATCCTTACAAAATCTGTACTTGGTAGATCAACCACTTCAGCCAAGATACTTACAAAGAGTTCTAAACTCTATGTATGCTTTTTGAATTAGTCTCACATCTTTTCTTCCACTACTCCCAAGTGCAGTGCAGCTGCACCCTGTTAATGACAAAGAAAGTAGCAAGTATCTAGAGGCATTGTAAAATAGTTGATTTGTTTCTTCAGAGAAACAATTCCAAAAGAAGTCAATTTGTGCATTAGTTCTGTTCATGGTCAGTGCAAATAGGTGGATTTGGCAACCATTGAAAGCTGTTTGCTGACCACTTTCCAGTGTGGTCCTGGCTGACCAACAGAGCAGTCACACATAAGACCATGAGGAAAGGATAACGAGAGCAGTGAGTGAGGACAGAAGCTTAAGTCAGCTATAGGAACCATCTCTTTCTGAGGCTGAGGTTATTTTATCGTCTACATTGAATCTTCTCTGAAATGTGGAAGAGTTGTTGGAAAAGCATGGGGAAATTCTGGCAGCCTGACTAGTTTCAGAAAAAACTTACTCTTTCTTCTGTAAGTGCTGGCCAGGAACTTTTGGATGAGTAATGAAAAAGACATATTTCTGGTTTTCAGAAGGAAAAGGTTGTAGCAGTGTTGGAGTCCAGGAAGGCCAGAAAGCCTCTCCTGTTGCCCTGAAGGGTTTAAAATACCCTTTGGCACCCCAAGAAGACATAGACTTTGATCTGTGCCCCTGGAAAAACCTTCCAACACTCCTTGATGAATTGAAAACATCGAAAGTGTGAAATACGTTTTAGTTTAGTTTATCATAAAGTGAAAATTTATAGTATAAGGTTTTATAGTATATAAGTACATGGAGGCAAAATGGAGACTTTTAGGCATTGTCCCTAAGTCCCTCTTTCTCCTTCTTCCCCTCCATTTTCCACTGTGAAGTAGGCAAAAAGTAATTGGTAAAATAAGTTTGAAGTAAAAGAAACGTGCTAAAAAGATTTAATAATTATTAGTAAAAATTTGAAAATATCATATGTTGTAGTTAATTACTGGATAACAAAGTTTTAAAAACATGCTGCACACAAAATCTAACAGCCATTGGACACAAATTTCACAGCAACAAGTCAAGCATAGGCCGCGTTGAAAACTTACTAAGAAAACTAATGAATAACCCGAAAAACTGAGCAAAGAGCTTCAACTCCTTTTTTTATCTAGTATAGAACTTCAATAACAAAAAGAAAACCTCACATCCATAAGCCCAAGGCCTTTTCATAGAAGATATCTAAAGACAACTTTACCAGAGAGTCTAAAAAATTGGAATTTCTGTTTAGAAATGAGAGGATGTATCACCACAGAAGAGGTAATAAAAATTTGCACAAGAATGAGAGTCTTCACTGTGCAATATCTGGACCATCTCTTTGAACCCGAATCTTTGTTATGAGAGCTGAAGATGGGATAATATTTATGCTTTTGACCATAAATTTCAGCCTGGTTTTGGGACACTTTCCAAATGAAAGATTCTTTTAAAATATCAAGAGGATATTTTCTAACAGAGAAAGACCAAAAATCCAATAAATCTTTAGGATGCAGTCCTAAAGAATATTTTTTTTTTTTTTTCACAAAATGGACAGAGAAGACGTAAAGTCTCGCCATTCCTCATCAAATGAGTCTCATGTTCTGGCCAGCTTTTTAAAACAGAACACAGGCAAGCAAAACAGAAAAATAAACACCTGAGAAAGTTTCATAACTTTCCTTTATCTATGCATACATTATTTTTTGTTATCTCCATACACATGGAGAAAGACATGAAACATTCATATAAGGTTTTAATTTAGTCACATGATGCAGTAGCTCACAATGACTTCTGTGTTTGATATAGTGTAAATTTAATCTGACCATTAGAAATCTACCCAGTTAAAAAAAGGTTCAGGGCAATAACTCCTGATTCATACATTTTCCTTCACTTATTTATTCTCTAATGAATTTTGTTACTCATCTGGAAAGAGAGAACAACTTATACATACCAAGCAATGCACATCAGATAATGCTAGAGACAGCTTAGCTGTAATGAATAACACTATATCCAACTGTAATTCCCAGATGAAAAGTTAATTCAATATTGTACCAGGTTCAGCAGATTGAAATTCTGCCTGTTCTGAATTATTCCACACACATTTTTATGAGAGATACAGTGATATTTCTGTGTTCAGGTTGATATATATGACTTTTCTTGGAAAAAGAATTGCTACTGCCACTAATATCCCTTGCTGGTTTACGCATTGGCTTAAGCACTGATCAACACACTTTTAAAAATTCCTAGTCCAAAAAATCAGGTTTTCTGTATCCCAGTGTTGTCTACCTATTAATTTTTGTTTAGTAAGTTTTTGAACTTATATAAATTAATATACATATCTGGAGTACATTATCAATACCAACTATATTGCACTATGAAGAGACTATTCATTAACTAGATGATGGCTAAAGCTTCAAATATGAGTTCTTTGACAGAAGCAGTTCACCTCAGTCTGTAGACTGCCTTGAAAACTAACCCAGATAACTGCTACCCAATACAAGTTTAGACTACCACAGCACAGCCAAAGATATTTTCCTGATGTGTTGTTTTCAGAGTATACAGATCATAGGTGTCAAACAATCTCTTATTGGAGAAAATGAATCTGAGGCCTGGTGCTTTCAAATTTTCCGATTATTTAGACATTTTATATGGGCATATTTCTTCAAAACTTCCAGAGAATGACCCTACTTGCTGCTTCTTTGCTCTCATCTGACAGATTACATTTATCCTGACACAATGGGTGTGCAGCTGCATTCATTCACACAGTAAAGTTCAGACAAATTAGAACAAACTTAGTCACTGCCTCTGTCTTGCTAGGGAAGCTCTCTCCCAGGAGCACCACAGCAGGTAGACATGCTGTATTATCATCCAGAGTATGGTTAAAGGGCTCTAGTAACAATCAAATTATTATTTTAGGGCTTTAGTCATTGAAATGAACATTAGTTAATGAATGAACATGTTGATGTCATTAATCCCTTTAAGACTAAGGAATAAAGAGAATTATCATTATATATATATGCGTGTATACATATATATGGAGATATAGATGATACAGATGTAGATTTGAGAGATGTTTTGGAAAACTAGTTTGATCGTATATTTGTTTTTGAGTTTCAAGGGTTTTGTCTTCCTGATGAATGTGGTAAACTGAGCTGTGGTGTCTCCTTGCTGGTCACAGCTATTTCATAGTAACCTGAAGCTGTATCACATCATGCTGGATTTTTGACATATAACTAGGATATCAGAAATAATTATCCAGGTTCACTTTTATCAGTATATCTGTATTTGATGTTTTCCATGGTTTGGCAGGCAATACTATAGAATCCTTTGATTATTCTGAAGACCATATTAAAAAAAAAAAAAAAAAAAAAAAAGAGTAAAAGAATTGAGCTTAAAGGAATCAATGAGACAAGATCACTTAAATCTGATTACATTAATAAAGTACAGTGATGTACAGTCCAGGATGCCAGCTAAGACTCTTGAAAAAAAAGAAATACCACCAAATGTGTGGTGATGCCAGGCTATCATAGTCATTCAACAAAATCATTTTTGCTTTTCATTCTTCATATGAATGCATTTAAAGGAATTTCCTACTTATAAAACTGAAGGAATAATGTTATGATAATGTATGACTTGATAAGTATATGGAGGCTTAACTTCTGCAGCAGTTCAGTTACATCGACCATGATCTCTGGAACTAGACATGGGAAAGAAAGAAAAAGAAAGAAAGAAAGAAAGAAAGAAAGAAAGAAAGAAAGAAAGAAAGAAAGAAAGAAAGAAAGAAAGAGAGAGAGAAAGGTTCATCTTTGCCCAGGAAGTAGCTTTTATGTTAGTGCTCTAGCAGAATTAGTACATTAGTCCAGTGGAACAGCCATTTCTAACTCTTAGCTTTACTGTACAGACCTCAATTAAGTTAAATATAACAAAGTTGACTTTCTGTTGTCTTACTCCCAGGAAGTCAGAATGCCAGTTGTTCTCACTGTCTCTGCAAAGGCTGGGCATGGTACAACACCTGATTAGGTTACCTGAATATCTCCAAAAACTCAGCTTTGGAAAGGCTGGAAAATAATGTAGCCTTCATGGAAAATCGATGCAGTGAGAAAACAAAAGATAAGTGCAAATGACAGTATATTGAATCCACAAGTGAAAAGGTTCAGATAAAGTGACAACAAATAAAAGTATTCCTTTTTGGAAAGGCTGAAGCCAAAAAATTTAATTAAATTAATTGAAAAGCATGGAATGATGGAATTAGAAAGCACAACAGAGAGAGACAGGTTATGAATGCTGACTTTAGATAGAAATGCCTTAAGCTATCCCAGCATAATTTAGAATGTATTGGATAAAACGTGCTCTGCTTTCAGCTGCTTAAAATTATCCAAAATCGTGATCTAGTATAATGTTTGCCAGGATTAGAAGTACAAAAAGAAAAATGTTAAATCAGTTCTGAGAGAAAAGAATTAAAATAAACTGAACTGAAATTCTACAGATATTTGTCTTGTTTGATGCTTTAAGACAGACAGTGGTACTGCCCTTTTGTGAAGAAGGAGTATTACATGTAGTGTGAAAGTGAACACTCAGAAATAATATTTTCATATAGTAGTTCTTCTGGGAAGTGAAAATCTCTTTCAGAATGGATAGCAGAAGGCTGCTAGAAAGTGTGGGATGTCCAGAAAAATTGCAAGTTTTCCCTGTGGGTGACTGTAAATTGTACTCAGCTAAAGTATGGATTCAATTAGTATTTGAGATTTCATCTTTTGTTCCCTTCACAGCACTTGCTACATTTCAGAAGCAAGTTTTTAAAGGTTTTGCTGAGTTTTTATTATTTTAATTAGATCCCCATTTCAGTAAATATTGACTTTAGCGATTTTTATAAATATTCTTTCTCTGTATCCCCTTTATCAGCTGACTGCTTTACATCATTTGATGTTTGTGGGGCAACAAGCACCAACATATTACAGAACTTGAGAAGAGTTGTACTCCCATCCCACATCTCATTTCTGATAGGGCCACCTACATAGCGAAGTTGATTGGAAAGCATATGGGACAGGATGCTGTGCAAGTGATTGCGTTCAGGAAAACAGCAGGCACCAAGGTCAAATTGTCAATTGAGATCTAAAAAAAATACAAGAAAAGAGAGATACAGAGAAAAGAAGGCTCAAAGAAATAGTTGTACTCAACATATATATGGAATATATGGTATTATTATTCTGTGAGGAAACAGGGCAAATCATTTGTGCTGCATAAGTACATACATTTTGGAAAGATAAAAGGGCAGATTATATAAATGCAAATTACATTCATTTCATCCTGCATCATAAACAATGCCATTGAAGATGTCAAATGCAAGTCCATTTGTTTTCTTGACTGGTGGAAGAACTGAAACAACCCTCTCCTTTCTCTTTCTCTGTATTGATAGTAACAAATCCTAATAACATTAGGACTTTGATGAACCATAAGGATTTCAAATTCTACCATGCATATTCACATTAAGTGGTACTTTAGTCTGTACAGAGCTGAACAGTTATTGGGAAAATTTGCAGAACTAACCAAGAGATAATATAGATCACTACACTTTAATAAGGGGTTTGAATATTTAAGAGCTTTTTTAGTAAATAATTTTCAAACAAGAAAAAAGTGAAATATGGAAATATGGCTAGGAAGATTTATGGGGTAAGGTTTTGTTCAACAAGAAAATTGGAGAAACTGAATGTTGTCTTGAATACTAAAGTCATGTTAAATGACTGACAATAACTATTATACTGCATTATGTCTGTGAGTCAATAATTTAATAATATATATTGTCTACAAGTGTATTTCAACAAGGAAGGAAATGTTTATAAGTAGAAATAATAAATACTATTAGACCATCTATGCTGGCTGAAGAAAAAAAAAACTTTCGGACTGAACCCCTTTGAATAAACCATCTTGTGTTTATTCATGAAATGCATATGAAATGTACATATACACATATGCACATGTATATCTCCAAATGTCATGTCTACTGTTCTCAGCACTTTTCTGCCTCTTTTACAACACATAAACTTCCACAAAATGAAACATGGTAGGTGTTGTACAAATAAAAGGAGCTCTGAATATTCTTGTCTCCCAAACTGAGCATAGGGAGGGACTTCCAATAATTCAGAATGGATGACATCACTTGAGTCCTACTGTGGTAGTTTACTGAAGATGGAAAATAATGTGCTTTGACTTCATCTACCAAAAAAACACCCCCAAAATCAGTCTAAACTTATTCTATAGGCATTTCTTATGTCAAGCAGTGGCATCTGTTATTTCCATCTAGAAGAGTCCAAAAATTTAAAAAATAAATTTTTTTCTTAAAAAGCCCAGCAATGGAGACACTTCACAGCATAATATAGCACTCTTGGGCACTCATCTGGGTGAAAAATGGAAACTCTGCTTCCTTTTGCTGGCTTTTGCTTCACTGGATGTACCCAGAAGTCTCAGAGAATTGCTTGCTAACAAGGTGTCTTAAAGTTCCTGCAATATTATAGGAGGTACAAGGACACAATCATCCTTCTGAACTTAGTTTTGAAATAGTAATGTGGCTTCCACCTAGGATATGCCAAAATGAGGAGGCATTTCCAGACAACCAAGTCAACCACTGAAAAAAAAATGAAAAAAACAAAACACACAACAGAATCTGGAAAAGTTTTTCAAAAAAACCACATTTTTGGGACATCACTGAAGAGCAGGAATTCTTGTTTATCCTATCAAATAAAAATAATGCATCGTCATTACCATGACTTAGGGTGGAGTCAGTGAGAAAAAAAATTACTGGACCTAAAACAGAAAGTGGTACCTGGAATTCCTGAAAGTGTTTTTACACACCAAAGTGTACATATGGAAGTGTTGAGGATCCTGATGAAAGAATTATTTCTCTAACATTTTTTCTAGAGTATTTTAACCTTTTGTTATCAAGTATATGTCTTTACTGCAAATATGAATATTAGAAATTTTGTGATGTCATTTGTTTTCCTTTGATTCCGAGCAATACACAAATCACCAACACAAGAAAAGTGAGAAATGCTGTCTCCTTTGCAAACACAAAAGACAAAGATTTTTAGCAGGGTCAACAATCTGCCACTTATGAGTTGATGAAAGGGAACTTCCTTTGTGGGATTCTATTAACCCCTTTACCATCCTGACAGTAATGTCTTTCTCTAGAAATCTGGTTTTATTTATTTATAGTCTGCAGAGTGTATTTTCTTCTCTGCCAATTAAATAGAACAGCTCTTTCAGGTTAACCATATATATGAAATTTCAATAAGGTGTCTTAAAGAATGTATTTGATGCTCAAAGTAAAATATGCTTTGCAATGTAAAAGTATACACATTAAATAAAAAAAATTATTTTAAATTCTCTTTCACAGTTGTAGATACATAACAATTTACACATACTGAAAAACAGGGCTGGTTTTCCACATAAATATAGGAAGACTTACCTACTTAAATTTCTATTTAGTTTTTTTGAATGATAACTCACTAAAAAATACAAAGCAGTAGGATTCACCACAAATCCCATTTCTTTACTACTCAAGTTTCAAGTATAGGTAAATATAGGCAATAGATATAGTAAATGCTTTTTCTCTTTTGAGTTTGCAAGCAGGTTTATTTCGCGGATATTTAATTTAGTGTCTATTTAATGGACTGGAAGTGATACTGAGCAAGTTCACAGATTATACAAAATTGGGACGAGCTCTTGACTCCCTCAAAGTCAGGGAGGCCCTGCAGAGAGACCTTTAGCAAATGAGAGGGCTGGGCAGTCACCAACCGTATGAAGTTGAACAAGAGAAAGTGCTGGATTCTGCACCTGGGGTAGGGCAGCCGTGGATATAGGTACAGACAGGGGAATGAGATGCTGGAAAGCAGAGCCATGGAAAGGTGTCCTGGTCAAGGGAAAGTCCAATATGAGTCAGCAGTGCCCTGGCAGCCAGGAGGGTTTGTGCTGGGGGGCATCAGGCACAGCATCTCCAACTGGGCAAGGGAGGGGATTGTCCTGCTCTGCTCTGCACTGGGGCGGCCTCACTGCCAGTGCTGGGGGCTGGGTGCCACGATATAAGAAAGATACTAAACTATTATTGTGTCCAAAGGAGGGCAGCAAAGATGGTGAAGGGCCCTGAGGCAAAGCCATGTGAGGAGCAGCTGAGGTCATTTGGACTGTTAAGCCTGGAGACAAGAAGACTGAGGGGGACACCTCATTGCAGTCTGCAACTTCCTCATGAGGGGAAGAGGAGGGACAGGCACTGATCTCTTCTCTGTGGTGACCAGTGACAGAACCCCAGGGAATGGCCTGAAGTTGTGCTGGGGAGGTGTAGGTAGAATATTAGAAGAAAGCTCTTTACCCAGAGGGTGGTTGGGCACTGGAACAGGCTCCCCAGGGAAGTGGTCACAGCACCAAGCCTGGTGGAGCTCAAGAATTTGGGCAATACTCTTGGGCACAGGGTGTGACTTGTGGGCATGAATCTCTGCAGGGCAAGGATTTGGACTCAAGAATCCTTTAGGGTACATTCCAACTCAGCTTATACTGTGATTCTGTAAAAAAAAAAAAAAAACAAAAACAACTTCTCATTTTTAAGAAATTGGAAAAATATGTACTTAAAAAGAATGTTTGCATGTGACCATAAGAGACCTGAACAGAGTAGGGGAGAATTCCTAACTTTGTTACTCTTAATTCCAGTAGGACAAAGCACTTCATCACAGGTTCAACAAAGTTTTAAAGTGACAGTCAATCTCACTTAGATTGAGGCCATCTGTACTGGTTTTGACTGGGATAGAGCTAAATTTATCTGTAGTAGCTTGTATGGGGCTGTGTTCTGGGTTTGTGCTGAGAACACTGTTGGTAATACAGGGATGTTTTTGCTACTGCTGAGCAGTGCAGACACAGAGTCAAGGCCTTTCCTGTCTCTCACCCTACCCAGCCATGAGTGGGCTGAGGGTACACAAAGAGCCTGGGAGGGAACACAGCCAGGACTGCTGATCCCAAGTGACCCAAGAGATATTCCTGATCAAATGGTGTCATGCTCAGTATATAAAGTTGAAGGGAAGAGGGAGAAAGTGAGAAAGTCACTTTGTATTCCAAGTAGCCATCAGGCAGGAAGAAGCCCTGCTTTCCTGGGGATGGCTGAACACCTGCCTGCCCATGGGAAGCAATTGTTTTGTTTTTTCTTGTGTGAAGCTTTTGCTTTACCTATCAAACTGTCTCTCTCTCTCAACATATGAATTTTGTCAACCCTATCCCATCAGAGCAAAGTGAGCAAGTGGCTTTGTGGGGCTTAGTTATTGTCTAGGGTTAAACCATGACACCATCCAAAGGCCAAAAGTTATGTCCAAGCTCTTTTATACCCGAGTAATCAATGGAAGAGAGAGAGAAAACATCCATATGGTATCTATTCCTGTTATATTAAGGCATGTTACACCTCGCAATAAGGTATCCTTTGTTTTGTCAGAAGGACCATCTACCTGTTTTGACAGCAAATCAACAGTAATTCCTGGCTGAACATATACTCATCAGATTAGCCTGACTCTCTCTATCCAGACAATGAGGCTGTTGGGAGTGCTCAGTCACTTTAGCCTTTTAATAAATAAAGGAAGTGTGCTGCAAAAGAATAGTTTATCTCCTTTATTCTAGGAATGGGCTCTGTCTATCTATCAGTCTCTGTTAGCAATGGGATTCACATTACGGTGTGAATTTAACACAGGTAAAGCTAAACTGGAAAATTTTCACCTGAGGTCACTTTGCAAATTAAAGATTAAAATACATTGTTCTTTTGGTAAAGTGATGGAATCAATAGAGAAATTATCTGGTGTAACAGTAAAAAGAAAGTCAATTATTAATGTGCAAATATGATAGTCTACAGCAAAATTTAAAAATTAAAAATGCAATAGAATGCAATAGAAATGATGGAACCTTAATTAAAGGCTGGTAATTTTTTCTTTTCTATAATATAAAAAACTAATAAAATATTGATGATAATTTATTAGAGGAGTCTGCTATGGTTAACTAAAAAAGAAAAATTCTACTCCACAAACATTCTCTCTTCAATTTATTTTGCTTGTAACTTTGCCAGGTATGACAGAAAGAATGTGCATTGGGTCATATTTACTTGAGATTCACATGAAGACATAGAAACCCTTCCCAGCAATGAGCCAAAAGAATGACATTAGTTCCTAATTCTATTGTGACTGTTTAGTTTTCCTTTAGAAGCCTCTGCTCAGCAAACTAGTCTGGTGAGGTCTGTGAGGACTAAACATGTGCCACATGTAGAAAACAGTTATTCTTGCTTTAGCAAATTAACACAATTGTACCGCTGAACTTCCACAAAACCTGTGGAAAGTAATAGTTTTCTTCAGAGCTGATCTCTGCTTAGCTTGCTATATTTCTGCAAAGCTACCTTTCTTATTCAAAAGAAATATGAATTATATAATAGCAGACAGAAGGAAAGGAATAAGGAAAGGAAACTTCAATGAAACCTGGAATGTTTCATAGCAATAACAATTCTGTATATCATAGCAATTCTTTACTTAGTTCATCCTGGGTAGAAGTACAAAATGGACACTGAAGTGAAAAGTTAGAAATCCTGACAACTAGAAATTTGGAAGATGTTTTATTTCACAACATTTTAAAAACACCTCAATCACAATACGTATGTTAATCATTCAGAGGTAATCACAACTCAAGGAAGACAGTCTATAGTTAGTAAAGCTAATTTCAGGAGATCGTGAAAAATAACCAGCTTTAAAATGGATAGAGTAAGTAAAATGTCCATGACACTTTCAATATCTTCCTGACTAAATGGTTGCCCAAGTAATGTGCTGTGTGAGAAGTGGTTTTAAATATCTGTATGTTTTTAAAATAATCTCTTGAAATACTTTCATGTTACCCAGCTAAAATGTCAATATATTTGATGTCGATATATTTGATGTCAACATATATTTGGCTCCAGATCACCCTTTTTTTCTCCCTCTTCACATATCCACCCTTATCCTGGCTTAATTTATTGGAAAGCAGTAAGCATCAACAGGTGCTTTACCCAACACTTCAGATATAGTGAATAGCCTGAGAATGCCAGTCTCTCTATATTAAACTAGAAAACTTCTCAACAGCTGCTGTAAATCACTGGCCCTGATTCAGGGCAGTGCAATTCCACCCTCCAACCCTACTGATTCTATCAGCTTCTGAAAGGAAGTCACAGTGCTGAATAATGTGCTTAAATTCAATAGTCTTGGTAAACCTTATCACATGGCATCTGAGATGCTAATAAATCTTTACTGAGTAGTGCACTCCCTGTTACATATATTTACTGTATTACCAAAAAAATATGTGACATTTATGCCATCGACATTTATGCCATCGACAATTTGATAACCATCCAACAGTTCATACAGTACTGCCAATAGTCATGGTAAGTTCAAATTTCTGTGGGAAAAAACATGTAAAAATCATATGCACGTAGAGCTCATGGCTTTACCTGACTACCATTGAACCTCTTGTACAATATAGTTTTCAAGGTTCTCAACTTGGAAAACCATTCCCTTTTTCCAGTGCACCTAAATGTGTGTGTTTCTCTTTAACCACATACTTTTATACTGCATAGTGTCTCAAGTGTCTTAACCCTCCGAAAGATAAGGTTCCTACATTTGCAGTTTTGTAGTCTGACTGCAGCTGATGTGGCATCAGTATTTTCCCACTTTTGTTCCCATGTTGTTTTTCTCATGTTATTCTCATGGTCTTGCACCTTCCAATTCCAGTGTTGTAACTATGGCAGATTCTCATGAGAAGCTACTTCCACTGGCACGAGAAATGTCTCCTCTACCCTGCTCCCTATCCCTTGTTTTGTAAGTTTTAGTGAATACAGCATTAGTAACATCCCAGATGATGGTCATAAATCACTGACAAGCATTACCAAGCAACAAATGGGTAACTTTTGGGTAATTTTACCCAAAAATCAGCAAACCAATTTGTGTGTAATGTTTGTACCTAATTAAGCATGCCCCCATCAGTGCCAAAAGCATAATAAATACCAGAAAGCTTTTCTGTGTCCTGAGGAAAATCCTACAGTACCAGGTAAAAAAGCCTGTTTGGAAAAATCATCATGTTTATCACTGCCTGCTACTTGCACTGAAAATGATAGGTGAGAGAGGACTATGTTCTTCTGCTGACCCCACTACTTAATTTATCAACTATCCACCAGGAAAAAAGATTTCTCCCTTCTCTGTTCCTTTTTTAATTTTACTTTCCTCCTCTTTTCTCTCATTCATATGGATTCCTTCCTCCCTTTCTCTCTCCAAGTAAATTTAAAGTCAGTTTATGCCATCTGTGGACCTCACAAATAAAATTTTATGCACGTATCTCATCATCCTTTCAACAGCAATTAAATGTTGATTAAACATGAGAATCTAAAGATGTCCTAAACAGGGGAAAATTAAGCACCTTTAGAGCTTTCGGAACTTAAATTGAAATCTGATGCAAGTCTCACAAGCAACAGGCTTAGTGATCCAAATAATCCCAAAGATGGCACCACAGGGAGTATTTTACATAAATAAGCCATAAAGGACACACATGAAAAGACTATGGTGGATGAGATAAAGTTACAAACTAAGTGTTACAAAGTCAGAGTCCATCCAAAGAACAACAAAGGCTGACACATTTTGAATAATATGAGTGTTTCCTTGTCCCTACTGCTTTAAGAAACTCAGTGTATGAGTACTTGTAAGTCATTAGGTCATGAATGCTGTGAATAGGTGGCAAATATGATTATTTGAATCTCTGAACATCAAATTCCACCCAAAAACTCCTATTACTGTTTCAAAAAACTGGACTTAAGTGGATTACTCAGTCTCTATAGGCCCTAACAGAGGGCAGCACTCACCATCCTAAAGAGTGGTCTGCAGATAGACATCAGCATAAGAAAGCACTAAAACTAACAGGGAAGGGAAGAGTCACCAAATAAGATACTTAAATTCACATGTCCATAGGTGAGCTAAGTGTTTTCAATTGCCATGGTAGTTGCTAGAGGTTTAGTCAGTAGAGAGAGCAGAGCTTAAAGAATGTGATTAAACTCAGTGTAAAAGTTGATGTCTATTAGATAGCCAGGTGAATAAATCCCTAGGTTCCACTGCCCATATTGACTAGAAAGGAAGTTTACACAACACAGACATCTACAGTTAGCAGTCTTAATCTCAAATTGAATTCTGTCCTTCCTGCATCCTTGTGTTGCATATAGCAAGAAAAATAAGTATGAAACACAGTAAGTAGTGTGCAAGTAAGCATGGCCATTATTACGTTTTATTAAATATGGCCATATTTAAAATCCAAACTTACACCATTGTAGTGCTGGCCTAAATGATATTTCAGAAAAAAATTTAAGAAAATATTCTCAGAAAAATTATAACCTGGTGCTAAACCAGGTAAAGAATGAGTACATGCATTTCTGCACACATCATCAACTCATTCTAAAAGCTCCTGGGCAATAGGACCACAAGAAATAGGATATCTTCCAACATATTATCCATGAGAAGAAATACTTTTGCTTTTAAATACACATGTAAATAACTGGTGATAACACAGGAAAACAAGTCCTTTTCTTCCAAGATCATTATGCAAAGATATTTAAAGCCAAACGCTTATAAAAATCCTAAATGGACGAACAACCCACTTGGCATAGCCTTCTGGAGGCTCATGCACCACTGATAAACAGAATATGTTTTTTTCTAACTTTGTACATCACTAAACATCATTGAGAAATGTCCATGTATGGAGGAGGGATTTAATTGTAAGCTAGAATTATATATTGTTTCTGAAGCAGTGCAAAACATGATTTGTCCTTCTCTATATTTGTATTTGAGCTGATTTTAAAATTTATTTCGTTTTATCCATTATCAAGGTTTTTTGTTGGCAATAAGTAATTTTCACAGCAGATCAGGCTGGAGAACTTAACCTCCTAACACCTGCAGGATGAAATATAAAGGCATCCAGAGAAAGGCCTTAAACACTTGAACTCTAGCAGTGTAAGCTTTTCCCAAGCCATATTTCCACTTTTGTGTGATGGGAATAGGACTAAGAAAGAATTTTTTTCTTTTTCAAAGGGAAATTAACCTTTTCCATTTCAATAAATAAGAAGGACTGTCGCTGTAGAGTCTGAAGGATGACAAAGCAGCATGGACTTTTTGAAGAAAAAAGCCATTTATTAAGAAAAATCTTTCATTTTTATAACTCAGATCGCTAGAGGCAAGACACACAGGACAGAGACATTGGTTCTAGCATGAACACCTCTCTCACACCATTGGTCAATTACACAGAAACTCGTTAGGATAACAAAGGTAACAAACATTTTGGTGAGACAGAAGTTTCCCAAAACAATCTCCAATTGTTTACAATAACTTTCTTCAGTTTCCCATCTTCTGGCTGTGAGAAGGATATGTTTTTCTGACTCTCACAGCTCCGGCTATGAAGACTTTTCACAGCCAGAGCTGAAAGCTGGGGATTTTCCCTTTGACTAGCTTGTCAGAGCCCACAAAGTCTTTTACACAGGTGACTGTTATTTTGGAAATCACGTTGCTTTCTTCAGTTGTTAATGATGCATTTAAAAATTGCTTCACAAAGCACACCTAATAATAAAACTGTATGTATTGTACCAATTGAAAAAATGCTCTGAGGCACAGTTTGCCACTGCATTTCTTTGCATGGAGATCTGTAAACCGCTGATCAAGAACTGCCAATTTGTCACTTGATAGGAGGTGCTCAGGATTCTTGGTAGGATATTGCAGGATTCAGCCTGCAATACTTTGTGTCTCTTGTCTGTGTCACAGCAGCTATTGAGTTACTGAGTGTGTCTCCAGTTTGCCAACAGTTTGTAGCAGATCCTAAGATGCTTCTCACCTTAGGGTACCAAAAATACTGCTATTTGGTAATATTTATGGATGAAGGATTATTTTTCAAGAAAGAGGGAAAGCATGCAAAAAAATTTAAACACTTAGAATATAGCTCAAAGAAAATACTGGTTCATTAATAGAACCCCGATAAGTCAAAGAAATACAATTAGAAATTTAATTGTATTTGAGAGAAGATGATTGTTGGAAGTTATTTGATGAAGGAAATAATTTTTGATTAAAGAGAGGTAGTATACATACCTCAGAGTAAGCAAGTGAAAGGGAGAAATCATTTAAGTCAGCATTGAATAAAAATGATCATTTGAAAGGACTTGTTCAGACTCCTCTCTACACTGCTTGAATGACTGCCAAGTCTGACAGCTGAAGTTCCCAAAATTCCCTGTTGGTCTGCCATCACAGGTTTCCTAGGTGAACCAAGTGCAATAAGCCTCCCAAATGCCATCCTGTGGTCTTCTATGGTCCTTCTGCCTCTTCTGGGATTGCACTTGTTATGTCATATTAAATACAGTTAATGGCCACATCACAGTAACAACAGGATATCAATACTAGGTAAGCTCTGCTTGGAATAAGAGCAAAGCAGTCCTAAATACCCAGACTAATGTGTTACCCAGAAAATAAATAAATAAGAGCTTGTATTTTGATCAGGCTTTTCTAAAAAGAATGTGAGCAGCTCCTTCTAATGTTTCTTGAAGCCTTATGCTGAATGAAAAGTGGCACGAACAATTCTCCAAGGGCTATCAAGCAGCTACTCCTCAAAACCATAATAACAGAGACTTCTCAAAGCAAACAAGGCTGGTATTTGCCCATGGTAATGAGCTCACTGCTTGCATGCAAAATTAAGTTTTAATTTATTTTAAACCTCTTCTGTTTCATCTTGGTAATCCAAGGAAGCATAAAACAAAAAGGAAAGAGAGAGAAAAGTACCAGAAAACTTTCAAAATGCCCTCCATATTTACATGCTAATACAGGTTTTCTTCTGCACTTAGAGAGAGCTCATTTCTGTGTAGTATCAACTTATTTAAAAGTAAAATTAATTACAACTAACAGTGTGAGAATAAAGAATAAAATTCATTATAAAACTCTTTCTCTCAAGACAGTATTAAGAGACTAAGGAAGCTCTAATCTACAGACTATGCTGCATAGATTCAAAAGCTAAATTACTTTAGCTTGCAGCTCCCAAATAACACTTACTAGAAATTAATACAACTGTGGAGGAGTGAATTATTTCTTGAATATCAGTTTATCATTAAATTGGAGCAGTGATAAGCTTCAAGGAAGAACAACCTAGAACCTCTATGTTACTTCTTAGTCTAAATTTAGAAAACACTACATGAAAACTTAAAACATTAAATAACAGAAATCGTCTTTTCAGAGAGGTTACTAAAGGAGTAACTTACTAGAGGAAATTTTCTAGGTATTGAAGAATAAAATTAATTTCCTTTTCTTCAAGATAAACTAGTCTGTAGTAATTTCCAAGGGACCTACCTCACTTTCTGTATTTCAGATAAGAAACATATGTAACATAATAGGCCACTACTGACAAAAAACAACCATACTACTCTCTCAAACTTTGTGCTTCTTTCCCTTCTTGTAATGGGAATTAGGACCCCAGCTGTTGACATTTAGGAGAGAGAAGACTGCATGAAGCAAGATATAAGAAGAGAGTGTTCAACCTCCTACCAGAAAACTACATAGAATTTTTTCTGGAGTGTTTGTTGTGGAGGGAAGAGAGAAGGTAAGCAAAACAAGGATTTGAGAGAAGGTAAGCAAAACAAGGCTTTTAATTTAAACACACTCTTCAGCCAAGATTTTTAAGCTAGGAGAGTATATTTCCTTTGCCACTAGTAATCAGCTAAGCTACTAAAACTACACATAATCAGAAGAATCCTCAAAAACAATTCAACTCAGCTTTTTTGAATATTTTTGATCTATAATTTCATTATCATTTTTTCTTCTTTATATATTTATTGGGCTAAAACCAGGACTTTACAAAACCAGTTCTTACAGATTCTCACAGTTGAAACTAAGAAGTGAATATATACTGAACATTCATTTTACACTAAAAAACTGCATCTTGAATTTCTGAAAGGGGCATATACAATTTAATTTCAATACTTATGCAAAAGAAGGATATTTTAGCAATATTATAGGCAAAATAGCTTTGTATGAGCATAGTTTAGGTCAATATTACTAAACCTAATGTAGCCAGCTCTTCCTAACATGTTTCATTACAACTGTCTTCTCTTTCCCACCTCCTAATAATCAAAGGGAAATTTCACATCTTCTCTGCCCAACCTTTTAATTCTGTTTCACCTTAAACACTTGAATTCAGTAAAATGTTGTCTCTAGAGCCAACTATGATGGATCTTGGCTTTGATTATGAAAAAAAAGCAGCAACAGAAAATAACAGGAATAATGGAAAGACTGTGTTACTAGAAGGTGCTGTCAGCAAGGATGACATTAAATAAATTATTACAGAGGTCTAGTTAACCTGAGCCTGGATCAAAACCAAAACCTACTGATGTATGACTCATCAGTTTGCCAAATGAGAACAGATGTCAGGCTCCAGGAAGTCAGCAGGATCAAATGCTTCAGTGGAAATAACAGAAAACTAGCAGTAACTAAACACAGGCTAAATTCACCTTTTAAAAATATTTTCATAATTGCTAATCTGATTATTTACTGTGCATTGATACTGTGGATTGAGTTAATAATACTGAGTAATTAAATTTACATTTCATCAATTAATGCTCAAGAATCCTACAGGTTTTAACATCTTGCCACTTTAGAAACCGACTGGAAGATTTTAAGAATAAAACCTCATAAATTATTGCAATTAATAATATAAAAGTTTTTCATAGAAACAAACTTCATCAATAACTTAGTTCAAAACTCTAGTGTGACTTCACTCACTTCTACATGGGGTTTTTTCTGATGACATAATTAAGGAACAGTCCTCTGGTTGTAATGAGAATCTGATCAACATTAATTAAAAATGTTTGGAAAGTATTTCTCTGAACCATAGGTGGCTGCTATCTCATCTAAGTTTCACAGATGAAAAATTAGCTCCTTAATTTAAGCCTGTTACCTTTGATCCCCGTAGAGTAAATGCAGAGGCACACCTGACTGAAGGGATTTACTCCATTCTAAGAGAGCTGTAGAAGGGTAGGATCCTGCTGTAGATGATGACAGCTAAATTCAGGTGACAGTAGGTAAACTAGGTGTCCAAGCACCCATTAAACTGGATAATTATGGCCCTATTATCTGCAACCTCAAAGCCATTTTAAAAAACCATTATGTAAAAAAAAAAAAGTTTGTTGTTAAATTCTGTTTAGAGGACCAATTTTATCTCTGTCTTCTAATGAAGAACAAAAATTTAAAACACTTTCTTTAAAAAGCTATTTAGCCTAATCTGGATATGGAAGCATTATTACTCATTAATCATAACCCTGTAGTTATTTCACAGCCTTGTAGATATTGTGTGGCACTGTTCCAGGGAAAAATGAAAATTGGTTTCTGCCGTCATTTCTTTCCAATATGACTCCAGTACTGGATTTCCTATTTTCATAGTGCTTATTTTGAAGACTATTAGAATAACTCTTTAATATTTTTATGCTTTAGTCACTAATGCATACTTGACCTTTGAACCCTTTGAACTCTCTTTTATTTGAAAATAAGAGCCGCACACGAATAGACATATAATGTAATGAATAATTAAAACGTATCTATAAAAATAATTCTCTCGCAGATAGATCCATTCCTACTTCCACAGCAAGCCAGTGTGATTTAATGTAAGTTCGATTGAACCACTGCTCTGCCTTCATGTCCATAGATTTAGTGAAATAGATAAGATACATTCTCAATTCAGCAATTTACAAATTTTTTTTCCACTATTCCTTATTCTGGTGAGTCCTTATTTTTCAATAACATTTCTGGCCCCTGATACCATGTAACAGAATCCCCATTAGCTGGAAGTTTATTCTCCATATAACATCTCTGGTATATCTAACAGATTGAATATCAGGTCCTCGTGCCATTCCACTTTCAACCTAAGTAAAAAATACTCTGTAGCAAAATACTTTGGAATGAATCTGCTTTGACAGTCATTAGCTGTACATCTGGTCAAGACACTTTCCACATATTCACCGTTGGAAAAGAAGTTTTCATAACTATAACAACTATAACCCATGACTCAATGAAATACTAATAAAATGTTTTAGTTATTCATTGTCATTTAAAAATGTCCATGTGGGTTTGTCAGTACAGCTTTTGAAATGTAACAAATTAATATCCTTAGTCTTAATTTGCGGACAGATGGTGTGAAAAGGGCTGAGTGATCCACAGTGCTGTCCCTCAGCTTGTCAAGACTTATTTACAGTACAGGAGCCATCCTCTGATGGCTGATTATCTGCTTCATTTAGTGAAAGTGAAATTAACCTCTGGTATCTGTGCTGGTGACTCAGCAGGTAGTGCACCAGTAATGTAAAAAGTAATACCAGAAAGACATTGGTCTTCAACCCTAACAAGGCCCATTAAAGAGCCAAATTGCTTTATTAGACCCAAGAGATAGAAGCAATCATTTCAGTCTACTAACTGGAAATAATAAAGTCTGAGGGGAAAAAAAGAGAAGAAAATGAATTTTCTTTCCATGCCTGATTTAAAAAAAAGGCATTTCAGGTGAATTTTTTTAAAAACTCATAATTCTGTGATTAAGTTTATTGGAAGCAGATCTGTGTACTGAACTTGAAAAATTATAAAGATACAAAAGCTTTTATACATTGTTTTGACTACTGTGGCTTTGGCTTCTTGGTTTGCATTAGCTGGTACAGAATATTACGCACAGTGTATCTCTAACAAGAGTAATCTTAGTTAAACAGCTTGATGTTAAGTACACCAGATGCATGATTCTTTATGCTGGTTAATAACACGACAGCAGTAATAATCCACCCGGAAAAGCAAATTAAATGCTTTCAAAAATGTAACCTCTTTTGAAAGGTTCTTCTAATGATAGCATTTATGAGCTCACAATGGAAAATCAGCACAGAGGAAAGCTAATGATGAGCAATATGAACCCTGTTTAATTGAATGTTCTGAGAACTACCTGAATCTCAAGGGTAATCTGCCAATAGGCAGAAAGGACAGGCTATTTGAAATCAAATTTACATTATATTTCTGCAAGAAAAGCTTCTGTGGTAGCTCCTTTCACAATATATGTTGTTTCATCACATGACATACTTACTCCATCTGAAAATATCCTCTTTAAGCAGTGTGATGTATCAGAAGTGTTAAATAGAAAACAACCTTTTTTTCCTATGCTGAACACACACAAAGCACTTCAAGTGAAAATATTGATTATCCAGAGGTAGTTTTTGCGAGCAAGTATCAAGCAAGAACAGGTATCAAGCATGATACCCACTCATGTTCAGAAAAGCAAGTGCCGAGTTACACACCTGATGGGAGATTAAACAGAGAGTTCAAAAGATTTTCCTGAAATATTGAAAAAGTGTGCATATGGAGCACAATGAGGAATTCTTGTTACAGAAATATCCTGGTGGTGTTTGTCCAAAAGGATCGACTCATTCTACAGATGTTTTTTAACCCCTCTCAGTCTTAGAAAGCAAAAGTTTTTTCATTACTTCAGATTATTTTCTAAAAAAAATGTTAATATTTTTATCATGCATTTGACTCCGCTGGTATGTTAAATTCCCTGTCATTTGTTCCTGGACAAATTGTGATGTATTTAATTCCACCAAATAAAAGCTGCAGAGCAAGAATCACGACAGTTAAACTAGGATAGCACTCAATGCTTCTACATAGTAAAGCCTTGGTGAAAGCTGGAATCACCTTTCAAAACATAAACAGCTGCAAGAAAAATTAAAGGTGAAAAGCACATGCTTTTCCTTTATGCCAGGATGTTTTCCATTTTTATTCCTTTTCCTCTGAGACTTCTTGCCCAACTAAAAAAAAATCCAAAACCTACAGAAGTCTTTTCTTTATTGATTTGATCAAAGCTCCAGGACTGCTCAGAGAAATTTGCTGAGCAATATGTTTTCAGTGTCTGCACAGGGATATGAAAATTTACCATGCCTTCAGAACAAGGTTATGTAGAAAGGATCTCTAGTGTAACTTATAAATAATATTCTGTTTCTTTGTACCTCAGACAAACAAACCTGGGTTGAAAGACACACCACAGAGGCTAAAAGGGATTGTCTCCAACTTAGTGTTTATCTTATTCCTCTCCAGATCTTTTGGTGGATCACACTGGCCCCGTTTAAGAACTTCATTAATCCTCTCTCTATAGGGTAGGATTCAGTCTTACGATCACCTTCGCTGGTGCTAACCCCTACATTTGATCATATTTATTTGTCATAACAGTGCATGAGGGAGACAATACACCGATAAATGCATTGGACCCCAACAAAAACAATGAGCAGCAATCTTCCAGGTTGCAGACTCAAGGCACATTCTGAAAATTACACGTAGAACTCCTGCTCACAGTCAGACTGCAGATTCCTTTCTGGCTTTGAGCTTCACATTCCCTCCAGCTAAGAGCAGGAAAGAAATTAAGTCTCAATAATGATTACACATCAGTTTCTCATGGGAGCCCCAAGAGGAAAATCTGTCATTTCACTTCAACATTTACTGTAGCAATATTGACAAAGTGTCCCTATGCCACTAGCTCAGAGCACGGGATACATGCATATCTTCACCAAGTGTGTGAATAGGAGTGATCCTCATTCACTGCCACTTCTTTAAGGACTGTATTTCGTGATTGAGCCATCTCACGTCAGTTTTCTCCAATATTTAGACTGAACTATACTTTTACCCTAGCATGAGAAAAGTTTGTTCCTAAATTTCTCCGTTTCCTAATGGCAAAATACCTTTCTACAGTTCTGAATTTTTAACTTTATAAAAAACTAATGAAGAATGCTCAAATTCCTGTAACAGTACATATCATCTGTACTGATGAAGTTTGTTTAAACTAAAACAAACTTGTTTTGTGAAATTTCTTCCCATTCAACTTTTTTCTGCTGTTCCAGAAGACTGATGATCTTCTCCTGCAATTTTTTGTATTATTATTTTTTAGACATAAGTGTTATCTGAAAGGCTAAATAGTATGTGATTGTCTCTCCTGGAATCTCTTGCAGCAAGAAACTTACTTAAAATGTCTAACATTCATTGTTTGTCAGAGCAAACTTACTCTAATTGGCTCAACTTCTTGAAGTGGTCTCTCTGGAATGTTTTTAAGGTCAAAAGATGTCATTCCTACCAGGAACTGGTTCTTTTAGTCTCTTTTTAATTTTTTTTCCCTAAGATATCTAGAATAAATGCATAATATTTCATATCTACATGTGTCTACAACATGCATCTGAATGTCCCCAAAAAAATCTCCATCAAATACTCTTTGTGTTTGTTTGTTTATTTATTTATTTATTAGCATTTCAGCAACCACCGATTGCAAATTTTCTTTGCAATATGGCATAAGCCAGCTGCTGCAGCAACACCTTCCAGATCATCTGAAGTTCAGGAAATATGGATTGTCAATATTTTTGCTCACAAATTTGAGAACAACAGAGTCACTTATCCAATATTCAGCATTTAACTGAGGTACATTGCTTAGTCTTTAGTCTTTTACTCTTCCAGCAGTTACTAATTACACAAGTTGTCTTAGAAGTCATTATGACTCAGCAGCTATGTTTCACTTAAAACCCATCGAACAGAAGAGCCAGGAACAATACATAATAGCACTTACCAAGATGAAGAAAATGTGCAGCAATGTACTGATTGGGTTGTTCTCTTATGTAAAATAAATTAAATTCCTGCATTTTAAAATTAATCAAATTCTTCTGCAGGTCTAAAGTGTCTTTTTAGACAATTTGGTGAACTGCACATCAGGCTCTGGGGAAAGCAAAGTTTTCAGTTAAAAAGCAGAAAGGAAACAAATTCACTCTTTTAAAATGAAACATAAACATGTCAAGTCCAAAGAGGTAGAGTAGCCCAGATATATGTGAGGAACATCATCCACATTTAGGAGACTGGAAATTGGTTTTTTAATGGCAAACACAATTTAATACTAAATGCATAAAGACTGTGGGGGGAAAAAAAGAAACTTTATCATATATAGCTTCCCAGCAAGCTCACTTGTCTGTAGGGCTACAGAGTCACACATTGCTATTTCTCTCCTGGAGGCATGGTGTTGTATACCACCATGTCCATCTCAAAAGGATGGTATATGTTCTAGCAATTATAACATTCACTGGCTCATCAGAGGTAGGCAAGCATTAGCCCCATTGAGAATTACTGGAAACCTGGAAATCATCTCCCTAGGAAGGATCTATTATCCATAAATTGAGCTCCTCAGCCTTTTAGGTAGGTTCTGGGAAACAAATGAGGTCTAATACTGGAGCATCAAATGTCCTTAGGAAGCAAATATATGTCTAAGGACTAGAAAGACTGTTTCCAAAATGAAAGCAGTTTTTAAGTCACAAGCAGAAGCAGAAATTGGGAAAGTAAGCATGAAATTTTTGCATGAAATCCCAGCAATTCACAATGTCAAGGAAAAGCCTATCTGGAGACTTCCTGAACATTAATCACTAAATGATGCTTTCACCAGCTTTTAGATTATTACATTTTCATTCTTAGGCTGGTTCCTTTCACATATGCTTTACTCCTCTCCAGTGTATTTTGTACAGACTTTGCAACGTTAGCCACATATTCTGTTTCTTCTGGGGCTTCTCTCTTGCATGCCCAAACCAAAACAGGCAGAATTTTTGCATATTCAGCTCCCAAGTAGCACCTACTCTTCACTGGAAGAGTTCAGTTGACAGGGACTAACTTTTCTGTCCTATTTTCTTATGATTGTTATGTGAATTAAAGTGCATGCAGAAATGCTGCAGTTCATTTCATACTGACATTCCCAGTCCACAGTTACTCACACCGCCATGGTGACAAGTGCATAAATTATTTACTCTCAATCCTTATTCTCCATACATGCTACCATGAATATTAGCCATTTTTCTTCAAAACCATATTTACCACAGTTGACATTTAGCATGAGGCAACAAGGATATAAATTGGAAATAATTATCACTAGGTGTTTTCTACATAATTTTGCTCATTAACATAATTAAAATGGTGACCATGTGACTTTTTCTGTTCAAGAATCTTATTTCCGTGGATTAGGCAGTTATATTTCTTTTTTTTAAACAAGGAACTTCCTATAAAAAAGATTATAAGAATGCTGCGGAATGGAGCTGCTTTCTCCTTTCAGACTTTGAGCAGTAAAGTACACACAGCACAGCATGGCTTTATTTTATGTGGTTTATGCCACATAAATTCTATCATAAAATATTTTGCTGTGAATATCATGAATATTAGCCAGCAGACAGGTCAAGCTCTCAGAGAAATTTTGAGGTAGCTGTGTTTGCTCAAAAAGGATTGAGAACTGCCAATTTAGAAGGAAAGTAATAAAACAAAGCTAAGAAAATTATTCTAGATATCACTTAGGGATCTCTAAGTGCTTGAGCGATGACCTGGCAGCAAGTTCTAATGAGGAGGGAAGGTTACTTTGGTAGGGACATAGCCAAAGAGAAAAGCTGATTTCCCAGAGGTAAGAGCGAGCCCGTTTGGAAGCCTTGTCCTTTTTTATAGGGGAGATAAGGAGAAATGAAGAGCTGGCCTCAGATGCTGTATGAACTACAGGTTCCACTGAAGATGTCAAACAGTGGATACCAATGTATGTTAGTGTCTGCAACTGTTTGATTCATACACTATGAACTAATAAGAAAAGTGTTTTCTTGGCTATTTTTTCTGCATCAGTAGAGACAGAATATGTTTTTTACATGTAAAACAACATGAGGAAAAGGTTCTCCTGAGTTCAGCTGACACTGGTGTATGTGGGATAGCTGCAGCAAAACAGGGAATGCCAAACGTGGCTTATCCCAGTACCTTATGGAAAGACAATTATTAGAACAGCTAAAAAAAATTAAATCAATGAATCTCTGCCTCGCGGTTATGATTCACTTATACCTCCCAAATAAAAAGAACCTCTTCAGAAGAAAACTCAACAAATTCAGACCTTTTAAAACACCAAGAATTACATCTGAATTCTTAGAAAATATGGAAATGTGACTAGAATAACTGTTATATCATGAAAGCTGAACTATAATGACTAAGGATGATGGCAGCCTTAATCCTTACTGAGAGATGGTATTTTGGGTAGTATGAAGCACCCACAGGTCCCATTGAAATCATCAGGAGCTGGACCTGTTCCTGTGAATGGTGAATGAGAATATTTCTGCTGTTATTAAAATATCAGATTAGGTACTCATATATCAAAATAAAATTTTTCCCCACCTAAGTCTGCAAAAAAAATATGCATTCATAGTGCTTTTTCCTTGGGTTTTTTCCTATATCTTCCCACTGAGCTATAAAACAGAAAGACCAAATTCATTTGAAATGGAAGTCTAGCAAGGGAAAGGGGGGGTTGCGGGAAAGAAGACAAAACCGTCAGAAACATCCCTTAATTTCATTTTTTTAGTCCTGTTATTCTTAAAGTGTTACATGGAAAAGAAAAGGTAAAAAACATAGAAAATTGGTATTTGAAAGACTAGGATTTTACAGCTGAAGACTTCAAAAAGCATCTTAATACATTCTAGAACTGTTGGAATTTTGAACCTAGGAAATACTGAATTTTTTTTTTAACTTAGTATTATAGTATCAGTGTTAAAATATGCAAACAAAATGAGAACTCAATGGAGCTAGGTACCAGCAGTCTATATTTCACATTATAATTTGTAGCATGTAATCCTAAAACCATACAAGAAGTAGTTTTAGGTGAACTGCTATTAATTTACTTACATTTTAAATCTGAAAAGGAAAGAGAATTAATTGGACAACATATTTTCTGTATCTCCAACAGTTTTAATAAAATCACAGTTCTACAAAAACTGTAATGAGATGTAGAAAAATATTACTGCATATATCTAAACTATGGTCAAACAGTAACCCTTATTTAATCTTTCTCCCATTCAGCCTTGAATCTTCTGTGTGACATTAATGGCTTTAACAAAATTGAATCAAAGACAGGTGTGATGATAAAAAAGGTCTTCAAATAAAACATCAGAAGTAAGCAGCTACCTATTTCTGTGTCGGTGGGTAAATAACACCAAATTCCTCTTCTTTTCTAAACAAGTTAAGAAACCTTCACATTTCACACTAATATAAATTAGCCAGGCATCCACTGAGACAAGTAAATCAAGTTACAAAAAAATTGCATATACAGCCTGTGTATTATTAAAAATATAAACATAAAGTGAAAAAATGTTACAGCATGAGCTTGGTAAAGTTCAGTACATATGAATGTAAGTGGAATTTTCATCTGAAAATAGTTAAAACTATATCCATGGCATTAGCAGCAATTTTTTTTTTTTTTTTAACTCCTTTCTGTTTCTCAGAAAGTGTGGTACTTTCTGATGCATCTGGTGCATCACAGATGGCATCTTACTGCAGTTCTAGAGACACACAACTTCGGCATCTACATTGACAAATAGACTCATATTTTTATATTAGACCAGAATAAACTTATGTATTATATCATTCTTTTTTTCACTGATAATTTTCCTTAAGCATCTGCAGATTCATTAGGTAAAGGTTGAAAATCAATGAAATAAAATGAAACCAAAAAACTTTGATATCTCAGGGAATAATCTTCCTTCTTCTATGTCTTCTAGAAACAGACTTTCAAATCCCGGAGATGATTCCACCATGAAATATAGTTATTCATGATTATAACACTTCCCACTCTCAAAGATCAATCTAAAACTCCACAGTGTTTGGTAACCTCCCATTTTCATGTTTACACGTGGAAATTTCAGTTTTATTTAGAAAAAGAGTTCTTCACAGTTTTAGGGAGCAGGGTGAAAAATAATGCTAGAAAAGAAAGGGCAAGTCAAAAGTATTGTTCATTCATGTCTCAGACCTGGAAGAACCTAACTTGCTCAGCCTTAGCATTAACAACATTATTATGAATCACTCAATTGGTGTACCAAACCTCACTAATAGGAGACAGAATTACAGGAATATACTGCAAAGCAGAACTGGAATACTTAACTGGAAAATTCTTGAGTAGTTTAAAAATCAGAATGAAATCCATTTCATCTTCTCTTTGCTTTCTAGCTAAGATCAAAACTCCTGAATCATATCTTTTAGTATCAGCAGTCAAGTTCTATATATAAACAAAGGAATTAAACATCCCAGGGATAGTCACAGCATTGCTGTGGAAGAGTCATTGCCATCATTGGTAAACTCAAAAAAAAAAAAAAAAGTGTACAAACTGTCTGCTGCCTATTGTGAGTAGCTCCTGGAATGTCTAGAGTCCCAGACCACGTCCAGAATCATTTGGGAGAGTGCCTGACACCGGGAACCAAAAGCAGGCTAGAATCATCCTCACAGCACAGCAGCACAGATGACTGCTCTCTAGTAGACTTTGCTTAATCTGCTAAAATAGCCCTAAGGAAGGAGCCCAGCAGCAGAGTGCTTCATTCATTGCTGCATAACTTTGAGCCCTTGCATAACAAGAAATTCAGCTACAGATTTTTCATTGTCGTTATATTTACATACAGACAGACCCGTTTTTACCAGTCTTACTTTCAATATGGAACATGGTTAAGGGATAAATAGCAGAGCTGCTTCAACAGTGCAACTTTGCAGATATACAGGTATACTGATATATTATAAATTAGAAAAATGTGTTCCGAGTTCCCTACTGGCAATGCTTTGAAAGTGTGATGGCTGTAAAATGTCCTGCACCAGGACTACCACACAATGGATCTCCTACACGGGCACAAAAGGTGAAACTGTTGGTGAGTTCAGTCTTTGCTGATTTGTATGTGTCAGACACGGAGATGCAACAGTGAGCACACACGATACTCCTCATACAGCTGAGGCCTCCCACAACGAGCAGTTGAGCACTCCACTTTCATGGATTTTTTTCAAAATATTTTTACTCTCTTTCTGGGAAGCTGGAAGCTATGAAAATGAAGATGGTTTTCAAAGACTAGCTTGCCTAGTGTGACACCAAAATTTCAACTCAAAGCTCAAAACCGTTATACATTCTTTAATTATTTTTTTCTCCGCATAATAATGGCCGTTCCCATCTGCCAACTACATGCAGATACCTGTAAAAATACATTAAAAAAAAAAAATCCACTGTTGCAAATAACAAAGAAAGCCCTTTTTGGTTTTTTTTTTGTTGTTGTTGTTGTTTTTTCGTTTTGGGTTTTTTTTTTTTCAGAAAGTGTTTCTTTGCAGGAAGGGTTGTCAGACATTGTAAGAGGCTTCCCAGGGAGGTGGTGGAGTCACCATCCCCGGAGACGTCCAAGGAATGGCTGGACTGTCACTTACGGCTCTGGTCTAGTTGACGAGGTGGTGATCAGTCGCAAGTTGGACTCAAAAGCCTTGGAGGCCTTTTTCAACCTAAATGATCCTATGACACTGTGAAATACTAGAGAGTTCAAAAACTGGAAAAAATAGATTGATCATTAATGTTTTACATCTAATTCACACTGTAAATTTGTCAATTAGGTGGTGAAAAAGGTTTTAGCTTAAAAGAATAATATAGAGTATATGAAATAACACTGTAAGAACACACATTTTAGAAAACAGGTTTTATTTTGACTGGGTTTCACAACTAATTTAAACTGTGTAATTGAAAAGAAAAAAAAAGAATTTTTATGGCTTTTATGGAGAAAATTGTCACTGTTTATTTTTCAGTCACAATTAACTTGGAAATTACTTTTGATCATGGATATCAAAATTATTATCAAGAAAATCCAAGAAATTTTACTCTTATTTTAGATTGCAAATTGTACTACATCACACAACATGGCACATATTCTTAAAACATAAATAAATTTCACAATATACAATGAGAAAAATTCAGGGCAATGAAACCACATTTGACAGCTATTAAGACATATATCTGGCAACGTAATTAATTCTTTATTCTGACCATTTTTTCTGTAGTAATACAATTCTACATACATGAAAGAAAGCATTAAGTCAAATTTTACTTTTTCTCTTAAACTACATCAACACAAAGTTACTCAATTGCTGTCATTGCCTGGAGCCAAGCTGGTGTCCAAATATCATAAAGAACAATATTATACAACAGTAGAGTGAGCATAACAATCATTATCATTTATACACCATGCAAAGAAAAAAAAGGAATGCAAGGCCTTGCACTCTGCTTGCTAGTAGCATTAATGATAATGCACTTTAATTAAATTTAATTAACAAATTACCTGTCAGGGAATTTATTGTGTGGTTCTTGTGAAGGCTTGTAGAGGACTTCCTTGGCATGAAAATCAACTCACTGAGTATGGCTGCTCTCAAGTGACACAACAGAGCAATGAGATACCACATGGCACAAAAGAGGACTGAGAAAGAGATTTTTGGAGCAAGACAGAACAAAGCATTTTTTCTGCATTGTGTGTCTCACTTGCAAAATCTCAATGAGACATCCCTTTTATTTTCAGCCTTGAAATTAGTTGCTGTATTTCACAGCTATAACAGTCCTAATTGATAGCGATACGCAGTGGATAGTTTACTAAACCCACAAGAATGATGATTCTTCCTTTTTTCCCTGGCACTAGGCTGAGCATCCAGTTGAGAAACACCAACACAATTCTGGGTGGTCCTGGACTAGGATTCTGGTGTGGACCATGGTGCTCATAAACAAGGAAGTCCCTTTAATTTTTTTTTTTCACCCTCTTCTCTCATAGATATCACCTGAACCACTTCCCTGAGCTAGGTCATGGTTAAGTTCCTTCATTTAATGAAGGAATTTTTATCTGAATGCCCTTGCTATGAACCATTATAACTGCTCCCTGGCACTGAAAAGATGGATAAGGGAAAGTATAAATTGAGCTTTGCTCTTGTAACAGACTGAGTGGTTCAGTACTTGAAATTTTGGCTGATCTGAGATTTTAGTTATCCTAGTTTTGATATTCAAAGCTGCTATATGCTACACGATAGAACTGAAAAAGAAACCAGAAGTCAAGAGTTTGCAACATTTTCATTTCTCCTCTTATTGCTGTTGTTTTTCCTTTTTTAGCTAGTAATCAGTTGTCCAGCAGGTCTGCTGTTACTCAGCTCACCGGAGTTTGTATCCCAAGAGATTGCAAGGAATTGCAAAGGCTAACCCTGAAAAACACAAGTAAATGCCCTCTCTCCTGTGAAAATACTGAAGCTAATGGTATTTGTTTACCTGTGCTACAAAATCATAATAAATCACAGTTTAAATATGCTGCTAATATGTGAATCACCTGCACGCTAATAATTAAAGAAGATATATTTACATAGGAATAAATATTTCAGAGGTGTTTACAAATGAGATTTTAATGATGAAAGAAACTGTAATTAAATTATTTTAATAAAAATGTGGATACAGTTGCATATTATTTTTTTTCTTCACAGAGTTAAAATAACTCACACTCCCTTAAAAAGTGAAAGAGAACTGACGCACAGTGGGAGTAAGCCTGGGCATATAACTGCAGTTTCTGTGGAATCAAAAAATGCTAACAGAACTGGCACTTAAAAGCAAGGGCAAGGTTTGAAACCTAAATGAAAACATTATTTACATTTTCAATGCTTAGAAAGAAACCACATTAACTGAAGGTAAAATTTACGTCTTAAGAAACACACATAAATAATATCACAAAAACAAGGTTTGGGCTTTTTGAAACAGATATTTACCATTATTTATTCCCATTCCTATCTTTTTCTGTCATTTTGGAAGTGTACTTCTGTTTAATTTTACCATCATCAGAATTCTTTTGCTTAAAAAGAAGAGCAAAAAGAAACATTTCTCCATGCACTGATTTTTTCCTGAAGCTTTAAATAACAGAACAGCATTTTCTATAAAAAGGCAAAAAACCCCAAATCAAACAAACACCAAAAAATAGCCTACAAAAATCCCCCACCAAATCCAAACAAATCAAGAGAACCAAACACAGATCAATTGCCTCTCCAGCACTCTAGCACCCTACGTAACCTCACATAATACTTAGGAGGAAAAAAGAAATCAGTTTCAAACTGGTAGCCTTACCTTTTAGCTCAGGAATGAAAATATTGATTAAAGCTAAATTGTTTAGACAAATTTTTACTATAAGTCTAAATCATTTGCGAATACAGAAATTCTGAACTACAACTGAAATCAGTTTTATATTCTTTCAGTGTCATACAAATAGTAAAAATACAGATTACAAGAACACACATTGATTCACAGCAGTCCTGAAATAAATGCCTTGTGATCATGATAGATAGATTTCAAACAGAAGAAAAAAGGCATTCCCTAAAATGTATAAAAATATCCATGCAATTTACAAGCCTCACAAGGATATCCCCACAATTGGTTTTAGCTGGCAAGACTGGTCTCTGCAGAGTCCTTTATTCACATAAGACACATGCAGAGAGAAATTGAAAACTTCTAAAATTAGGCTCCAACTCTGAATTTCCCTGCAAAATCATATTTCTCCCTATTAACTATAAAAGAGCCTGGTGGCTCTGTGTGGTTTTGCAGGCACTGTCCAAGCCCCAACAAGACAGTCTCTTAAGGGTTAATCTCCAAAGTGCTCAAGGACATTAGTAACACAAATCATTCTGACTGATAGTAGGTACTGCAGAAAGTGTCTCCCTTTTACTATAAATATTTAAGCTTTGAGAGAGTTAATTTCAAAGCAACAAAACTCTGAGAATTCCCAGGTGGAACTGATAGGATTACTGAGTGGTTTGAGAAGTGACCATGCAGATTTCCAGTAAAATAACTAATCAAACAAATAAGTATGGAAATATGAACTGCATGAAGGTCATCACTTCCTCAATAACAAAATCTTTAGCCTGAGGAAAGTTTGTGGTATTTCAGTAAAATTTTATTCATAAAGAAAAAAGTGACAAGGATGCATAACATCCTTTCCAGTCTGAAAGACTGGTGAGAGATATTTAGACAAATGGTTTTCTTGCTAGCCCAAGCTCCTGACCTTCAATCTTCTACCTTGTTTGCTCTAAGATTAAATACACAATCTTCAGCTCTTCCAAGAATTAGAATTTTTTCTTCAAATCTTCAAACTAAAAATTCCCTTGCTGATTCAGAGACAAATAGAAAGAAGATATTCAATGTGAAAAAGTAAAAAAAATAATCAATGGAGCATCAAAAATTGTCTGTATTTTCTGGATTTCTTTTTCTGGTTTACTAAATAAATATTTTTCTCTCACAGAACTAAAACAAAGTTTAAAAAGCAGACATGTCCAAGGATATTCCAGAAGCAGAAATGTACTTCTCTGCAGGGAGCTGGCTTCATGAGTCATATCAATCACCTAAAGGAATATCCTTTTAATTGCAACAAGCTCTTGGAAAAGTCTGAGAGTTGTCTTGCTGCACAAATAAATTTCTCATGAGGAAAACATCAAGCATAGATAAAATAGAAACTGCAAGCATCTGTACCTTACAGACATTAGGGATAGCTTTCAAAAATTTCAGATAATATGAGCATCAGAACCAGGATTCTCCTATTAGTATTCCTAGCAGCATTCTCAGTCCAAGAATGCTCACACTGATGCTACAAAACTGGAAGAACTGAAGTTTATTTCACAGCAAAGAATTCTAAAAAATGGTGCTGAATAAGTCCTCCTAGGGCTACACTAATTCCCATGACTGTGAACAAATTATGTGACAATTGTTGTGAATGTAGGGCAATCATCTGAGCTTGTTGTGTTTTGAAAATTGTTTTGGTAGTAGAAAAGAGAAGCTGTGAAGAAGCACCCCTTGATTAAGGGAGTACTGTTAAGACAGCTACTGAAATTGTAACTGGCTCAAATGGCCTATTTCACTTTTGAAAAAAGAAAATCTTGGTTAAAATAATAAAGTAGCAAAAAATTCAAAATAGCAACATTTTATAGAGCTAAATAGGACTTGATGCTGAGCTTTTGCTGCAGTCCCACAAGGACAAATTTGCAGTCCGTGAGCTCCTTCAAACAAAAAAACCCATTGATCCTAGGAAATATCACAGAAACATGCAGGGGGGAAAACAAAGCAAAGTGGGGAGAAGAGACTGACCCACTAGCTCCTTTAAGTCATAGAACAATAAACTTACCTTTTGGAAGTATTCCTGTGATAGTAATTGCCACGTAGATGCTTCTAAACAGTTGGTGCCAAAGTACACAGGGAAAGAGGGAAGTTTGGTATGCCCAGACCATTACAGGCTCATAGTCATCTGTGTCAGATGTGATGACATTAGCTCAGACTTTAGTTTAGGTGCATATTTTCTTATTCTTTAACTTTGGTGGTGGATCCAGTCTTCTAAAGGGCTTCTCATTTTCTAGAAGCAGTGCAGGTACCTGGATGCTGGAGTCCAGGAAAGTTGGAAAGCTTCTCCTGTTGTTTTGAGGGGTCCAAGACCCAACCCAAGCACCCCAGGGGGACACAGCCTTTGATCTGTGCCCCTGGAAAAGCTTCCAACACTCCTGGATGAATTGAAAGTATTGAAGGTGTGAAATAGGTTTTAGTTTAGATTATTACAAGGTGAAAATTTATAGTATAAGGTTTAGTAGTAGAGATGTAATAGAGAGAAGATGGAGACTTTTGGGCATTGTCCCTAGGTCCTTCTTTCTCCTTCTTCCCCCTCCATGTTCTACTCTGAAGAAGGCACAGAATGATTGGTAGAATAGGTTTGAGGTGGAAGAAACATGTTAGAAAGATTTGATAGTTATTGGTACAAAATGAAAAATATCATACGTTGTGGTTAATTATTGGATAACAAGGTTTTAAAAACATGCTGCACACAAGAACTAGCAACCATTGTAGCTCAGAATCTACAGCAACAAGCCAGGCACAGGCTGCACTGAGAACTTGATAAGAAAAGCAATAAACAACCCGAGAAACTGACCAAAAAGCTTCGTCTCCTTCATTCCTGATATCGGACTTTGATAAAGAAGAAAAAACCTCGTATCTAGGAGTCAAAAGTCCCTACACCTGGAGAGGATTATGTTCACCTGCCTTTTTGTGGCTAACCTAAACCAGCCATCCAGACCCTCCTTACGGTTAGGGAGAGGCAGTGGGAGAGGCAACTGCTGGAAGCCCTTATCCCTCACAAAGTGTCTATAATATAAGCACAGAATTCATTGCCTCCAGGGGGCTTAATTATATAACTCTGGACTATACAAACAGTGTGGATTTCTACCCTGAGCAGAAATAATGATTCTCAAGGAAAACAGGCTCAGAAAGGCCAGAGTGATTCCATAAACAGAAATTTCAGGGAAGTAAGGTGTTTCAACATAGACGTAAAATAAAAATAAAAATAAAAAGAAGTGTTTAAATCACAGACAAGATAACAACACAGCACTCTACACAGCTGGAAAAAATAATAAAAAACCAAAACCAAACAAAAAGTGACAAAAAGCAAACAAACCATAAAAAAAAAATGTAAGCAGAACTCTGTTTTGCTAGAAGTACAATCCTTTTCAGGTAAAGGGTATTGTCATAGAAAAATACTCAGCAGTTTACTTTAACCTAGATATGGCTTGGACATCATCTCATCCTTCCTTTCTCTAGCAGCTATGTAAAGCAGCCCAGCATTCTGAAACATAAGGAAACATCTTTTTTAAGGCTTGTCTGTAGCAGATGACGCCAACTGCTGACTTTCTCTCTAATGATTTATTCTTCCTATTCCCAAGGGATGATTGTTGTATTCCTTAAGGCAAAATAATAACAAGAGGGCAGTAAATAATTACAGATATCATAGAAAGATTAACAGCTACCAGTAAATAAAGAAAGTAGATGTTAATACTTTTCCCTGCCATGTAAAAAACATAGCCACGGTAGTTATACAGATACATAAAACAGGAAAAGATGACAACATTGGCAACAATTGCTGGTATATGATGGGCCTTTTAAAGCTTCATTTATGAAAGAGTAACAACTGTTGAGCTATATGTATATTAAAAACTCCAAAGCAAAAGAGAAGTTCTCTATTATCGTCATCTGGAAGACATTGAGAGGTAAACTGAAGTCCTGAGTTTCTCTTCTACAATTTTGCTTCAGCAGATGAATCTTCCCCAAAGGAGCCAAAATCTTCCCAGTCAACATGTTGGGGACTATCAAAAATGATAATGCCCTTTATTTATCCTTAAAACATATATTCCCTAGACCCCTTTCACTGCACTAAATTTGATCAAATCCAGGAATGATCTCTATTATCAGAAGCCAACTTTTGCTATTCTGGAGTAGTAAAGTTGAAGTAATTAATTCTTCATTCTCAACCACATTCTTGCTAATATTGTCCCATCTATGTGATCAGCCACCTCTGCCATTCTAAGACACTGCACATGAGAAAGGGTTTTGCCTGCTAAGAACAAGAGATGAAAGTCAGTATGAACTTTTGCAAATGTAGGAAAATAAAAGACTTTTCAAATATCAGATAACTTTAAAGAAATGTTCTGTTTGTTTGGATAGTTCTGACAGGTTTTTAGTGATCTGTATTGTCACTGATCCATAGGTTTACTCACAGAAGTTCAGTGAGTGGAATATTGTTCTCTGTAAGAAAATAAAGAACCTAGGAAGAAATACAAAATAAAGCTCTATGAGTATTACTTTTGGCTGGTAGAATTTTAAAATGCTGCAATTCATAAGGAATCTGCACAATTGCTTTCTGGTGTAATGAAGAAACAATACCTTAAGTCATGATAATTTTTCCTTTATGATGAATACAGGGGAAACTAAATGTGTGTCTAAAACACACTTGTTCGTATTTACTTCTTATTTTTTTTAAACTTCTCTGTGTTCACCTGAAATTAATAAATACCGATTTTCTGGCAACAAAAGAAACAGGAAAAATCTTGAACTGCATAAGAAAATTGTCTAAGAATTCATCAAGAATGTTCTTCCACAATTATTCTTCTCCTTAGAATAGCATCCTCATCAGAAATAGTGTCATCTGAGAAGGTACGAATTACAGAAGTACAATATAGCCTCAGGATACAGTCCTATTATCTTCAATAACGATTAATATTCATTACCCTCCATCATTCTATAATCTTCAACCATCTTAGATTAAAAATCATCTTTAATTTTAATCAAAATCAATTTTAACAATATATTTTATCACAGAACAAGGAAAAAAACCCTTGAAATTAAAGGAATCTTAGTAGAAGTCCCAGCATAAAGACCTTTAAAGTTTGCTCCAAGAGATTTTATCTATGTTTTATAACCAAGTCTGCAAAGATGCTTATCAGAACCAGTTTTAACCCAGCTAATTTTGATATGTGGAATTTGCAAGACATTTAATTTTAACACAAGAAAGAAATCATTAGAGATATTAGTTTCACAAGCTCATTTTCATGAGAGGTACCCTGATCCAGGCAAAAAAGAATCTGAGATACCTGGTCTCCAAGAAACAACACGGGATCCTTCATTTATAATATTATATACGTGTACTGATTAGAAAATAAAAAACTATAAAACAGATTAATACTACATTCTGAAAATCAGTCAGACATCCACTAAACATTTTAAAACATTTCTTTAAAGAAATATGAGATACACTGTACTTAGTACATAATGAATCAGTATATAGTGAGTTTAAAAAAGTTACTCATCTGCAAAAAAGTGAAAGGACAATAGTTTTCACAACAAATGAGCGTTAATCAATTTTATAGGTCACCAACAAATATTAAAATAAAAAAAGTTGAAACCAAACCAGTCATAGGATTAACTGCTCAATGTCCCAAATAGCAACAGGAGAGCACTCAGTGTGTTTGTCTCTCTTCCCATTGCACAGGGGGCTCTGATCAGCACACTGCCATTGCAGTTTATTGGTTGTATTCTCTTTTCTTGTGACATTAGGGAACAAAAACAAAACTATTTTTGCTGCCTCTATTCCAAGGCACTCACAACACTTCAATGTATTAAGGGTGTTTGCAGCACTGTCATTTTATAGAACCAGCAAGGATTTTGTCCTTAACTTGAATGGGGCGATAGCAGAGAGACAATAATATGCACTTTGATCATGGAACTTGTAAACTCTTTTAAGGTTTGAAGGTCTTTGTTTGCCTGTCAGCTTTCTCCCAACCTTTAATATAAATTGATGGATTATGCTAAGGCTTGACATTGTCATTTCAACCTTAGAAATGAAAGAGAGTGAATAACAAGAAACTACATTAAAAATAATTATTAAGGATCTCTATAGAGAATGAGTTTATTAAAAAGGTCACGGAACCCTCTAAAAGTTGGTATCTCAAATAGACTGTCAGATATCACAAAAGAACTAGGAGATTAAAACATTTAATCATTGAAGTGAACAGTCTAGCTCATATACAATAAATTGGGCAGTGATATGCTTGTTTACAGAAGATGGAATCCAGAGAATAGACATAGTCATTATTTCTTCAGAAAGCTGAGATGTCTTGGAATGGGCATAGCAAAGTTGATTTGGGCTTTAATCTCATCTTTGATGCAGTGACTAATGCACATAATCGGTTTTTAAAGATTGGTATATTACAACTGCTGGAAGGCACTTGCTTCATGGATATTCTGTATTCTTCAGAAGCAAATCCTAAAGTTGAGATCAGGCTTGGCACTTCTTGAAGGCCTGGAAGTAGCTCCCTTAGGACTGATTAAACCAAGAGCATTGTTTTTCTCCAGTGTTTCTGTCCCCCTGAAGGTTCACATCAGTCTTCCTTGGCTCCTGAGGCGTTCATCTCACCAATTATCTAGAACAGGAATAGAGGGAGGAGGGAGGAAAAGGAAAATTCTGTGTTTTTTCATTGTTATGAAGATTTGGTCATATGTCTTTACATTGGGTTGTCATATTTCTGTCATTTCCTACTATCTTTTTTAAGCACTGTGTTGGTTTCCATCATAACTAAATTTCTGTTTATATTCACAAATGGTAATTAAAAGGAAGTACCTGGGAAAGGTCTTGCAGCATCTATATGCATATATTTATGGATATATATGCATATATATATATATACGGAAAAACACACATGAACCTATTTTACATCTCTACATTCACTGTCTCAAGTTGTTTATTTAGTTAGCTCAATAGCTCTCGGGGGTTTCAGATACTTTTTCCTATGAGCACAATCTATCAATTTTGGCATAATGAACTCCTGCAAAGGTCAAATTTAAAGGATAAATGCTGCAGGAAATGATGACTCTACAATAATCCTGTTATCCTCCCACAACTCTAATTTCATTTTATTGAGTCGAACAGTGTAAGGGTAAAAGGGTAACTACTTTCTCTCTGCTAACACCCATATACCCAAGTCTCCTGAATGTGGTATTACATTTTATCACTGCTGTAAATGTATCAGTAATAAAGATCTATGACAAAAATAATTATTATCTGGTTTTTATTTGTTTATGGTGGGTTTTTTTAATTCTAAAAATATCAGCAAAACATGCTGAAGAATTATTTACCTAGCTCTTTTTTGGGGAGGGAGGCTAAGAGGAAATATTATCCTGATAAAATACTGTAAATGGAAAGCAAACTGCGTTGCAAACAACACTGGCTTTGAGGCTATTACCAACTGTTCATACTGCCAGTGGGTAGATGTTCTGCTAAATATTTGCAAATATAGGGTGGAACAAAACTTCCAGATAATATTTTCAAAAAAGTTCTCAGCCTTTGCCTAATCCTGCTTTGTTGAAAACTTCAGAACCTCTTTCCTGCAAACAGACTGGGGTTTGCTTGCTTTTTCTTTTTTTTTTTAAATTTAGTAGTTCTACTCATTCATTATTACTTGTCATTAACTGTGCCTATTCTCTGGTTGAATAGTCCCTACTTTCTGTTCCATTAATGTTAAAATAATTTCCTGGATAAAAATATGGCACACGTAGGGCATCAGAAAGCCCCAGAATGTCTTTTCTAGAATGGTCAAGGAGGAAAACAAGGCTTCACTGTTCTCCTCCTAGATCAGCCCTTTAGTCTTACCACAATATCATTATGTCAGCAAATGCATTCAGTAGCTTACCATATGCAAGTCAACATGTACATTACTTTATCCTAAGATAGGAGCAACTCTTAAGCTGTTTAAGAAGCACATCCTCTGCTTTGTAGTTCTCTTTCCAAGCTATGCTTGTTAGCAAAAAACAATTTAGCAGGTATCTGTGTGATATCACATCAGACAGATCCCTGTCTCTGTTGCCTGATGGTTAAATGTTACTCCACTTTTCTAAGGCCATATATCCAGTGGTATGAGGAACAGACCCAGCTATGGCAATACCACACAGGCTATTTGCTAGTACACAGGTAGTCCATCCTTGGAACAGCTTTGGCATCCTATGGTAAACAAACCAATTAATTAGTTAAAAGCAACACTGTGTGCAGTAATGGGAGCATAGACATACTCAGAAGAAGTTACTTTAAGAAAGTCCATTTTGAATATCTGCATATAAGAAGCTTTAAGTTTTACTTTTGTACATCTCCAGGGTGGCCAAACAAAATTTCAGGAGGTACTGAGGAAACCAAATTCAGAATAGGCACAAATATAAAGCAAATTAATTTTTTTAAATCATTAACATATGCTTTTAAACAAATATGCTCATTTTCAAACTTTTAATCATACCAAATCGATATTTGGGTGTCCTGTGTGTACTTGTACAATAAGTAATTTAGCCCAGACTAAAGTCTGATTAGAAAACATAGGAATCTTTTAACAGTGCACTCACTAGGAAGACTTAGGAGGTATTGGAGGTGCTCAAAAGTGCTACAGAAGTTGTATTCTCCCACAGAATATTTTTTCTGGGAAAACTCCTCAGTGACTGCAGACAAGATAGACCAGAAAGATAAAAACAATTTCATGTCATTGTCTCAGCTTGTTCCAAAACTTGCAAAGCCCTCTGTAAAGGATCCATTTCAATGGTTGTGGCTATTAACTCTTACCTTTTATGCTCTCATTAGGTGTGAATCGCATTTGATTTGTTTGTTGCATTCTTAGGCAGCTTGTGGCAACAGGTTGAAGAGATTAGTTTACTTGCATATTGGAAACAGAGAAACTTGAAAACATATGAAAAATTGCCATGACAAAGTAGGAATTCACTGCTTCTGATGTAGTGAAAGGAAATTCTTGCCCCATGCACCTAATGTGTCTGCATAGGCAATAGATTCCCACACAGAGGCTGGAGTGATATTTGTTTAAAACTAGCTTTCATCCCTCCATAAACAATATAAATGTCAGCTTCCCATAATCTCCCTTGCACACTTTTGACCTGGAAAAAAGTTGGACAAGCAAAAAAGGCTCACAAAAATTTTGAACTAAAGTTCACCCCTAAGCCCTCAAAAGTCCTTTCACTTGCTGAGTACAAGTCAGGAGCTCCAGAGCTGAGAAACAGCAACATGTGGTTTATTAACAGAGTAATACAGATAGAACAATACACCAGCTAGACAATTATTGCCTAACAAAAAGTATATCTGCCATCAAAGCAAGCTGCTAACAAAGTCACCCTTAGTTTTACAAAAAATTGATCTATTGCATGCAACACAGCTCCCCCCCCCCAACCCTCCCACCCCCGTTATCAACCTTCTCATATCTATGATGTGTAATAATTAAAACTCATTGAAATATGTATCAGGACTAGCTGTTGGGAAGCAAAAACTCAAGAAATTAGAATAAAAGAAATTGTGGCTTTGAGACCATAGAATCACAGAAGGTTAAGGGTTTGAAGGGACCTTAAAAATCATCTACTTCTAAGCCCCTGCCACAGGCAGGGACATTTTTCTCAACTAGACCAGGTTGCTCAAAGCCCCATCCAACCCAGCTTTGAACAGTTCCAGGGTATGAAACCTATGAAAATCTTGACTATAGATTTATAGGAATCTGATTATTTACTTGTGTGAAAATAGACTATTCTCTTGTTCTCTCCCTGCACTGGATGCAATGCAGACTTTAAAGGGCTTCAGGACAATCTAAAATATGCTGATGGCCGTAATTCACACAATTGTAAGTGACGTAGAGCACGGTAGAAGAGACAGTGCAAAGAAAATATTGGGCTATTAGTTAAAGATGACAAAGAACTTCTTTAAATGTCCCAACTGTCATTGGCAAAATAAAATTTAAAAAAACAGAGAAGGTACTTGGTAAAAAACTAGTATAGAATAGAGTAATTTTAATTCACCATGAGCCGAGGACATAAGGAAATCCTGAACTACATGTGTTTGTGTAATCTCTCCCTTGCATGAATAGATATCACATTTTGTAACTCATTTTGTTTATCATGCTAAGAAAACATTCTAAATTCACCAAATAAGGAAACAATTGCTGACTAGAATTCAAATCTTCATGCCAGCAGTCACAGAAATGAGTTTTCTCTGATGTCCTATGGTAGAGACTAAACTCTACCTAGAGGTGGAGACTTTCTGCAGCATATTTACGAGGAAACAAAGAGAGAGAGAGACTTGTTTAACTTTACTTAGAAGGAAATCACCGACAGAAAACTTTTCTCTGTAGAAAGAGCTGGAAAGCACAATGCAATGTCATTTTTTTAAGAGCAGTGTTCACTTTAATGTTCAGTCTTTTTGCAGCATGGTTACCAATTGGATAACATATTTAATGGCACTGTATTCTGAACTATATATTTTTGACAGTGTATTTCATGCCTTGTATGTCACCGAAGTTATGAGATTGGAGTGAATAATGAAACAGTAACTCAGCATTCTTCATGCCCTTGCATTCAGATTTGTTATTTTTCATTGATGTGACACTAGCTAAATCAAGCCTTGATAATCCATAACCATTTCATACTTTGTAGGAATTATATTAAGATATAAGAACATCTTAACCTTCTGTCTTTTTCTATGTAATATTAAAATCATATTAATATTTGAAGCTTTGGTATCCGTTGCAGGAAATAAAATTTTAAAGAGCATGTACAAATGTGAGCTACAAAAATTTGATTGAGAGCTTTAGCTTTCATACCAATGTTATCTGTTCACAAAACAATTCATCCAGGAAGAAAAAATAATAAAGTTAGAAAAAGCTTTCAAAATGTTTATTATAGTGTTTTTAGGAACACTATATTTTTCAAAAGCAAATATACTGCAGAAATACATACTTTTTCCATGGTGATATAAAGAGACACATATGAGCACATAAGGGGTTTGGAGGATTTCAATACCATTTGATTTAAAAATTTAAAAGGAAAAGTTTGGAAGGAAAGGAAATTATTAAAGGGAAAAAATATAAATTCAGGGGAAAAAATGCTGTCCTGTTTTTGCAAAAGATTCTGATAATAAAGAAGACTACAGATGTGTTTTGTACTGTTTGTTAAGGTCAAATTACCTGCAGTCATGTACATCTTCATATTGAGACATCCTGTGCACCATTGGCATCCTTTCAGAATATTGTAAGGTATGTCATAATCACAGAGAAAGGCAGGACAGGAGGAACCGTTTGTAGGAGACTTTCAGATAGATTGTTCAGGGACATCTAGGAATGGAAAGAAAGCACATGGGTGTATGATTGTCTTGGGTAAATCCCTAACAGTTTCTCCTGAAATCATTAGCTGGATAAATCCAAGAGTGCTTATGGATATGCACACAGGATTTGTGTCTAGGATTCTGATTCTTCTTATTCAGGGGAGTAACACATCTCGCTTTTAAGTGAAAGTCAGTCAGGTCATGTGTGGCAACTAAGAGAGGGACTGGTTAAATATTCATTTCAGTCAGCATGAGTATCATATATATCTAGCAGATTTACAGAGCTATAGAAACCAGCAAGTTGATTCAAATATTTGAAAACAGGTGTTGTCAACCAGGAAAATATTTTTCTCATAATTCACCCTTCTCATAATTCACCCTTCTCATAATTCACCTTTTTCCTACTTAGTTTTACCTCAAATTTGTCTAGGTTCCCACTACAGCAAGCTGCATTTCTGGTGAGGCAAATATTGGTCAGGCATCCAGGAAACAGCACTTCATCTAAAGCTGAAGGAGCAGGTAAACACATGCTCTTGGTGAGCAGACACCAAGAGGAGGTGTGGTCACGCATGTGAAGAGGACCCGTGACACCCTAGAAGAGGTGAGCTCTACAAACACACACTGCCCCTAAGGCTCACAGAATTATGCTGCTTATGGCAGACCAGAGTGAACTGCAAAATGCTCCATAACCAGTATTGTAGGAACAGGCAAATGCTGAGTTCTGTCACTGAGCATGTAACACACTTTTAAGCATAATATCTATGCTGGAAAAAAAAAAAACAAAACAAAACAAAAAATGACTGAATTCTACGTTGTTGAATTAAGTAAGATATATTTAGGAAAAATATGAGAAAAGGTAATTAATTATGTGGTGATAAGAGGACAGGATCAATGCCATTAACACAAATAGTGCACTTGCATTTTAAAGGAGAAATAATACCTCTCCCAAGTTAACAAAATAATAATACTTTAATTTCAAAAACATCTTTGTCATATTTCTTTTAAGTACTGGATAAGCCAAATTCCATTTATTTTTCCCAATAAATGTTATTCAAGTTATTTGTTTAGGTAAAGCATTTCTTATCGTGATCTTGTTTTATCTGGCAGTGATGAAGAAGAAATAATCTTGCATGCAGAGCTTTACAAGGTGCATATCTTGAACATGGAACTTCATCAATGAGGCTTCATCTTGAACTTCACCAATAAGGCTTTCCTGGGAATAGGGGATAGCAAGGTTGAATATAAGGCTTGACAACTACAGTTATTTTCAGTAGCACCAAAGGAGGTATGAGAAGTGATACCCATGAAAGGTAAACGGACTATAATTCATACTAAATATCTCCCCTCGTGCAGAAGCTATTTTTAAATTACTCAGATAAATGAGCTCATTTATGGAATATTTTGTACTGCATGGACTTACATGGGCACCTGTCATGTAACACCTTGATAAGATTTGTTTTACTGACTTCATCATGTGCAACCATTGAGTGATTATAGCTAATTGTGAAGAACAAATACCAATACTAAGGGGAAAAGGTGGAAAATTTCTGTGATCAGCTAAGTACATAATTAGTCAAGTGATAGCTGGCATAGATCCAAAATTGTTGGTCTGCTAAGACAAAATCACTCACCGATATTCTATCTCCCTGTAAATTAAAGAGAGTCTTTAGCATTGTAAGATATTTACTCTCAGTTGTAAAACAATGACAGCTTGGTTAAACTGTCAGTATGTGATTCATTCTGATGCTAAAGCCATGATAGTAATCATGGGCATGATGGATTCCACAGAGAGACATAAAGAAATACTCACGAGTTTCCATTATATCAAAACTAATGCAAAAAAATGCACACATCCCGACACTTTAAAAGTATATCATAATTTGGGGGTTAAAATTTTAAAATAACAGATTTTCAAAGGATAAATGTTCTTTAGACCCAGAGACAGGGAAAACAAAAAAAGAGAGAAGGAAATAACAGCTTTGTGACAGGTATTTCACATAAAATATTCAAAAAGTAGGAACAAGAAATCACTTGAAAATCTACAAGATTGTAAACAGAAAGACATCAGAAAGATGATGTCAAAGTGAGGGAAAAACAATTGAAAACATACTTTACTATATTAATCTTTAGTTTTATAATTTTTATTTTTAATTCCCTTCACATTTCTCATTGGTGGAATGAAAGTCATATTATTGGTGAAAAAATGTTTTTAGAAAGACATGAAGTGACTCTAAAATTCTACATTTATCATACCAACATTTGCTTGCCACATTATGGAAGGGCTATTTTATTGAGCAAAATATCCTTTTCTGACATGCAGCATCAATTTAACGGCTTCTTATTTTCACATGGTGTGAATATATATCCATTTCATTATATATATAATCTGAACAACTTCTGTTCCATGAAGAATTACTTTGAGGTTAATGTAAGACTATGAGATAGTTTGTTCTTGAAAAAAATTAGAACAAATTATTGGGTAACAGGCAGACTAAGGGAGTAATACCTTGTGAAGTGCCCTTGGATATCAGTAGTTAAGGTTAATAATCCCTCCAAATAATGGGATGTAAAATGATAATTCTGCTAAGAAAATAATAGGTAGTAGATAAATAGGATTTCTACTTCAGCAACCTGCTGAGGACACATGCAGCTTAACTTCTGAGTGGAAAATATGGATTGCAAAAAGTTATGTTCAAAGACACAGTAATGTTATGTTTAAATATGTTATTCCTACATTGTACCTTCATATTCTTCATAACTACTGCATTATACTTGGACTCCTGTAGGGCTGCAGAAGACAGTGGCTTTCATTGTGACAAGTCATAAATACTCTCCTGCTGTGCAATGCTTTACAGGGTTGAGGGTAATTGTGTAAAGCTTAAAAACACACTGGTAACATGACCTCCAGACCCTATGAGCTCAACACAGACAGAAAAAGAACAAGCCAAGTAGGAATGGTTCAAACTTTATTTACATTTTATAAAAGACAACTAAAAACTTTTAGACACTTAACAGATTTATGTCTGTGGTCTTAAGAAAAGTGATTTTCACCATTTAAAAAAGATAATCATGCTTCCTGTGTTTCTGTTTCCTTCTATCCTTATTGCAGATCATGGGTTTTCCCCCTCTTTGGCCTCATCACCTGCGTTTTGCCCAACATAAGTATATCATACTTTATTTCAACTAGCAGTAGAGACCATTTTAAAAAAAGAAATAGACTTAAAAAATCGAAATATGAGTGGGATCCATTCGCTTGAGCTGCTTTGAGTGGGAACCATGAGGGTTTTTACTTTCCCAGGGTTGTGGATTTCAAGCAGATCATACTTGTTGGACACACACTAATTTTTAAGTGTCTCTGTATTAGAGAGTGCCCAACCCAGAGGTCAGCAGGACCCAGAAAGTGCTCCTGACCTATGCAGGAAGATGTGCAGCAGTGCCAGTGCCCTATCCCCAGGTCCAGGCAGTGTCAAGGCTAAACCCAACATGTACATGTGCGATTGTGTGCACACACTATAAACACACAGCTGGGTACACAGACTGACAGAGACACAATAAAGTGTATTTAATGCCATTCACTCAAACACAAAGGACATGAACAGTGCAAAACGCAACATGAACAATGTGAAAGGCTCAGCCCCAGCCCTTCTCTAGGACTGATCAGATCAAAATCTCTTAGTGGAATTTATACACAGAAGCTGGTCCTGGACATTCAATCTATCCAGCAGCAGTCTCCAAGACCTAGGTCTTCCTGACTTCTTCAGGCTCTCAAGCCTCAGAGATTCACGGTCCTGCTTAATTGCTGGTTATCAGACATCTTAATCTATCACCAACTAGTCCAAGTTGAATTTCTGTATCATCTACATATAAAAAAAAAAAAAAGTAAAAATTTAATAAAAGGGATTTAGTAAGAATATGACAGTTTGCAGTGATAAAGCACAGGGTTTAGCCAGACAAATGTGCTGCCAACCTGTTTATAGTCAACGGGCCTTTACCCATTCTCCTTTCTTTACCCACACTCGTTCCTCCCCAATACTTCAGGCCCCACCCTTTCTTTTTTTTCCATTCACTAAACATCTCATTATCAAAGTGTCACATCATCACAAAATTCCCAAATTTAAAGCATCTGATAATAAATATCACAAAATCTCAAAATTCTTTTTCCCCTGCTTCCTATCATCTCCAAGGTATTCAAAAGAGGTTTCTTGGGCTGAATTTTCTTGGTGAGTTCCCCATGAGGTCCAGGGGCTCATCACTCCCCTAGGAAAATGTGGGGAGTGCCAGGTCAGGATACTCCTTTGGCAATTCTTAATTTCTTGAGGTCTCTCTACCTGACACAAGTCCCCTGGTCCCCAAGAATCCTTTTGTTTATGGGCATTAGGCTTTAATCATATAATCTAATACTCTGAGCTCTCAGTCTAGAGCAGATGAATGTCAAGAAAACTATAGGACCCTGTGTTGTAAGCGGAAGTAAAGACAAACTAACTTGGAAAAATTTTGCCTAAAGTTATAAAACATGGCAATGTTTCACTGTCTACAATGACTTCATAAGATCAAGCTGCAAAGCCAAGTTGGAAACAAAAGGCCACTGGTAATCGCCAGAGGCTTTCTGGCACACCCAAGATACAGGAGAGAAAAAATTATAATCTTCTTTAAAAAAATTCCTGCTCAGCCTTTGCTAGCACTCCCTGAATTCTTTCAGCAATAAACCAGTATGTCTGGGGAAAAAGTTAGGGAGAGGAAAAGCAGACTGTGCTCCAGATGTGGCATTGCCCCTTTTAGGGTATCTGACAAACCAGGCTGTGGATATTCCCTCATTTTTGACTGTCAGATGGGGTAAGTTCTGAAAGTTGAATTATGTTGTCATTAGTACAGTCTCTCATAGCTCAACACCAAGGATTAGTTTCACTACTTAAAAAGTAAGTGTAAGAATTTTTCATTGCAAATTTATTTATACACATTTCTTTTACCAACACAGAAACCTAGGGAGGGATAGGGAATTGCAATTCCACTCAGAGGTAAACTGAACAAGGTCAGCCCAGCAAGGTAGCTTGACTGCTGCTGGTATCATGTAGATATTTCATGATAAAAATACAAGTACTCAATCTTCATCTGAATCTTTCAATGTATTGTCAAGTAGCAATGTTCTCATTTGTAAAAGGCACATCTTTTTATAGACAGCAACAAACCAGCTCCCAAGTGCCACCCACAGTATGCAAGTCCAAATGAACAACAGGAACAACAGAAGATTTTAGGCTGACAGTTTTGCACATTTTTTTTTTATTTTGAAGAGGCCTGTGCTAAATAACTTCTCATACAACACACATTGGGAAAAAATATCACAGATAACATATGGTAGTCTTCCTGAACAAAAACGTCAAATGGAATACACTGGAGATGAGTAAAAGGCAATGCAGATCAGTGCGCAGGGAATGTGGGTGATTCTGACATACATAACATTTTCAAGTTACGTAGAATACCATAGGGGTGCATCCTGAGACAGAACAAAATGAAAATGCAACATGATAATACACAGGTTCATGCTCTAATACCTGTAAAGAAGAAGACATCATAAACCAATGGTGAAGAATAAGGCATACAAGTCGTTTTCGAGACTAAGGAAAATAAAACTTAGGAAGACACCAGAATTCACTGACAATAATGAGGAAGGGACTGCACAGACAAATGATGAGTATAAGGTGAATTGCTGCCATCAAAATGAGTCCTCAAAGAGTTTAAATAAACCTCTGGCTGCAAAGCAGTCCTGAAGGAACTCCAATTCTCTATGTCAAGAACTGAAAGAGACACAGCTAATTTTCACAGCCATGAATATTAACATGACATACCTACAAACATTAGTGTAAAATTCTGTCATGCTTCGATGACTAAATATAAAGCAAATGGCTTTTTAGTAATTTAGTATCAAGGAGAAGAGATTACAAGAAAATAAATATATATCATATACAATAAATATATGATAAACATATAGTGAACATATAATATAGCAAATCTATTCAGCACACATATATTCAGTATCTTCACATAAGGCAGTCATACAACAGTAATTTATTCCTAAAGACAATACACAAAGTAGAAATATTTTACTTCCAGAATTCAATTTCAAGTCAACCAGAATTCTTCTTTCAGCTTTAAAATATATAATATGTCAGCAACTTTTATATTAATATATGTAACTTTTCTGAAAAGTGTTGCTGATACCACTGTGCTAACTTTGAAGTTTACTGGTTTTACCGAGAATAATTTTGACTGCAACACAAACCGTTCATTTCAGGATTTCCGCGCAACAAGAAGAGCAATAGGGAAATTCTCTGAAGTACTAAGGTAAAAGAAGGGAAGTAGAAAACTGAATATATTCTCCCATACATATTACATCAGTTACCAGGAAGTAACTGGAGTCACTGTGAATAGTATAAATTTCTCTATGACCTGTTTTAAATATTCTGCATTACATCCCTTTTACTGTAGTTAAAAATTGAAGATTGAGACAGCTTTAATAAAGATTGTCTCCAGAATTAGATTGTTTAATAATTAGTGTCTAAGTCCTTCTAAATGGCTATAAAAATGGTAGGCATTATATGATTAAAAAACCCAAATGTTGTCTTCAATTACCTCTAAGTCCAAATGAACATGAGGAACATACTTTGTTGAGAAATGGATTGATAATTTTCTTGGAATTAATAATTTCTTCAGTTGCAATTCCAGTTTCTACGCCTTTGATATATTTAACAAAAAAGAACGGGACAAAGACAAAACAATGCAAGAAATACTGGGGTGTAAAGATATGACATTTCTATGTACTTTCCTTGAAAGGATTATTTTTCCAGTATTTGCTTTACATAGTAGACTGCGGGAGGTAGGCATCCCTGCTATACCCACTCCAATTTCAAGAAATAATAAGTTTTTCCAGCAGAAAACACAGGGATGCCCAAAATATTCTTTCAGGATATCTACTGAACTAAGAATCCATGGGGTTTATTTATATAATAATAGAACACAAGTAAACAAAATGGGCTGGGAAGTGGCTTCTGCTTTATATGTATCACGAAAAAAGAAAAAAAAAAGGAGCAAATGATATTTAGCAATTGCATTGGTCCAATAATTAATTTACTCATTGTGAACCTCATTCCACTCATTTGTGAGCCACCTACACTTGTGTTTTAATTGTCTGGGAGGGTTGGTTAAGATTCCTCTCTCTACCGCTTTTATCAATAATTCTTGTAATGCAGATTGTCAACTGGTTTGGTTCTTACAAGTCAGTGTCAAAATTCCTAATACAATAGTTTTGATAAAATAAACAGATCACATTCTAGATTAAGTTTTATATTCCTCCTCTCACTTTTCTTCACTTTTACATCTTGTTATCTTATTTACAGAAGTATTTCTAATTTGTTACATTAGCATGAGTACATGAAAATAGAGCTTAAAGCTTAGCCTTCGCAAAAAAGTTTTGACATATATATTTGTATTAGGTTTTTAGTAGTAAGTGGAGACTGCAGTAGGGATGGGCAACTGACTGCAGAAAACATTCCATCTTCTCAATGAAGGCTCCTGGGTATGGGAAAGATGACCTAGGGTCAGATTTTCAAAAATTATGGGAGTATATCATCCTCATAGAATCCTGCAATATCCTGAGTTTGAAGGGACCCGCAAGGGTCATTGACTCCAACGCCTGTGTAATTGTAATATTAAAGTTTTTTTGTCTACTTTGAATATGTTTTAAGTATGAATTAAAATCCAGATTTCAAATTCACATTTTTTTAATGAACACATACAGATTTGCAAACTATGCTAAGATCCTTTCCCAATTCAACAATTTTTTCTTTTTATCACCAACCTAAACTAGGATCCTAAAGTCCAAATTTCTTAACAGTGCACAAATTCTTAAATGAAAAAAAAGGGGGTAAAACATCAGTTTACTGTCTACTGGTCCTAGTATTGCTTTATAAACTATTCAACTCGGAGACTTTTGCTCTACATGGCACTTTACAACTTGGTCTTGCTCCTTAAATACGACTCTGACGCTCCAGTCTATGCAGTGAATAATATAGCAGCAAGATGTTGTCATCAGCAGCTGGGACATGATCAAGCACAGCTCTCCTAATGGAAATAGGGATGTCCCAGGCCAATGAAATCCTGGCTTGTATCAGCAATAGTGTGGTCAGCAAGACCAGGGCAGTGACTGTCCCGCTGTACTTGGCAATGGTGAGGCCATGCCTCAAATCCTCATCTTTGGGACACTTGCAGATAAAGGACATTGAGGTGCTAGAGCACGTTCAGGGAAGGGCATTGAAGCTGGTAAAGAACCTAGAGACCAGACTTTCAAGGAAACTGCATAGAAATACTATTTACTTTGCATAAAGGACTGAAGGAGGTTGACATCCCTGCTATACTTCCTATAATTTCAAGAAGTAATTTGTTAAAAGTGCTGGGTTAAAAGTTGGACTTGATGATCTTTAAGGACTTTTCCAACATAAATAATTCCATGATTTTCTAGTATGAAACTTAATTAATAATGTCCGGAAATTTTGACAAGAGTTTTGTTCTGTGTATTCTTGGAGATCCTCATAAATGAATGAGTGAAGAAGACAGTTTTTAATAATTAAGAAATAACATTTGGAAAACATAATGCTATTTGCTCACTACTAAAGAAACCTCTTTTGAAAAATTTGAAGTGGGAAGCTATTACTGTAGTCCATAAACCTCTCCTCAGCCCTGAAGGCAGAAATATCTGCTAGCTGTTTTAAACGAAGTCTACTTAAAAGAAAGCTACCAAATTATCATTACTGTTCTTGCCTAGGGAATGTCTCTGGAGTCAGTAGCAATTACTACAATAGGTTTCACAAATGGAAACAATTTGCTTGTTAGTGCCACTTGGGTTTGTTCTAGATTTGAACTGTAAGTTTTTAAAATAGTAAATGCTTACTATAAGCTCTGAGAGTACAGGCAAGTGTGCTAAACAAGAGAGTGTTCTAATTTTTATTATTATTATTATTATTATTATTATTAGTGCCTAGGGTAGCCACCTAAAAACAGAGACTGGACAAGAATAAGGGAATAAATGTAGGTATTTATTTGAAGGGCTTTCAAAGGGCAAGCCAGAGGCTACATCCAAGATGGACCCTAGGTCATGAGTTCTTCACACTATTATAAGTTTTGTCTATTCGCATATCAGGATTAATTCTCCAATTACAACCCCAGTCAATGATGTAACTACTCCATGTTTACCTTCCCCTTCAGAGGCCTTCATTAAGTATTTTGGGGCCTGGGACAATCTACGTGTCCTTGGAGTGCAAACCTAGAATGGCTTGTTATGTCTAACTAACATGGGAGAACAGCAGCTAACAGGACAAAAGAAACTTCAGAGTTACACACCAGGCAATACAGGACTTGAAAAATATAAAAGTTAAAACCTAAGGTATCATTATTACTAGAAAGAAATAGAATCATTAATTTCCAGACAAGATGCTTTTTGGAATATGTGACAACATAAACAAATGTGCTACATTATTTGTTTAGGGTGAATGTTTCTCTAAAGAGACATTCCAAGGATAAGACAATAGTTTCTGTAGAAACATCCTTTGAAAAGAATGCATGTAATCAGTCTGTACAGTTTAAGGGGGTTTGGATTTAGAATTTTGATTCAGGGTCATCTCTTGATATAAAAATACTTTTTTCCTTTGCCTTTCAATTACCTTTCAGAAGCTCAAACTTCTTTTAGAAGGATGGTTCTGAGTGTGCTGTGTAGAGCTACAATAAATATATGTCAGCTAAGGAAATTAATTCCCTAGTGGTTGACTCTCTATTCATTGACTGACAGAGGTTAAAGGAAGGCAGAAACACAAAACAGCGGGCCGTTATTTATAGCCCTTACAATATATACTTTCAGAATAAATTATGTCTTGGGTATACATTCCATGGCTGTGAAAATATCAAAGTCCAGCAGCTCAGTTAAGGATTGTGACAAAGACCAGGATTTAGGTGATTACTATATGGTCCAGAGGCCACATGACCCGTTATGACTTAGATCCACACACTTAAACTTTCTTCTTCTGTAAAAGAGAATGGTCACACCTGAGCCAGGAGCAAAACCTCTGGAAATTATTCCTCATTTGCAGTATCCCAGACCATCGCTGAGTGCTTTCTGGAATGCTGTTAGCTGTCACAGGCAAAATAAATGCTAGAGAATGAGCTAGCAAGGATGCTAGTGGAACAAGCACATGCACGCACTTGTGTTTTGGCTTTGTTGATGATCTAATGCAGGCCTACACTGTGTTATTCCTCAGGCCAAAATGTACCAGATCACTCACTTCACAAGACTCATCTTTGACTCATGTTTGATTATGCTGAATTCACTTATAGTCTCCCCTAATCCATGCCTTCCCTCAAACCAGTTGCACTTTTTAACTCAGTTATAGACCCTCTGTCTGACAACTACAGTTTTATTTGTACGTTTTATCTTTGTTCAGTTTGGGGTATTAACAGTACAGTGCAGGAATATCAACCCACAACTCTACTTTTGCTTTTCCTTCCGTTTTGTTTTTACCAAATAGGTGTACTTAAGATATCAACAACCAGCTTCCAGTAGCATTTTGTTCTGGATCAAACTGGTTCGGGCACATCACCATGTAATTTCACTGGAATGTCCAGCTGTCATTGCAGATGATCCCATTGGTCTGTGAACAAACCGTCATAAAATACTCATTGCATGTCATATGATTCCTCCATGGTAGCTGGTAGCTGAAAACTTTTAGAAAACCTTGTAAATGGGCCTTTTTTCTCAATTAAGATTTTATGCGGTTCTTACACAAAGAGATCTTGGTTCTGTTTGAATTGTCTGTTGTAACATAACCTACTCATGGGTTGAAATGTACAATTACCAAGCAGACACGGAGCTGTAGGAGCGAGTCCAGAGGAGGGCTGTGAAGATGATCGAAAGGCAGGAGCACCTCTCCTATAAGATAGGCTGAGAGCATTGGGGTTGTCCAGCCTGCAGAAGAGGAGCCTTTGGGGAGACATCAGAGCCTTGCAGTACCTAGAGGGAGGCTACAAGAGAGCTAGAGAGGGACTAGATACAAGAGCATGTGCTGATAGCACAGGGTGGGATGGCTTTAAAGTGAAAGAGGATTAGATTGGACATAAGGAAGAAATTCTTTACCATGAAGTTGGTGAGGCACTGGCATAGGTTGCCCAGAGAAGTTGTAGACGCTCCATTCTTGCAAGGGTTTAAGACCAGGTTGGATGCGGCTTAGAGCAACCTGGACTAGTGAATGTTGTCCCTGCTTACGGCAGGGGAGTTGGAATGAAATAATCTCTAAGGACTCTTTCAATCCAAAACATTCTGTAATTCTATGAATTCAAAGACAACAATTCTTAAGATGCTTTGCTTCTGGAAAACCATTAAACCTGTCTAAATAAATTCACAGAATAGTAGAATCATTTAGGTTGGTAAGTCCCCCAAGATCATCATGCTGTTAACCCAGCACTGCCATCTTCACCACTAACCAAATGCCACATCGAGGTTTTTAAAAACTTCCCAGGGATGATGATTCCCACAGTTCCCTAGGTACCCTGTACTGTTGCCTGTCTACTCTTTAGTGAAGAAATTTTTCCTAATATTCAACTAAATCTTCTCTGGTACAACTTGAAGCCATTCCATCTCATCCTATCATGTTACCTGTAATGTTGCCCTCATCCACAGAGTGGGTCATGTGGTCACAGAAGGAGATCAAGTTGGTCAAGCAGGATCTGCCTTTCCTAAACCCTCCATAAACCATGATGGCTGGGCCCAGTTCCCCAGCTGTCCCATACATACCCCAGGATGGCACTCAGGATGATCTGCCCCATGACAGAGGGCACTGAGGTCAACCTGAGAGTTCCCCAGATCCCCTGTACAACCATTCTGGTGTATGGGTATTATTTGCTAACTTCCAGTCCCCTGCTAGTCAACATGGTTAGCCAGGACTGCTGGTAAACGGCAGAGTGGCTTAACCAGCCACTGACTTAACAGTATTCACAATATCACTTACACAAAATTGATATCAAATAGGAAACATACAAAAAAACACACCTGGTAATAAATATAGAAATGTTTCATTAAAACAAGAAAATGGCAGAAGACAGAAATAAAAATCTTAAAATTACTACCATATTCCTTTTCAAATTGAAGTTCATATTTTTGTCTCAGCTATCTTCAAGATCGATCTATCCTTGCTAAGACTTTTAGTTGCAGGAAAAAGTATTTTTCAACACATAACAGATCTTTCAATTATTTTTAATCAGGTCTACATCTAGAATGGTAGCCAGTACAAAATAATACTTTGTAGGCTTCAGCAAAAATGTCAGTGTATAATTGCACTACACCTACACCACACCTGCTGATGTAGTTAGTCATGTTTTACATTCCTCAAATAGAACATCTTAACAGAAATACCGTACAGAAATGTTTACACTTTTAATTGGCAATTATTCTCTGATTTTTGTGTCAAAATTTTCCTCTAATATCTACACCTGATCCTACATATATGTTTTGTTATTATTGATTATTTTTGTAACATCATACGAGATGGTGCATTATGAACAAAGAGTATTTGCAAGAATTTTTCCAAAACTGTTTAAAATTAGAAAAGGTACCATAATATTCTTCTCAGTATCAAAGAACCCTTTTGCAGAGATGGACAAAGTCATGTAAAGGCAAGTCAAATATATGCATAGCATTTGCAAAGGCTGTCAGTATTACTTCTGATAGCTTCCTTCCTAACAGTCCTTTCTACTGAGCTTATATAATACTAATTATATAAAACCTTTTCATAATCACTCTCTCAAGCCATAATGTTTGATCAATAGGGTTTAACCTTAGCTCATCTAAATTTAGCACAAGGCCTTTCTCTGATCTGTTTCAAACAGTCTCCCCAGTATTTGTCTCCTAACAAGTGATAAGTTTGTTTTAAATCACTTGGCTTTTTCTCTAGGAAGTGGAAAGTCAGGATATACAAATTATTTAACAGTTATGATGAGGTGAGAGAGGAAATAGAACTATATTCATATATATGTGAATATATCTTGATTCACCAAATTATATTTTGCACACACTTGCTGATTCTTATTTCTACTTAAATTCTACACATTAGATGTCTCCTAGCATATTTGTTATACCAGTTTATATACATGACTTATTTACAAATTAATTTATAACGCTTCTAAACTTAGTCCAGCATGTCAAATTCACTCTCCAATGGCTCAGTGGAGATCTCATAGATTTCATCATTTATTTAAATTTAGGGATAAGGAAAATATTTTTTTTACATTTAAACAAAATAATGTATCAAATTAGTTAAAAAATAGTGCAAGTGGTAAATAACAGGTAAGCTCATCCCAGTTTAACACGAGAATAAACCGAATCTGGTTTGCACACTGAGATGAAGTAGGACTGCATGTACCAGAAATCTAGGCAGAAAAATACTCTCCCATGTTACAAAATACTACCATAAAAATTTTCATTATACATCTTATGTTAGTTATAATACTTGTTCCACTATCCCTTCATTGTCAATTTATACCTATGGTAAAATATGTAAGCTATGATTGCTTTTGGTTCATGGTCAGTATGTGAGTATTTGTCTCAAAATAAAGATGGATATGGTCCACACATCTCAGAATTTTTTTTTCATGTTTTAAACTTAATGAATTAGATACTTTTTGGATTTCTGTATATTAGATATGACTGAAGTAAATTGGTATAATTGTTTCCTACTGATACAAATAACCAATTCAAAAGAAAACAGCTATGTATAGTTATACTGCCAGAAAATGCAGTATGTTTTGCTTGTAGAAAATCTTAGTTAGATTAGAATTACCCATGCTAATTATGTTCTACTAATCAGAAATAAATGCAGGCAATATATAAACTTCACCTGACGCGGAGCGCTGTTTCAGTTTGCATTTTTACATTTAGTGGCACAGGAACACAAAGCACATATTCAGGATATTAAATTAATTTTCAGGTTATTAAAGGCTGTCTTTCCAGAAACTTTTGGTTTAAAGTCACAACAATCTTTGCGAAAATAATTACCCAATAACAAAAGAAAGTAGATTGATTCCCAAGAACTCTGAACACTATGGTTCACTGTAAGGTTGCTCAGACACTTGAGACTCATTTTGTAGAATTCCTCAGAGTAGGAAATCTCAGATATCAAGGGTTTAAAATTAAAATTATTAGCTAATGAAACAATACTGGTTTTTTGTGCATTGGACACTACGAGAAGTCTACGTGCAGGTAGTGGAGCAACAGTCCAGGGTGCAGCATGCAAAGATTTTTTGCCTGTGAAATCAACAGGATTCTCTCAAGCTGGTGCATGGATAGCTGGGAGGGATGAGGAAAGGTACAGAGCTGGAGCACCCACATCTTTCAGGAAAGAAGAAGTTTGCAGCTGTGGGAAGCACTCTCTGAAATGAGAAGGGGCTAGTGACCCACATGGCCAGTAAGGAGGTGCAATTAATTGTGAACACATGATGGACAGCATTAGACTTTCAGAGATTCATTATAGAAAGCATTTGAAAAGGTGTTTATTAATATTTTTTACATGTCTATTATTGTTGTTTATATTGCTCATTTTGTACCTGAATTATATCTTGCTGATTCCTTGTTGCTTCTGTGTCATTAAAAATTTGATATGCCACTGCTGTCCTTATTTGTTTTAAACTACATTAATCGAGTAGGTTTTTTCCCTATGGTAGCCCTCAAAAATCATCTCTCAAACCTCTTTAAAGGAAATAATCACTGTGATTGTAAGAGTTGAGAAGACAAGACCTATTGCAAACAAAAGCTTGCGAAAGTGTTGGTAGAGGGGCAGATTTGTTTCAGTACTTGCTGAAATAAGGTTTAGGAAGATTCACGTCAGGTACTCACACAGTGTTTGCAGATAGACTGAGCTAAGGGAGGCACAAAGCTCCCAGGGAGAGCTGTGACTTATATGGATTCACCACCAGAACTTCCCCTGCTGGATCTGATCTGGACCTGGGGAAACTTTCAAAACCTTAGGCTTTTGCAAAGATTTTAGAGGCAGACACTACATTGAAAAAAAAAGAAACTTTTCTCATTATACTGAGTTCATATAGCAAACCTTAAGAGCAGTAGAATCTCCCACTCCACACCTGCAAACACTCTGTTGAAATCTGCTCTAGCTGCAGGTGATAGATGAACCTTTTTGGAAGTACACAATCAGGCGTACTGCAGCAATTCAACCGTGATATCAGAAAGATCCATGTAACAGGTCAACTTGTGAGAGAGAAATGTAAAGTTCTCATCAACCTAAGAGGTTTAAAAAACCTTTAAAAGACATTTCTAGCTGTGACTGACAGGTGATTTTCTGACATTCACTTCTGATCAATCTGTGCAAATAAATTTCAAGGCCAACATAGTATCAGATCTGCAATGTTGTATTTTATACTATATCATTCAAAGGATATATAGCACTGAGAGTAAATAAAAAGCAGAAGACAGGTTCTGTATAAACATCAATTTTTTCTCTCTGAAATGGCAATAGCCTAACAAGATCTGAATTAGATCATCATGGTTTTAGTTGAAAAATGAAATATTTTCTTTCCAAAACTTTAAAGATCTCTTGAGCTCTTAAATATTCTGTGGACATAGCCGAACTTGACACTGTAAATTCCTGTAAACCTGTTGGCGTCTTGCCCTACTTCAAGCCATTCTAAGATGAAAGTTGATATTGAGAGTTCTTACCTAGTGTAAATGAAAAACAAATACTCATTCCTTCTTCAGGGAAATCCTTAGCAAACAGCAGTCAGAGAAAAAGCAACTGAGGTATAAAAACAGGTTGAAAACAAAATACAGAATCCAGAACCAATAAGGGGTGCTATACAAAGACATATTCTTACTCTTCCCTCTCTCTTCTGTGGTTTTGTGCCTCACTTTAATCCCAAATCATTCCCTCAGACATCTCCTGGAAAACCTGCCTAATTATATGAAAAGCATTTGTAGCAGAAGAGAATGCTGATGCCTGTTGAGTTGAGCTATTTTTAGAGCTGTTTACCTTAGTAGCAATAATAAAATCTTAGGTGAACAGAGGTGAGAGTTGAAAAATTAAAAGAAAATTTTTAAATTAATTTATTTAGATGCTTTTATTGTTTGCTAGGACTTCATCCTCTGGCTACCTTCTCCACGTACTCAACCTGCCCTTTCTACCTCTATCTCACTCACAGCACTGTTGTTTCTAGGTGACATTTAGAATGTCTGTAAGCAAAATTTTCACACTTATATTAATGGGGAAAAAATTGAGCATGACATATGGGTAATTCAGATAGCATTTACTTTACTGTGGGAAACTCTAACTTCACGTGTTACTTGGGAATATGCCTCCTCCAAACTACCAGCTTGCTAATATTTCAAATTCTATATATCTATGTTTAATCCCTGTGCAGGAAAATATCTCTGCTTTTCCTTGTAATGAAGCTCATACTGAACTGTATTAGTATTATATATGGTCTCAATAATATTGAGACTATTTTAACAGAATAAATTGACTAGCTCAGCGCAATAATGCAGTTATTTACCATACATTATTATGTCAAGAGCAGACCTAGACTCATTCTATCTCACTTTACGGACCTAACAAAGTGACTATGGTATGCCTATTGCTAGTGCAATGAAACAGACACCTTCATATGGTAAATCAGATCCTAAAGAAGGTGCCTCTTTTTCTGTCAGCTGCTTGAGTTCATAGGACAACTCTGTTCAGACTGTAGGCCCCTCAGTTTTGCGTCTAATTATGCACAAGATGGATCTGGACCCAAGTACCTGTAAACATTTACGTGTTTTGGAAGGACATACCCTGTTAGTTCTTGGAACAAACACTTTCTGTGAAATGCCAGCAACTACTGCAAAATCACTGCCAACAAACACCGAAGTAAATAGAATTTGGGGGAAAAAATGGGAGGAAAAGCCATACCAAAACCTGTTTCTGAAGTAGGTAGTAGGAATTTTCTTGAGGTATAGCAGGAATATAATGATGCCTTGAATAGAGAAAGAGCAGGAAATATTACAAGCAGGATGATAGAGAGTACCTTATATAGAGAATACAGGTTTTGAGAGAAGCAGAAGAGTGACTTGTAAGGACTAAAAAGTCTCTCTCTAAGGAGAGAGAAATGGAGACAAAGCTTAAGAACAAACTGAGGTGTTTTCTGATTTTGGCCATAGATAGGAAGTAGGCAGTGAAAAGCTGGTTAAGAATTATTATTTTATTTTCATTCTTTCCTTTGTTCCATGATGAGTTTTTCCAGCTTCTCTTTTGTGAACTCTTTTTACCTTGGGTCCTGGCTGTCGGAGATGAAAAAACCACGCAAATGAAACACTGACAACACTTACAGAAGTTGATCCTGTGGGGAAAAAATCTTAATAGCTTTTTCTGACTCACTTAAGGGTAGGCAGAAATGTAGTATATATTTATGTGTATGAGCACACTAAACAAGCTGGCTCATGTACCAGAAGCAGTTAGGATCAGCCAGAGCTAATTTACTCTGTGTGTGGGACCTGGAGAAGGGGAAATTTAAAACACAGCCTTAATTAAAGGAAAATTTCCATGTCAGGAAAAATGGTCTTATCAAAGATATTTCTCAATGTTGCATTTTTGTAAATAATTTCTAGGCCCAAAGAAATGGCTTTATGTGCTGCTTTGCTTCTGCAGTCAACAAGAATTTTCTTGCATAGTTTATCAATGATAAAGACTACATGTTTGGGTTAAGGAATATTTCTATTAGTAACAATCTAGCTAGCAACATGGGCTAATTCATTCTGCTGTTTTGTTTTCTGGCAGGCAAATAATCATTAAGTGCTAAGCATTCAAGAGTGAATTAGACTTCGTGATAAATTTCTGTTCTGAAATGCTACCCTTGATGTAAAATCTGGTAATGCACAGTCAACATTAGGAGCCTAGACTTCAGTCTATAAGTAGTAAGGATTCTCACTTCAAACATTTTATTTCTGTTTCAGTTCAGCCTACAATTATCAAACTTTGGATGTTAAATTAATTTCATATAAAGATATTCATATCAAGATATTGACAAAACGGATTTTATTCTCCAGTTGACTTCTTATCCAGCTGTCTCCACTTATTCATGTGCCACGTCTGTTGGATTGCTAAGTTTGCTATGGCAAGTCTCTAACAGTTCTCTTTCAAGCAACCTGCTCTGATTAGACCTAAATTATGCCTTGGAAAAGAAGACAGTTTATATTTTTGTTTAGGTACACAGCATGCCAATAGATTTCAGCTGCCAGACTGAATGGGAAATATTGGTTTAATTTCTCAGATAGAAAGTTGAAAAAGCTTCTGTAGATTGTTGTCCCCAGCACTGAGTGCTATGCTGTGGGATATCCAGACCATGCATCTCCATGGCTGTGTATAAGCTCATTTCCCAGGTGAAAAAACCACAATATATTAGCTTCAGCATAACACCCTATTAAATAGCCATACTAAATCGGTGAGACAACGGAGCATTTTGACAGTGTTCAAAACTCTGGTTCCCTATAAATACACATTTTATAAGGTCACATCACAATAGAAATTTTACTGATAGATAAATTGAAGAGAACAAGCCGTTTGTCATCAAGATGATAAAGGCAAGTAGCAGGTGATTAAATGGAACGACCAAGTTAATTTTGGCAGGCCAAGAGTTAGAGAGTCAAAAAAATTACTTGCATTCTGGCCTATAAGTTGTAGACATCCATTCTATAAATTTCTTCTGGCTCATAGTTCTGAAACAAAAATCATGCTTTAATGAAGTTGTAGCACTGCCACCAACATCATCTACAGAACATCACTAAAAAGGGGTTGTTCAGATCTCGACATTTTGACTCACAGAGAAGAAAGGCAATTTATTTTTTTAAAAAGCAATCAACTAAAATCTTTTAAATGGGCTCCAAACCCGTCCATTGCTCAACTATAAGGAATAACATCTAAACTGCTTTCTGAATAAAAGAGTTCTATAGGAGGTTAACAGAAAATCTTGAATAGAATTGCCAGTTCCATCGATTAGATTCAATTTGCGATGCCATCAGAGTAAAACCTAATTTTATTTAACTTATTTTGTCTATTGTTATTCTGCACGTCAGTAGAAGACTAACCCATTTTCTCTCCTATATGATCCTATTATCAATCAATCAATAATTTTCAAGGGAAAAAGGCAGAATTTCAAAATAGTCTCAATCTTGAATCTTTCAGATGTCAATCTGTTCTCCTTGGTTTTGATCAAAAGGAAAATAGTGAGGAATAAAACTTCAGACCTGCTTATGTGAGTTTAAAAAGTTATATAGTTGAAGTCAGCTTCTATTTAACACTGGGCATGACAGACTTCAGACAAACCTTCTAAGAGCAGTACAAATGCAGCATTCATATTTTCACAGTAAATGACAACAGATCATTTCCCCTTGGGTCTTTAAAGTAAAATGTGCATGAATCCCAGCTCCTTTACAAAGAAACTAGAATGAATTTCTATTATTTAATCAAAATTATCACTTCTTTTCACAGTTTCAGAACTGAAAGGTAGATGAATAAGTAATTACTAGTCAATGAGACTGCGAGACTTGTGTCTTTGACACTGGTTAAAGGTTGAACCAACCACTCACTGACTGCCACAATATGCTATAAATTCTTAAATATTACTTAAACAGTACAATTCAGAAGAAAAGCAATGTGATTTGTAGTTGTAACATGAGAGGAAACTGTTCAGAAAACATTCTTTTCATTTTCAAACAATTCTGTCAGTTAGAATTTAACATTATCTGTAGAATTATCAGTAAGTTGGGAGGCTTATTCAGAATTGTATGTTAGCCTCTAAATTCAGAGGAGAGATGAAAAAGGTTCGTTACAATTTCATTTTTTCCTGCTTTTATCGGCTTGTTTCTCAAATTGCAGCAAGCAATTATTCAACTGCTAGCCTTTCAAACCGAAATATTTTGGGTTTTTTTTTCTTATAATGGTAGATCTCTTTTAGAGGACTTTCCTACTACATGAACACCATCTTGATTTGATACACAACAAGTTTTCCATTCAAAGATATGAAATATTCCATCACGTTAGCTTTCTTGTGCAATTATGTCCTGGGGTGATGTGATGAGGCTGCTTTATTCCCTGCTCAGTGCCCAGGGATGCTGCACCTTTAGTTCGTGCCCGGTGGCGGGGCCGGAGCCGCGGAGCCGAGGGCAGCTCGGTGGAAGGGCTCGGTCCGACGGGCTGGGGAACCGGGCTGGGATCGGGGGAGAGCACCGGGAACGCTGCACTGCTCCTTTGGGTTGTTTTTTCCTTTTGTTTGTTCCTCTAGCTGAGGAAGAGGGTTTTTTCCCTTCCCTCCCCCTGGTCTCCCTGCCCTCCTCCCCTTCTCTCCGGTCCGAGGGCCCGCGGGGTGGCCTCGGCTGCTCCCAGCCCGAGGAACTCCGAACCTTTCACCTGCTGGGAGGAGGAGGAGGATCAGTGCCAGAGGACCAACAGGTTTCTCTTCATTTGCCCGGCTTCGGGGTGCTGCGTGGGCTTCCCCTTCTCCTTCCCCTCCCTTTCCCTTCCCCTTCCCCGAGACTGAGAGGACCAGTTGTCAGCCCGTGTGTTCTTCTCCTTCTCCGACCATTTGTTGTATTTTAAGGGTTTTTTTCTGTTCTACCCTGTTTTAGTTTTAGTGTAAATAAACAAGTTTTTTTCCTTCCACTTTCACCTGCTGTTAACAATTTGCCTCATTGGTGGAGGAAAGAGGAAGACCTTTTCCCTTGGGAGGAAATGCTCATTCTGGAGAATTTCCTCCTAAAATTTTGTCTCCAAAATCGAGACAAATGAAAATGTGAACACTCTGGGATTCTATTATTTTTGCAGTTTATTCTGTTATTCCATTCTCAGCTTTAAAATATTTGTCTGGATTACAACAGATCTATTAAGAGATAAAAGTCCAACATTTTATTTTTTTTTCACCAACAGACAAATATCTGACTAAATGAACACCTGTTAAAGCTCTAAAAATAGGAATGAAGAGATACAAATATAGTTTAAAATTCTGTGGTTTCAACTTCCATTTAAAATTTGTTCTTCAGTAATTACTTTTCGTATTTTAGTCTCTGAAACTCAAGTCACTCACTCAGGTAAAAATACTGCTTAAACCTTGAAGTAATAACAGCTGTAGTACCACTGAATATTATCCTAAATGTTTATAGTTCTAGATAACATCACGGGTACTTTATTGCATATAAGTATATTTCAATTAGTATAATATATCTTCCATTTTATAGCGCTACACCACTATTGCAACCACAGAAAATAGTGATGTAAAAAAATTATGCCAGCTTTCTAAGGCACAGTGATCCAGCTGAGTTTTCAAGTGAAATTCTCATCTGACAAAATGTCAGAGAAACTAGATGATCACTTGTGAAACTCTTTTTTTTTTTTTCCAGGTTGTTTATTTTTCTGAAGTACGTTAACTCCCTCTTTCAAAATACTGTTATCGTTGTTCTTATGAAACGGGTGATAGAATTGATATTACAGAATAACAAGGTAATTGTAACATCATTAATGACCTGAACATGCATATTCTGGGCTGCTCTTCTCTCTAATACTTTTAAACCTATGGAAGTTTTCTATTTTGAAAGATGAGCATAATATAAAAAGGAGAAGTGAGAAACAGGTAGAGCTAAAATGGTAAACTGGGATTCATCATCAGTCCAGTTTGAGGCAGGTTTGACAACACTTTGAGTTATGGCCAACTTAGTCTCTGTAAGCATGTTGTTCAAATATTAGTAATTAATTATTTTATTATATATTGTGAGCCCCTGGAGTGGAAACATACTGTTTCAGGCAGCAAGCAAGCACAGAACAGAGGAGATGCTGTAGGTGCAGTGAGAAGAAGCATTTTAAACATTTTTAATATAATCTTTTATGTGACATTAGGGCGTAGACACCTGACAGTGGGGCAGCTGTGGCTTTTTGTCATCATCATGGCAAAAAGAGTACAATTATTTCTGTGTATACACGGCTCCATCTAGATTTCAATCTACCCAGAACTGGATTTTCCAACAACTGGATTTTCCAACTGCCACAATAATTTGCTCTGGGAAAAAGTAATGTGTTCATTCTTCAGGGCATGTGTCTTGTTTCTACAGCAAGAGGAAACTTCCGTGTCTTCACCACATCTGCAACTTTCTTACAGGCTCAACCACCCTGTACTACATCCCGTACAACCATCCCATACTCTTTTTCCTGTACAAACTGCAGTATTCCACAAGATCAGCCAAGGAGCCTTGCAGCACAAACTGTCATTTCATAGAGTCTCTGAATTCTGGAGCAAACATTCAATAATTTATAATTTTAGAAAACAGATGCTATTAGAGAATCTGCTTCTAGGGAGGTATCTCTTTGGTGCTTAACCAAATTTAATTAAATTGCCCTGGCTTTAAGCCTAAAGTGCTAAATATGATGCTGCTTTCAAATTTTAATGAAAGCTGGTTGAAAAAATCTTATCAGTTGACAAGTAGAGATTGTTCTTAGGAAGTAGCCTTTCTTTCCAGGCATATGGCTGAACTTTTCCAGGAGAGTAGTTTATTATTTGCTAAGAAAACCAGAGAAGATAAGAATATGACAGGACCAGGCTGAAATCCATCTGCCATTCAAGTGGAACAGAGGTTGCCCAGGGTTCTGTGCTGCCTCAGTTTGTGCACTGGTGCATTCACAGACATTACCTGTAGAAGTATATTTGCTTTTCCCAGCAGAAATCATAAGCATATAGCAAAACAGCACGGAGAATACATAAAAATGGATATACGAAAGCTAGAGAAGAAAGGCCGGGGCTCTGTTACAAAAAGAGCTTCATTTTACCAGCCACAGCTCTTATTAATTACTGGTGTAAAAGACAGCAGACACAGACACACATTTTGTCTAGATTTCTTAGTGATTAGAAACATTTTTTCTTGCACATCCATTAAGTCCATTATCCCCAAATTTTAGCAAGTTCATGCATTTTATTTAAACATCTACATATACATGGCTTGGGAGCGCTGATTTTTTTCTGCACTACTGTAGTGATTAGTGACTTGTAACATGATAGACAATAAAAATCATAACCTCTAAGAACTTGTAATAAAGACCTCTTGAACTCAGCAATGTAAACCTCATTTATTCATGGACCTGAGGCTGCCAGCTCTAGACTCACGGTTTTGCAGTAAGCTGTAGGAACCTTGGACCCATGAGAGTTCCTGCCTGCCACATTGCTGGTCCTTACTTGCAGGGTGCACAATCAGTGGCACAGACAGATGGACTTGCAGCAGATTAACCTCCTGAAAATGTAAATTAAAGGAGAAAGTGGCCTGGATAAAGGAGGTTGCAGTTGGCTTGGCTTTTTGCTGTAATCACAAACTTAGTAAAGAACAGATTTTAAAAGCTGGGGTCAAAAGAGTGAGTGTGGCAAAGATGAGGCCCTAGTTCTAGGGCTTGTCCACAAAATGACTCCATGTCCATAGAATTTTTCAGAAGGCTTTATTATTATCAAGAACAGAGAGCAAACTTTTTCTCCCTCCAGCCATGTTAGCTGGAGGCATCATCTCTGTGTGTCTGACTGTGTCTCTGTCTCTGAAGTACAGTCTCACAAATATGAAAACAAAATCCAAAATAGAATATCTCATTAGCCAAAGAGAATGCATTATCAAAACAACTTCCATTATTTACATTCTTCTCTACTTGAGAACAACTCTGACTGACCTGGTGCTGCAAGAATCTGGCAGGCAGAAAAAGCCTAAAAATATTTCCTAGGTTTCCACAGAGTGAGAGCATGAGTTTTGGATTAAATCATTTAATATGAACATTTTAAAAATTAAATTCTGGATACTGACCCCAGAGTCGCAATACAATATAAAGTAATTACACCCACCTTCCTCATTCATAAATTCATGTGTGTCTTAATTAGGAATAACAGCATTAGTTTAGTGAGGTAGCTTTTTCCCTGCTATACAAGGTGCTCCCCTCCCTCTGTAAAGCATTGTTTGAAAGTGGTTCCTAGTAGAGCTGAGAGGGTATGTGACAGAGATCTGTCTGAAATTACAATTTCACAGCAAAGGTGCAAAAAGATTTTTTGAAATTAATCCTGTGCTCTAGGACACCACATTGCTTACATTATTTATGTAAAATGTCAGGATGCTTGTAATACGATCTAATGCTACTGTGACTTTTGCTGACTGCAGCAGTGGAAGATGAGCAAAGCTGGCATTAAGATAAAGACAGTGAAAACACTGCTGGGGAAAAATAAAAGAAAAATTTGAAGAGGCAGAGAGGCAGAGAATATAGATCAGAACTGTTTTGAAGAGAGCATTCAGAGTTCTAAAAACATAAAAGTGAATTTATCACATAAAACAGAATAAGCAAATGAATCTACAGATGCACACCTCTAAACAAGCTGAGTTTGAACATTTTTATTGAGCAAGCAGGGAAATGACTAAAAGGTCAGGACTGGTTCCTGAGAGAGTGGCAGAAAGGACAGAAGCAGGTTAGAGACATTTAGGCAGGTTAGGGCCACACATCTCTCTTAAAGGGCCTGGTGAGGCAGCAGAAGGGAGGGCAGTATGGACTGCATTTCCCATGATGAAGACAGAAGGCATTCTGTAGAAGTGCAAGGGAGCTTGCCCTTGCTCCCTTTCAGACTGGAGCGGAGGTTGTAGGAGATAATGACAGCAGAAGTCTTAAACTTGCATGTTGGTCAGAGCAGCAGCAGAGGCATTGCTGATGGGGAGAGGAACTGTTCTCAAAATCTGTTGAAGGGATTGGCAGATACAGCAGAAGCAGAGAGGACCATACCAGGACTTTAGAAAGAACAGTAGAATTATAATGAACAGCTGAACATGTGAATGAGAGAATTCAGGTATAGGTAGCTAGAAACAGTATGAGAACATTATACTCTGCCTTTCTCCCCCAGTGTTTTCCAATTTCTATGCATAACTAGACAAAAGAAAATACAATTTTTAATACCATTAAATGGACAAATTTCCAGTTTATTGTTGATTATAATAGTTTTATGCCAACGTTTATCTTTAGTTTGCTTTACACAGTAATCAATGCTCCAAAATCTACAGAGGATATACAGCTATAAACAACTGTGATCCTTATCAGAAGAAAATATGTATCAGCTATTTGATAAATATAAAACTCACAACTGAACAGTTTTGTTAGAAATTAGAAAAATCATTATCATGCTAAAGTAGAGAAATAACATGAAAGCCACCCTGCAATTCTGATATTAGCTGGCAAAGAAAAACAGAGTAGCAAAATTCCAATTGTATGTTAGCAAGTGGACATACAGTTGCCTGGCTTCACCAATAAAAATATGAGTGTGCTTAATTTGGCTGTTGACACTGTGATCATTATTAAAGGTATAAAGGAATTCAATTGTCAATCTTAAGACAAAAAAAAGCTGGTGCACAATGAAGGTTGCCAAAAAACATGAAAATATAAATACATACACACAGGAAATTGAAACAAAACTATTTTTCTTGACAATTTGACAAGAGAAAAAATGAATTGCTCTGTGTTTTCTGAGTTTAATTTTGTTTTCTCCCATCCCTTGTCCTTATTCCTTCAAGGACTCACTTAGGTGAAGTTCTGAAAGATGTGGAAGATACAGAATTCTGCAGAAATTTTCAAGAGTAAACATAAATTTGAAATCTGGTAGCCCTAGAAGTTCTCATTATAGGTGACTAAGCCTTGCTAAATGTGCTGTGCATTAAATTCCAGACCAACTCATCTGACATGAATGTGAAGTTTATCTGAATTCTTCCAATATTCACAAGGGAAAAAAAGTTGAAAACCGCAGAAGGATAGAGATTTGGTCATTTAAAATAACTGAGTTTGCGGTATAAAAAATTCATTGTCTAAACTCAAATTTTAACATTGTGTAATGGACTAAGAAATTAAATCCTATATTTTTCAAAATCATTTTTATATATAAATGAACCTACAGATTGCTGTAAAAGAGACAAGACAAATTGGAAGAAAATATTGTCATAGTGTTATCCTGATGAAAATATAATGCTATGCATCTAGTCTATTAAGTTAGACTAGCAGGAAATATTACTAGAAGAGGCTAATTTTTGAGAGAATTTTTACTCTTTAAAATTCCATTTAAAATCACTTTTTAAATCAAAAAGATGATTCTATCTATGATTCCTACCCCTCCCTTAAAAAAATTTACCAATGATGTTTTCATTCCTTTAACAAGTTTTTAATACATTTTAAAAAGCAGAAATAAACATTCAACTACACATTTTGTTGAATTCTTTGCATTGAACTCTATTTAGAAGCAACAGAACAAATATGGCATGTTTTCAGTTTTTGACATCTCTGTAAAAGAATCAGTAATGGAATATGTAAAGAAAAAGAGATACAAAAATTCCAGTAAAATATTTAGTCCTATAATAAAATCATTGCAATGTTTTCTTGATGCATAGTTTTTGCTTCTATCTCTATTTTGGGGAATTCTGTCCACATGAAGAACAAACACATCAAGTTATTTACAAACAAACAAACAAGAAAATTAGGCAATCTCAGATTTTCTCCTTTAATAGATTTTATTCTTGAAATTGGAGTAGGATGACAAAGAAACCTGTTGTTAAGGAAATTTTGCAATTTTTAAAAATTAAATAAACCTTCAGTTTTCATCACCTAGACCATATATAGGCAGTCAAATAGAAAGTGTTGCATTTTATTTTTCCCATATTTCCCACTGTAACAAAACCTAGGAAAATCTTGATTAGCTCTTAGGTTATACAACTTTTAGAATATTTTGCATCCAGGCCTGATTTCTTACTTTCCATTCAGAAGTCTCTGTCTCCAACCTCAAAGCTACAGATCCAGCTTAAAATGTCCCGACAAGATTCAGCATCCTTTCCAGTGGATGACCCCAGAGTTTCAAGACAATATAAAGTAACTATACCCACCTTCCTCATAAATTCATTAAGAAGTGTGTGTCTTAACTAGGTATAACATCATTAGTTTAGTGAGGTAGCTTTTTCCCTGCTATACAAGGTGTTCCCCTCCCTCTATAAAGCATTGTTTTGACACATGACATTGCTTTGAGAAGGAAGTGAGTGACAGACATTGTGACAACATTCCTGTTTTAGGACCCTGACCTTATTCTTTTCTTCAAGACTAAATCCATAGCATATGCAAATTTCTATTATTTCTTTTTTTTTTTTTTTTTTAATTGTGATGGAATAACTTATGTAGAATAGTGATCTTTAACCAGTAACTGGGTTTTCTACCCACTAAATGGATTTTCAGAGGGACAACTTGGGGTCTTCAAAGGCATCTATCCCCCTGGACTGAGTATTGTAAACATAGAGACTTGATCTAAGAATGACGAAATCATCTTTGCTTCCCTCTGAGACCTGGATGATTAAATTGCAGACACAATAAAATCTACATCAGGGATATGAGATCCCAAACATTTTTCTCATCTAATTGTTCTGAGGTTAGAGAGGCTACAAATTTCAAAGGTCTGTGCGGTTGCATTTGGAGTATGAACAAATACACATTTCCTTCAGATGTTTAGGAATTTATAGGAAACTGCTCCTAAACACCGAAGAATGGACATAGAATCTTGCCTTGAAACCTTCCTTACTTGAGCAATCCCACTTGAAATCAAGGAAAACATTCACCTAAGCAACCTATGAGACCTATTAATGCCAATTTAGAGGAACAAAGAAAATGCTGTGGTTAAGGAAGATGTTTAGTTCATACGGTTCCACTAACCAATATTGTTCCTCTTGCCTAAGGTATATTTAAAAATAAATCAATGTGTTTCATGAAATGCTCTTCTTATAACAATAAGGTTTTTGTTTGTTTGCATGATTTTGGTCTTGTCAGGCATGTAAATCTCCCTCAAGTATTTTGGACTGTAAACAGGTTTTGTTAATTTAAACTGTACTTAACATCTATTCCTTCACCAGGGGTTGGTGTTCAAATGGAATTTACAGAGAAAGCTGAAAAAGAGCAAGACATTTTGTCTGCTTATGATTATCTCTAATGAGATATTCTCAATGACTATTCTCATTCTCAGAAGCCGGTCTTTCTGTACTTGTGATTCTTAACATGTAAAATATGTTCTAAAGGATTACTCTTCGCATAAATAATCCATAACTTAATAGACAAAAAATAGTCTCAGGTGGTTTTGATGGGGAGTTTTTTGAATATTGCAAGATAGATTTCCTCACAGCAGACTTAGCATTAGTTAGGCAGGTTTGTTTTTTAATTTGTTTTTCTAGAGTTCTCTATCCTTAGGGGGAAAAACGTGCACAAGACAAACACTTATTACAGTGGATGCTATCATTTCCAAATCTAATAGAAACAGTTTTCTCAGACACAGGATTCAGATTAAAAATGTTTCATTCTCAAAAGCACTGACATTTTATTGATAGGGATTTCAATAAACAAACAAGCGTTGCTTTTTGATAAACCTCTTTCTTTACAGTAGTATTTCTGCAGAGGCAGAGCTCTTTACAGGCTCACTGCTGTGAAGGAAAAAAGATGACAGTCAGATTAAAGGCTTCTGAGGCAAACTTTCATTTTATGTCAAGATAAAAGCTTAGTGAGTTTTATTTGCAGTTCTGTGTCCTTATTCAGGGCATTCATGCTAATCTGGACATATGATTAGAAATGTTGAACGGAAATAGTTGCTGCTTTTCAGACCTCAACGTATCTCTAACATATGTGCATCCTGGAAGATATTCTTCAAGTTACAGAACACCATAAGACTACTGAAATCACTTCCTTTTCCTTGAAGTAATATTTACAGAAAGCTCTATATCTAACACATAACAAATACATCCAAGGTTTCATGTGTGAAACAAAAGCCCTGAAATATTCACTCTGTATACTATGTCCCTCTTTGCTTTAATCTATAAATGCTTTCACAAACACAGCTTCTCCACAAGAAACATCAGTTTTAAATAGGCCAGGTTTGGACAAACGCATCGAATTTGCACCAGAGAATTCCTGGAAGTGTGACATACATCCCTCATTCACAATTATTTTTCATACATTCCTACCCTTATGTTTTATTTACTCACAGGCAGGCTAAGATTCATACTGCCCTTTATGGTATGACAAAAGTGGACCAATACTTTGCTGATAATTCTCTGAGTGCAACAGATAGACACAGTCACTTTTTCTCCCAAGGAAACAGTTAATAGGTTTCAGAAGGGGTCTCCTGACAAGACTTCTCAATTTTCATTTCAAACACTGCTTAGGAACTCTTTTATAATGTGTGGTACCATAGATGCCAGCAGGATCAAGACCAATTATAGTTAAATAAGGATAAGCTACTACTGCAATATAAGACTGTAAAAACTCCACAGGTAAACAAATATAAAAACCATTGGTTGAGAGACAATAAAAGTAAATACATAGAATGTTAGCCTGCAGTCACTTGCATCTTGTTTCTGTTGCTACTACAGAACCATTCATAAACATGCAAATATGCTGTACATGCATGTGAGAGATTTGGTAATGAGAAAATGCTGTCTTGCAATTATGTATAAAGTAAAAGGGTTTTTTTAAAAAGGTCTAATTGAAATATCTGTTTCAATAAAGACTCCTCCTATATTTTTAATTTCAATTTTTACATGTCTCAGGAGCCAAAAAATGCATCTTGTCAATGTTGCTAACTACTATACAACACTTAAGTGGCATGAGAAGTATTGTGAGTTACTACTGTGTATTAATCAAATTTTGTCAACCATTCATAACATATGGTATTATAATTATGTCTAATATGTTTACAAAAGATGTGAACAGGTGCTAATGTTTGTGTTTCAAATGTTGACAGTCCTTAACAAGATGTTTTCTGTTTACCAAACTCTGTCCCACAGACAAGGCAAGAAAAGGACTTTAAACTAGGACCAAAAATTTTTCCAAGTGACTTAAATTTCTTACTAAACTTTTATGAAACTTGTTTTTTCAATCTGATTTGATATAACTGTAGTCAGGATTCCATATTATGCATGAAATATAAAAGCAATTTCTGAATAGTATTATTCTTTCCAATTCATAAGGAGAATATAGTATACATCTACTGCTAATACTATTATCACTGAATATTATTACTAACATTGTGCTAGATTCTAGAAGCCCTGCCAGATGGGACAGTTACAAAGAAGCTATCATATATTCATATACATAAAAGACAATTTGTCTACAGAATTCAAAATCCCAGAAAGATGCACAAAAATGAACCACAATGAAAAGCGAACATAATGAAATGGAAGAGAAAGGGAAATTTGGAACAGGTTTGTCCCACAACAATGAGGCCTTATTTTTATAATATAACTCCTTTACCTTTAACATTGTAGTTGCCTAAAATACCTGATGAACCAAAACAGGCATAACTTTCCAGTAAGACAGGAAAGATTAGTGTACAAAAACAATTATTACAAAATTAGTTTGCTCTTATTTCTGTTTTATCTAGAATAGTATCCGATATGGCTCAGTTACAAGTACCTTTTAGTAGTAACAGAATGTGTAACTGTTCTTCTTAAGAAGAGAGAGTGTGCAATGCTATTTCAGGCTGTTGAGTATTTTAATTGTAAACCATTTATATACCGTGCTTATAGGTGCCTACATTACAAAGGCAAAGGAATGGGCTGCCTTCTCTCTCTTTAAAGAATTGTTTTAAATATACTGTCATTGACTTTAAATAATTTCAATTATTTCATTCTGCTTTCATTGCTTTGCTTATGTTATAGATCCTAAATAATTATAATTAGAAATTATATGTGATTCACCTGTATGAAAGGTTCCAAGTCAGGTTAAAAAAATAATCAAGTGTTTACTGTAATTAATAGGAAGTGTAAATTCTTAATTTACGCCCACATAAGTCAAACTAAGTATTTCTAGTATGTTGATGACTTCAAGTGGCATTTTTTCAGTGCTTTGAAAAAGATTTTAAAGAATATCTAGAAGAAATTGCTCCTGTCCAGGAAAACCTCTCCAGTGTGGCATTCAAACCTGTCTTCTGCTCAGTATTCACATGAAGCTGCTGTAAGCCTTTGTAAAACAGGACTGACAGCACTGTGGATTTCTGGTTTGCATTATTTAGGTGATGTAATTCATTGTTTCCACTAGTTTCTAGTAGTGTTTAGATATGGGAAAAACCTGGAGCTCAATTCAAACATGGCCTGAGCCAAAACAGACAGAGAATACCTGTAGAACATACAAATATTGCCAAGATATCTGGCTGAGGAAGTTCATTTGTCATTACTTCTTAGTGTACATAATTTACAGCTGGTTTTAAGCCCTTGCTGAGAAATGTGATAAAATACTTTTTATACCACTCTGTCACATTGTGACGTTTCTGTTAAAAATTGAATAGTAGCATAGTGCTATGCAAATTGATCATCTCAGATTTAAGCTATTACAAAATACTCAGAACATCTTAAAACTGCTTATTAATTGAAGCGTGTATAATTTTCTCAGCTACCTTTGAAATCACAGCCCCAGGAACAGATGAAACAGCATTCTGAAACAACAAATGCAGGCAGTGTTTACCCATCCGAATGGCTGGACTGATTTACCCCATGGTCTGCTTCTCTCTGTGCTGTACTGCTATGATTGAGTGACAACATGGTTTTGTGCAATTTCTTTCGTTGCAGTAGAACATTTTTAGCTAATCCACCATTCTCTACAAACATGTCTTCACTGCAGTGTTAATCTAAACTTTCCCCTAGGTGTTCCCCAGATGTTCACATCCATGAGGTCTGATCCAAATGTCATGGCAATTCAAAGTGCAATCACAAAAGAGAACTTTCAACCTTAATTGTATCTTAGGTAAACTGGCTGAAAGCTGTATGATGTTTAACAATCTGCAAACTGCTTCTCTTAATTCAGAATGCATTTCTGAATACAGAGGCAATGGACTTTCTGTCAAGACTGTAAAAGGCAAAAAATTTATTTCAATTCCACTTCCTTCCCTTATAACTATATTACTTAAAACCAGCCACAGCAAAGGTGCATTTCTTTCAACAACCTGTTCCATAGCTCTTGGTCACTGCTGCGATCTCTCACGTCAAGCAGCCACCCCATCCATCTCCACTGACTGTGCTTGTGGGGGCCAAGGAGAGTCCATCATCAGAGTTTCGAGCTAAGTTCTGCTTTGCTTTGCTGTCTGTGACACCACTGCCATGCTGCCTGAAGAAACAGATAAAAGGAGAACAATGTACAGAGCAATACAAGCATCGTGCCAATAAGAACTCGGCTGCTTAAGATTCCAGACAGTGTTAAATTTTAAACTGGAAACTGCTTTTACCCAGACCTGGGTAACCAAAAAAAAGGCAGGCTGTAATATTCTGTAACATGAAATATTTCAAATATTTTGCAAATACAAAATAATTTATCATGATGACATCCATTCTTAAGGTCATAGGAAATTTTAATTGCATGCATTCATAGGAGATCATTCAGATGTCATTAAAATGCATTTCTTTTCTTCTGAATTTGAAAAATGTTCTTTTTTTTTAATAGAAAACAAGAATAAGGAAGAGGCAATCTACTTTTTACTAGGAATCACAAAGGAAATAAAAAAATAGAATGGAGGAAAATTAACTCATCTATGTAAAAATTAACTCATCTATGTATGTATCTTTGCATATTTTTTCCCTGGAAGCTCATTCTCCTTTCAAGATAGAATATTTAATTTTAGATCAAACAAAATATAAAACACCATTTTCTGAAGTAAAATTTGAAGTTTGTTTAAAATATTGTTCATTAAAACTAATTCATATGATATAAAATATCATTCCACTCTTCCTACTAAGATTAATTCTTTGAGAACTGAATAACTTACAAATGCCTACATTCATTAGTTCATAGCAATTACCTAAATATTGCTAAAAGACTTTATGGAATAACTAATTTTTTTTTTTTTTTAAATTCCCAAAAGCATTGAAGAAAATGTTTATGAAAAAATGTTATCAAAAAGCATCCAATATTATAAAGCCAAAGTTTATTATCTGTCTTCCTCACAACAGCCTTAAAAATTTTTAGCAGGTTACAATGTTGTAAAGGTGAAACTAAGAGTATAAAAAAAGAAAATCAGGAAGACTGAAGAGATGAAATTGAAGGACAGGTGGAGGAGCAGATAATTGTCTAGAAAACTAGAGTGAAAATGAGTATGCCTATAAACAACTAGGCACAAAAAAAATCTCACAAAATTGAAGTGGTTTTGACTAATATTATTTTTAGCATGAATAAATTTTGGTCAGTCCTTGGTATTTCAATAAGCACCAAAATGCAAACATTGCATGCTGTATTAGCATATGTTATAGATATTCACTCCACAGTAGATAACAAACGAGGTAAATGTATAGCCTAGATGTATTCTCAACTAGCTCTGATTCAAGCCTGAATTTTATCCAAGAAGTAGCATGAGAGTTTCTCTCTGATATTTTTTTTTCACAGAAATTGCCTTTAGCTTTTTACACCTCAGCCTTCACACAGACAAGTGCTCTCCCTCGCTTTCCCTCTCTCTGTCTCTCCCTCACTCTTCCCTGCTACGTGCATTGCAAAATAACTTTTTCAGGCTGATGTTCTAAGTATATTTTTCCTTTGAGACTGGCACGTTAGTAGATGTCAAATGGCCCAAGTCACAAAACATTTCTCATAGTCCTAATTGGCTGAGTCTAACCTATACCATCAGCCCACCTCCACAGAAGCCATTTCAGAGATGATTCCTCAGACAGGCAGCCTGCGTTTAAACTAATCCCTCTGGTCAACTAGGAGAAAAAAACAGGGATAAAATAAACACTGTGGTTGCTCTGGCACGCTGGTTGTCTACCACACTTATTATTTTCTGAAATTCCTTTGAGAACTGTCTTATTTTATTTTCCATTTAGCTCAAGACGAGAATTTCCCATTTTTAGAGGGTTTCTTTTCCCTCTGATATCAAAGCTTCCCTGTGCCAACAGACTATTTTTACACCATAATATTCCCATTAAGAAACTTACATATACTCTTCCCATATGTCTCCAATAACAAATTATCATTGCAGTTTAATACCTGACATTATATAAGCATATCCTGCTTTTCCAAGAGAAAAAAGAGTGTTGTTTCACTGCTATCTGAAGCCTGTTGTAATCTCAGGCTATAATATGACATGCTGATCTTAAAAGTCACACACATAATATATTTTCAGTCTACTAGTCTTCCCTCCCTAGTTGCTGCAATATTAGGAATTTGCACCTTGTAGCAAATAATTGTCTCCTGTTTTCATAGAAGAAATTTCTTTTATTTGATCAATTAAATTTCAACATCAGTCTAGAATATATGAAATTGAGGAGAAAGGAAGAGCAGAGGACAACCAGGGCATGGCAGTGAATACAAGCAGCTTTGCCAGTGACTTTCCTTTAAATGTCCCTTACAGTCTTTCAGGAATGGCCAAATATCCCATTTCTTTGTTTTCATATGGAGATGTAATGACTATTGTCATGAGCTTCCTCTTACACATAAATAATTTTCAGGTTAAATTCGTGAAAGTCAAATGATGAGAGCAAATATAGAAACTGGACTTTTGCAAACACAGAACTTTCTTTTTGGATGAACATACAAAATTTATAAATGTACACTTCATAATACAAATGAGAACCAGGCAGATGGGAAACTTCAAAAATAAGGATGAGAAAAATTCAGGATGTTAGCACATCTGTAGAATACAGATTTCAACAAAACATCAGGTTTTCCTTCTTCAGACACTCACAGTTTTGATAAAATATCACCAGAAGAAGTTCAGTAATAGTGGTTTGTAATGAACAAAATTTCCTGTTTTCCTAAACCACTGGGCATACATTGGATTTTTTAAAAGCTCTTTTTTCCAATTACTCAAAAAAAAATCAAATTATAAATTAATTTCATTTAGAACTCACATAATTATATGATCAAATAAAAATACTCTAAATAAAAATGAAAATATTTAACTTGTTGCTGCATAGCTCCAAAATTGTAATTATGAAGCTGAAGAAAAAAAATAGAAAGTTCCATTCAGAAAATTCCAAATAAAATATTTTGAATTCAGCTATTTTCCTTTTCTTTTCACTATTTTCACAGTTCTAGCCTGTGATCTCACTTTGGATAAGAACCATTCTTCCTAACTTTTCTAAGTCTACTAAATCAATTTTGAGGTGGATTGACCAATGCATCACTCAATATTTTACATTTGAGTGCATCGTTGTCTTATAAACCAATTTTCAGAACTGTGCTTTCCACTTAATTCTTTTCCTAATGATTCTGACACTGTATTAGATTTTTGAGGCACAGCTGAATTTTGACCTCATGTTTTCAAAGAAGAATCTACAATAATTCTGGTAATGCTGATTTAGACAGCGGGATGTACATAAAATCAGTAGTTCAGCACTTTCGTAATTGCTTCTCTTTAGCTTGCATGTCATCCACTCTTAGTGCTTTCCTACCAATCATTGAATTGATTTTTTCTAAAGTCTCTTACATAAGATTAAATTAATATTATTCTTGATCTCCATTTTCTGTATGGAATGGTTCTATTGCAGCAGCATCTTAATTTATAGATATAATTTCCCTATCATTTAAAATAATATAAATTATTTTTACACTCTTTTAAAGTTTTTTAGATGCCGCTCACAATGACTTGATTTGGCAAAAAGACTATTTTTTAACTCGTCAAAATTTTTACTCTTTTAAATTAGACAAGATTTCCACTTTTCAACAGAAGCAAAATATTTTGGCTCTACTGTTAACCCAGTAAACACTTTTGTTCCTCAGAGAGTCTATTGATCACTTTATATTTTCACCATATCTATAAAGTAGAATTTTTGAAGAGACTTTCTGTGAATGTTTTACCTTCTCATCTCTCTATTTAACTTGTTTTCATACGTTATTAAATATTTCATATAAACAATTTCCTGTAATTTTCCATTTCAATATTAAATTTGCTGCCTTGGGTTTATGTGCTTTTGCATTCCTACTCAGGTGTTACAATTCTGATTCCCTAAAAGCTGCATGAAGCAATTCTAGACACAGGTCCTGTGCACAACAAAAAAGTAAATCAAGACTCATATCCCCACTTGCTCACTAACTGGCTAGTTTTTCCACCAAGTAAGCATTTAAGGGATTTAAAAAGTAGAGTTTGCATCATGCATTTTTTGTTACAGAGTCAGCATAGGAATAAGCAAAGTCTCCTGGTACAATTACTTTTCTGCCTTAACCACACTCTAACTTTCCCTTAGCATGTCAGGGTCACTGTTACTGTCAGCCCAATACAGCCTAATACTGTACTCTTATTCCTTTGTTGTGGCATTTGAATCTATTGAGATTGTGTTAAATTTTGAAAAAGTTTGCTTATTTTTCATATTCTATTCAACATAATTACTCTAAGTGCTCCAAATGCTTCACTAAAACAGGTTATCACATTGCTTGTGGGGTCCATAAATATATACAGCAATCTGGCCAAAAAACATATTATCAGCTTCTGCAGCAGGATATTTTCCTATCAGGAATTCCTGTTCCCCTTTCCAACCGCTCCAAAAATCATCTCATCTTGGCCTTAGAGTTCTGAACCACGTCTCCTCAAAAAAACATTTTTAACCTTGACTACTTCATTTCTATGTTCTTCAATAAGTCAGTAAGTCAAATCATTAAAAGCAAAATAGAACTGGATTTATGGAGCAACAGCAGGCTGGATAAAATAATATGCCCAGATTTAAAGTAATGAACAAATATAAATAAATACAAATACAAATCAAAAACAAATAAAAATTTAAAAATAAAGTAATTAGAAAAATTTTGCTTCTTCATGCTACAAGACAATCTTACTTATATCATTCATAGTCACTGGCATCACTTGGGCTGGGTTTCTACACAGGTAGCTCCTGCTTTGCTGATTTTCTGGGTATTGCCAGGCATTAGCTACCAGCTGGACATTCAGTTACCCAAGCCATTCTGTACCGTAGAAGTGTAAGAGGCAACTAAATCAGAATTTTTTAATCACAGTTTTCGACTTGGGATCCATTTCTTTCCCACCCACCATACAGGTCTACTCAGGTAAGTTTCTATGTTTTCCTAAAACATCAGCACAAATCTCTTAACGCCTGTAAGAGGGACAGTAGGGTTCTAGGCTAAATTTTTCTACCTATGCGAAGAAAAATATTTATATTAGTGATGGATTAAAAATAGGATTATCTAGTTAGGGCTTCTGCAAACACAAAAAATACATTTTCTGTCCCATAGAAGCAGTGCAATGAAGAGTCTGATATTTGGTCTTCTTTCGAATAGTAGTTTCCTTCTTGTGTTACTTTAAAGGTAAAGACCAATTAAAGGATATCAATATCCCATGCCTCAGAGTAGGTCCTACACTTCAGGAAAAAAGACACCAGACATTGCAATTCCAAACTAATAAATTAGATATTTCAGTACTTATAATTAAATGCATTCCTGAGACAAACTATTAATTCTACATGGAAATAAAAATTGTTTTTATTATTTTTTTACTATTAACAAACAAAGCAGTATGTTTTAGAGGCATAATATAATACAGGGTTTACAAAAAAGGTCAGATTCCAGCAGATGTCTTCCATATGCATGAAACATTCAAAATAATCAGTATACAAACACCATCATTTCTCTAAGTAGCAATTTTAAATTTGGCTTTGATATTATGTAAATTTTTACCCAGTTCTCAGAATTTAAAAAACCACTTGTTAAAAACAAGACCAGATATATTTTACGAGTCCAGAAAAAACATAACAAAAATTAATGTCAGAAATTATGCTTCAAGCAGAGCTTCTTCTATTGGAGTTTATGGTTGAACTTTAAAATGTTACAAAAAAAATTTATTTCAAGCTTTGTCTTTCTATTTGACATTAAAAAAGATTATTACCTTTTCAAATTGATTTGCTATTAATAAGAAAAAGACCTTTCCACACAAAGGTTCTGATAAGACTCGTATTAGTCAAGCATGCACACATTTCATGCCCATTTCTTACTCTGCCAAGGACATAAAACGTGCAAAAAAGACCATTGCAAACAACCTTTGACATGCACTCTTTTTGTGATTTTTTCTAGGCAACAAAAAAATAATAAAACATTTTGAATTAGTTATTGAAATTATCACATGTAAATATAAATAACTGTGTATTTTTAATAAAGGCAGTCTGTGGGGAGGAGTGGTGGACAGGGACAAACCAAGTTCTCTGCAAAAAACCACACTCCTTGTTAAGAAATTACCTACAAATTATGGCTACATCTACTGTGTGCTTTACTAAAAAGCAAAAAATGTCTGTCAGTCCAAACAGATGCATCGTAAGCCCCTCTTGAATAAGGAATGTGGACTAACAATTGTCAGAAATATGTCAGTATTAAAGGTTTTTCTTTTTCAAAAGTCCTAATTGGGAAGGAAAATTTGGAATGCTTTTGTTTGCCAGGGACTTGATCACCTAAAGCTGAATTACTAAGAGCTATCAGAGCAGAGTTCACATTTGGGGTTACCTGCATTCATTCACAAGACTTCCGTATGTCATAAAGAAAGAAAGATATTTTCCATTTTATGTGTGGTCTAACTTCAATACAACTATGCCAGATTTGAATATGATATGTTGTATCCTAACCTGACCACGGTCAGAAATTCCCATAGCAATTTTATGAACTACAATAAATAAGATAATTTCTTTATTTCTTCAACTCATTTTACCTGAATGTAAAATTTTCCATTTTGAAATATTGAGTATATTTTATGCTATGCTATGCCTAATATCACTTAGTTTTTTTTTTTACTTCATACACATTTCTGTTGCTAGTAAGAAAATTTCATGTTTTAAACCCAGTGAGAAGTTAAGCACCAACCAGACATTCACTTACTCCCCACTGAATGGGGGAGAGAATCTGAAGAGTAAAACTGAGAAAACTCATGGGTTGGTATGAAGACAATTTAACAGGAAAAGCAAAGGAAAGAAACACACGCAAGGAAAGAAAACCAAGGAATTGTTTCACCCCTTTTCATGAGCAGGCAGGGGGCTCTATCACATGCAGTGACACCATCACTCCAACTGTCACGGCCCTCGTTCTTCTTCCTCCAGCTTTTATTGCTGAACATGACTCCATATGGTCTGGGACATCCCTGGGGTCAGTTGGGGTCAGCTGTCACAGCTGTGTCTCCTCCCAGCCCCCTGTGCATCCTCAGTCTCCTTACTCCTGGGGTGGAGTGAGGAGAAGAAAAGACCTTGACTCCATGGAAAACACTTCTCAGCAGTAAGGAGCAACTCTGTGTTATCAACATTGTTTTCAGCACAAACCCAAAACAGAGCCGCATAATAACAACTGTGAAGAAATTTAACTTTATCCCACCTCAAACCAGGACAGAAATTAATTTCTCTGGTGGGTAAATTATTCTGTGCAATCTGTAGGCCTAGAAGTAATTTTGGTTTTGTTTGTTAATAGCATAAAAATGTTTGTGAATCCATGGAAGATATATATCTATGTAATGGCATGATCTGCTCAGTATTTTATAAAGTGTTTGAGTTATTGGGATAAAATTAAGTACACAAGATTTATTTGTTTAGATGCTCAAGACTTTGAAGTGGTTTAACATTTCTCCCGGCTTTATGAGCTCACTTGATTGAATAGTGAAAAGTTAAATATCCTGAAAAATTCCAGTAGTCTCTCTAATTAGCAAATGCTCCTTACAGGGATGGAAGATGACTGCTGTGCTTGAAGTATTGCTATTAATTATAATGTTAGCTGAATACTTGTAATCACTTCAAAATTAACCTTTGTATCCTCAAGAGATTCTTCTTTCCAAGAGTCACTCAGAACCTGAGAGAGAAACTAATTAGTCAATGACTGGTAAGTGCAGAAGGAACACAAATTAAATCTTTGTTTACTGCTTTGTGGCTGTACTGTATAACTTCTATTGCAATTAAAATTGGTTTTATATTGTAAAAAGAAAAGTGTATAATCCTTGGATAATAATATTTTAGTGATGCTGACGTTTCATTAGTGTTGTCTCTTCCTTGACAAGTTCAGAGGAAGCCTTCTGGTAGGTCTTTGACGAGAAACTTTCTGCATCTCTTGACAGAGTCCAGTTCTGAAACTCACACATCATGAGGCAGGAAGAAACACTAATATGGAATAGCTGAGTTTCAGCACAGCCTCAGACAACTCCATTTGCCAAAAGCTTGTGTCCTTAACACTCACTGGCTGTGTCTTGATGAACAAGGCATTGACTAATGATGTCATCCTCTCAAAGATACCAAAGGAAGTTCCATTAATCTAATAATATTAGCATGTGACAGATTCAATTAAAATCTATGAAATTATTACCATGTGTTATACAATAAATTTATAAAATAGATTTATAATATTTGGATTTAAAGCTCTAGGAAAAAACCCCACAACTTTCTACTAGCTATGACACACAGTCCTGCACAACATGAATTAACACTGCAATGAAGGTTGCATGGATGGAAATCTAAGTGCAGGACCATCTTTTCAGATCTTAAAAGATCTCAGCTGATAGACCGTTTCACAGTTTCACTCTCTTACCATGCATGCTATCATTCTCATGTGATGCTGTTTTATCATAACTATTTTAAATTTCTTAATATATGATAATTTATTCCAAATTATCATCTTGGTGTGATTCTTTGGGTGTTCTACACAGGGAGTTGGTGATCTTGATCAGTTCCTTCCAACTCAGGTTATTCTATCATTCTAAAAAGTAACTTCTTACTAGGTCTGTTAGATCAACTTACAAAAAGATCAAAATAACCTAGTAACTGTCCAAAATATTTTTTATGCTGCCTTTTTTTTTCCTTTTTACACTAGCTAACACAAATATTTGTAATTTGATTCTAAGTTTCTGATAGAAAAATTACATAAATAATTAGGTTTATGGTAGGAGGTGTAAGACTGTACATCTGCTGCTTGGACAGATAATGTTTTCACAGTGATCTTTTCTGAACAGATATTAACATATTGAGAAATCTTTACTGCAAGGAAGTTGGTGGCATAGATTTCTGCTAACTGTTCATAGGAAACGCCAGTATTTTTCATTGGATGGTCTCTGATAGTTCTGTACTACCTTTGCTCTCGACTGAGGAGCTCACAACTCCACAGCTGTCCCTCAATGCATACACACACCACAGTTGGCACCCTTGGCACCAGCAGCTGATAGTCTGTCACAAGGCAAAGCAAAACTCAGCTGCTAACTAATAGAATTTAACTTAACTAATAGAATTTCACCAGATCTACCAGAAAGGATTCTCTGCAGCTCTGAAGAAGTTAATAACCAATTTATGAGCATACAGCTGATCTTTTTTCCAAGTACAGAACCTGTTCTGTTCCTTTCAGCCTCTCGGCAGAGTCCTTGGCTGATGCAAAGGCCTTCATACTTCATGACCGAAATTCCAGCATTTATGGTTTGGTTTTGCATGTCTGCTTTCATATATCATGCTTTCTAAAAATTCCCCTTTCTGTCTGGGACACCAGAATTCATCCACAGACCAGTCACAACCAAGACAGCATGAGGGCCAGTTTCCTTGGCTCATGGAAACCAGGAGCTGGGAGCAACCCTCATGCCAGCCATGCCCTTGCCATGAGTTCCTGTGCTGTGGGGGCTGAGTATGGTAGAAAGAACCAGGGGCTACTAACATCCATCAATAGCCCCAGGCAGGGCGAGGGATGAACCAGGACTGGGGTCCAGCCTGGAGAAGAGCACAGAACCGGCTGGAGAGAGCATTCCTCTGTGGGCCCCTCCCCGAGATGAGACCCCAGCTCATCTAGCATAAGACAGGGCTGGTGGTCAGGGTTGAGCTCAAGAAGGCCCCCAGAACTGTGGGAAGCGGGAGAGGTGGGGTCCCCAGTGGCCTGGTCAGGGTGCCTTTGCCTTTCCACATGGCTGATGCACAAAGCTCCTATTTCCTCCTTAGAGTCTTAATTCCCATATTATATTTCTTCAAGATATTACCTTTCAATAGCACTATGAAGTTTCAGTGTGTGGGGATCATTTTTTCTTTAAAGAAACCAGAAAAAGTTTTTCTAGTTTTCCAGAACTGAGTTTTTCAGAAGTAAATGCAGAAACCCTTTANAAACAAAAAAAAACCAAAAAAATTACTTCATTTTGTTGCAAATATTTTTTAAATCTTCCTGACCTTATAAAATATTTCATTTCCAATGAAATTGCATTTCTCAGTCCTTTTGAGACAGAATTAATCACATCCAACATTAACAAAGCTTCAGAACATAAAATTATAATGTAAAATCATTCATCTTAGAACAGGTCCACTTCCCACTTCTGCATCCCTGCTTCCCTTGTTCTGCATTTCCTTATACTTTTCTATTTATTGACCATTTTCTATCATGAAGAAATTCAGCCTACAAGTTAATTGTAAAAACTACTACTTTAAGCCAACCTCCTAGATCCAAATATAGGAACGTAACAGCAATAAAATTTTCAATAATTTTGAGTATCCAGAAGACCTACAAACAGCTTGCATCCCGTTCCAAAATGTTTTTTTCTTTTACCTTAGTTCTATTACTAGTATCTATTACTATTTCACTGTAAAGATGCTAGCCTTGTTATATCATTTCTGCAGTAGATTTTCCATTAGTAGGCTGTTGGGACTGTGAGTCCAGTTTTGCAGAACTGTAGCCTATTTTGAAATAAACATTTAATGCAGAAGGTTCTGCTGAACCTCCATTCACTGAGTTTCAACTGACTGCATAACAAAGAGCATTTTTCCAACCAGATAAAATAGATTAATAACAAATGTAATGACCAAAACCTACAGTTACTACATCCGAAAGGAAAGAAGTGTGAGAAAGCAAAATTTTTTAAGTAATCATATCAGGCTACCTGACACCTCAGGGTTAGAAATGCTCACCTTCCCAAGAGTACCTCCAAAATAAATCCACTGGAGTTATTTCAGGCTGCAGCAGCAAACTGAAGAGAGTTTGAACACAAGGTCACAGTCCAGAAACATTGTTAGAACTGTCTCATACTTCAAAAAATCAAAGTTTAAAAATGTCTGGTAGCCACAAAACATTGACATCATCTACTCAGCATGGGAATAGGTGACATGCTGATTCATTTCCAGATGTAGTGGACTTTACAGTTATTCTCTTGTAAGTACCTTCCTAAAATAATCTCTTTCTACCAGTCTTTAATGTGCCTCTATCCAGCTGGAGAAACTTGTGATATTTTCTTTTAGTCAAAGCTACTTTCAGAATATTTTGATTATTCTTTCTTCCCCCACATATTTGATGTTTCTAATGTAGATTGTTATACCAGGAATAAAACTAATTAGTTGGTGGAATCAACTGATATGCAACTTAAAGTAATTCATTGTTTTATTTTAAGAATATCTTCTGATATCTCCTGAACCATAATTGGGCCACTGGAGAGGTTAATTAAATCTTTGTAGATTAATTAAGGAAATTCCATCTACTTTTCTCTCATTTAGAAATTCAGTTAGTTTCATTCTATTAGTTGCACTAATGTGTCTATAATGTTCCAAGTACTGAAAACCTTGTGTTTTTATTTAAAAAATTTTCTTTTACTCTCAAAACTAAAAAGACAAAAAATATAAAAACTTTGACTTAGTCTGAATTTCATGATGGTGATATTGAACTTTAATTTTCCTCTGTGTTTTTGCAGTATTTTAGTGTTAGAACCAAGGAATCAGTTAGATTCACAGAATTCTCTATGTCAGAAATAGCCTTTAAGATCAAGTCCACCTCTAATACAGTACCTTTCTTCCATTTGACAAAGAAGTGTCACTGCCCCCACACATGACTACATAATCACCTAGTTTTTAGAACATTTTCTGCAGACCAGGGAAGTTCTGGTTCTAGGAGGGCACGTTTAAGCCCCTTTCCCAAAGGGGCTCTACTTCCCAAATAATTGTCAAGCTTGCAATGAACATCAAAATTACTTTAATAAGAATAAGGGCATTGCTGCATTACCCAAGCAAGACAAATAAATGATTCTGACCACCTGTTTGAAACATGTCTTAGGGAATTGAAGAAAACAGCTTCTCTGTTCTGTCCCTGGGATGAGCAATGAGCATGCACAGAGAGATTTTCACCTAATGGTGAAGCTCCATCTTAAAACTTTTTGAAACATGGCAATTGTACCAACTTTGAATGCAATACAATCAGTGCAATGCAAAAATGCATTATTTTTCCTATACTATTTTCTCTACCAGAAATACCAAGTAATAATAATACTTCAAACTGCATTTATATTTTTATATCACATTAGTGGTTCAATACCACATTTACCCATCAATAATATCCAGATATTCTTCCCAGCCAATTTCCAAACCTGTTCATATTACATTCATATTATTCATATTAATCCTCTACAAAGACTAAATTCAAGGAAAGACTGAGTCATCTGAAAACACCCTGCAGTGAGCCACACCTCCTGGTTAAATAGAGATTAAGATAAGTTAGATTCCTTAGTTAACATCAGGGAGTTGATAGATTAAAATGAGATCCAGAGTCCAAGGTCCAAGATACGAGTAAGAACTGCTGAACAAAGGGATGTTTTTCTTAAATCTGATGGTCCTCATTCAGGGATGCTGGGAGGTGTTGTTATCCAGCTGTAAACCACTGACCGGGAATCTCTTCCTAGGAATGATGCATATAATGTTTTTCTAAAGAGCTGAGTGACATTAAGTCAGCTGAAGCATAGCTTTGTGAGAAGGGTCTGGTGGTGCTCACTATTCCTAGAGCCAAGAGAGGGGCCTGGGTGCACTGTCCTCCTCCTGCTGAGCAAACTCTGACATCCATAGCTCCTGTCCCAGGAGAATGCCCTTGCCACCAAGACTACACTGGGACCTAACACAGTATCCAGCAGTTCTGCAGAGCTGTTCAGCAAAGTGTTCACATCTCTCTGAGTCACAGAGGAAAAGCAGGTACATAAGGAAAGTAAGAACGTGGCACGACACAAAGTGACATTCCCTGGGAAATGAATCCAGGCCCTGCTTCCTGTATGGTTTCTATGTTTTATATTTAAATAAATAAATACTCCAGTTTACTATTTATGTAAACTGCTTTTATCAGTGAGTCATAACACATATGAGGTAGAAGTGTTTCAGTAAAGGAATTACTGCATGTTTACTTAATGATGCGTCTTTCACAAAGCAGGCGCAAAGACGCTCAGCACAAGCAACAAGAGGGCACCCTATGGAATGGTAAGATCCTGCTATGAAATAATGAGGTAGTTAAAGCACTTCTGCAGATAGAATTGCACCCACTGCAAGGTTAGAGTTATCCGTTTGGACATGACCTTTCACTTGACTTCCCTAATACCAGCTTAAATATCAAGCCCTTGGTAATATATTTTTTTCTTTTGCTTTTTGCTAGCATTAGTCTTTTTATTTCTAGTTAAAAATTGATTTATATTGACAATGAACCAAATTTTTCTAAATCAGAAAACTTAATAACACTTTTAATTTTAGTACAATTGTGAAAATATCGGTCAAAATTGATCCAGAGACCAGTCCTTAAAGTAGTCCCTGGCAACTTCTCTTAAGCCTGAGATTTCACCTTTTGTCACAGCATGTGCTGCATTTTCTTCTCTACCATGCATTATACTGAGTTCCTATTCTAATTTGACTAACATTTTCCAGTGAAGACACAGATCAAACATTTTGCGGCAAACAGACTTACTACCTCCCTTTATGTAAGGGAACTATTTATTTTAATCAAAGAAGGATAATCTATTATTCAGATATGAGTTGTCTTTGATGAGCTATGCTCAGTTGTACTATGTTTTCCTTTCATGTCCATGTCATTAATTTACTTTCCTGAGAAAGAGTCCGTAAAAAACACACATTCTCTTTTGAAAATGAACTGCTGAGTCACTCTAGCTTCCTTTTCCAGCAGATGCAGTGTTATTAGAGATTCTTTTACTAAAGTTATTCACAAGCTCATAGACATGTTAAAAATTCTGACTGACCTACAATTTGATTCACTGTGTGAGCCAGATCCTCAGTTCTTCTTTAGTCAAGCTCTCAGAGCTTTGCTTTTCCATGTGTTACTCAGTTTTTTCTGTCCTTCATTCTCATTAGCTCTGCTTTCACTCCCATGCTCAAAGTCAGTAACTATACTGAAAAAAGAAGAAGTAATTTTATCCTAAGGCTCTAACTTCCCTACATCTTTAAACTCTGGCCTGTCAGCTTCATACTTACCTTCACCCTCATGTTTTACATGTTCAATAGTATTAGTCTGACTAAGACAAATTTACTTACTGATTTTATTTCTTTATGGAAATAGAAAGTAAACATTTCCTGATATTTTTAATTATTATTTTATCTCGAAACTCCTAAAAAAGAAAAAGGAAAGATAGATTGTCACTCAGTTTTATTTCTCATCTGCGTAGGTTTCTTCCACAATTTTTTTAAGATAATGCTTTTACTAGAAAAACTGGAAGTTTTTCTTTATGGTAGATAACTTTCAAACATTTTGCTTTTAATTCGTACATGGACGAATGTAATTTCTTCATGTCTCTGAATCAGTGTGTAGTGAGTATTTCCTTAAACTGCTAGGGTTCAAATTTCAAGGACTTAATTTATTTTTAGAGATGTTTCTTGAGCCTCAAAACATTGAGGTTTTTCAAGAAGTCCTGATCTATCAAAAGTTTGTATCTAAATCGGGTTAGTGTTCCCCTAACAGGTTTAGAAAACAAGAAGAATATCTCAAGAAATGCAAGGTCTTCTTTTCCATTAGGTCTCCTTCTTTAGGTTTCAATAATTGATGATATAAATCTTCCAATAGCCAGCAAATTTTTTACATAATTGTTCAGGATTAATCAGGTATGATTACTAGTCCTCTTAAGGAGAGCTATTATTTGCGTACTAGACCAGTAACTAAAGGATTAAAAATTCATTCTTTCATAGGTCATCCTCTGGAGCTGGGCAAATTATCTTGCTGTACATAATGTCAGTCAAAGGCAATATGCTGGGTACCATCTGCTTTTGCTTTCCATTTTGCAGTTTCAACATGGTATCATTTGACCCTTCACTGAGCCACAAGTCTACAAGCTAAAGATTGCTCCAACCCAATCATAAGCAATGGCCCAGGTCCATCTATACTAGAACTAGGATAAAAATCCATTAAGTACAAATTATAGCTCAAAGCCATTATTGCACATAAGCACAATTCAGTGCAGTCTTTAAGAAGTCATTTTATTTTTTTTCTGGATTCCTAAATATTACTACTTCAAACAGACACAAACAATGTACAGCAAAAAAAGGAAATCTAATTTTTAGACTTATCATCATATTTTTGTGTTCAGCATTATAAGGACATCAAGGGAAAGGTTTCAAGGTTTCTGACAAAAGAATTACCTTTTCTTTTTGTTCTCCAGCATTTTCCAATTAAGTATGCACCTTTTGATAGTATTATCTTGATTACAAAAAATAGTACCTTGAATATTGCAATATATTGCAAAGATCCTTCTTGTCCATGCAACTATGTCCTCTCAAACATCTCTTCTGTTACGTATGCACACACACAACTGTGCTCATATGAGTTGAGAGTCCTACTGCCTGAAAGACATCACAGCATCATCAAGAGCAGGGCATAATGGGGCAGAGGATGAGAGTGACAGAACTCCTGAGCCTCTGCGGTTTGGGATTCTGCACACAAAGGAATCGATGTCAGAGGACACCATTTACTCAACAGTAAAAACATGCACAAGTGAAGGGTGAAACCTCAAACCCAAATTCTGTGGCTTGCCCACTGCTCATTAGACCTTTTTCAAAGCTAGTTATTAAGGCAAACTCAAACTCAAACTGTCTTAGTGCTACACATCCTGCATGCTTCTGCTGCAATCAGTGCATCTCCTTGGGAAGCTGCTGTCTGCCCTGTAGCTTCCTCATCTACAGCAAAAACTTCACTCACTCTGGGTTTGGTGTGCTGGGGATTTTGCAGGAATTGTCAAAAGGAAGAGACTGGGGTCTGTTCTCTGGACAAAGGAAAAAAAGTAGCTAGAGTGGTTGTTTTCAAGTTTAATCCACCCACTGATTTTTTTCTAAGGACCTAATATTCACACTGGAAGTGCTGAATGTCTCCCTGTTTAAATTTCCTACTATCTCCTCCTTAAACAGCCCTTTTAAATGTCTCTGACTTCAAGTAGAATAATAACAAGTAGGTCAGCTGAATTTAACTAAATTTGCATAAAATCTAGCACAGTTCTGATTTTTATCTTGAACTATAAAGTGATTTAATTGAGAAAAAATCTTAAAATCTTGAATTTCAGCTCTATTGGTATGTTACATATGGAAATCACATAAATCAACTGCAACTTTGAACATAAAAAGAAATAAGAGCTGTTGTGGTTATTGTGCTCCAAACACGATTTTGAAGCTACCATAAAAAGTGAATTAGCATGTATACCCATAAGACTTTAGAAGATATTCTTCATGATTGCAGGATCTTATTTTAGTTGATTTGTTGTTATTTGTTACTTGAAAGATCTTTGAAGTTCATTCAAGATATGCACAGGCAGAAATATATGACACCTCAGTATAAACTCAGACACAAAAAATCAGTGTGCAAGAAAGAAAGAGAGACTGGTTAATTGTTAGAAACTCAACACAGCTTCTCAGAACAAATTTTTTCAATAGGTATGATTCTGACAGGACTTTTCCTGGTTTTAAAATGCTTCAGTATATTATGTGACTTTTGATATGTGGACCACGCTCTTCTTGGTGGTGTCCTGCAATGAGACAAGAGGCAAAAGGCAGATGCACAGGGAGTTCCACCTGAATATGAGGAAGAACTCCTTTACTGAGCAGGTGACCACACACTGGAACAGATTGTCCAGAGACATTGCAGAGTCTGCCTCGCAGGAGATATTCAAGAACTGTCTGGACACAGTCTTGTGCTCTGGGATGATCTTCCTAGTGGTTTTGTTTGAAAGGCTGTGACAGGATAGAAGGAATGGAGACGTCTAAAAGCTGTCGTTTGCTGATATTTCTTAAGCTATAACAATTTTAGGAACCTCTGAAACTCAAAATGGAAGTCTTAAAAACTGCTACTTCAAACTGAGAAGCTATAAATTGCTTAAGGTAAAAGGAAATAAAGCTGATTATATGCTAAAACAACCCAAACAAGATAAACAAAATGGTTAGATAAAACACTCAGATGAAGACAAATGAGGAAGTAAAACAGTAGCTACTACAGAAAACACTTTTTATATCATTGGGGTTTACTTTTATTTGTTTGGTTGACTCTAAACTGATTTCTCTCTTCATATCTTTTTGGTTTTCTGCAAAAAAGTTTAGAAAAATATGTTCCTCATCCAGACATGGAGATGACATCCACTGCTTAAACCTCATATATTAAATTGAGTCCTCAGTATTGTAGATAGCTGTGTTTATGCCTAGTTATATTAACAAGAGTTATCCCATTTTAAAAACTAACAAAATAGATACATGCAGCATTCAACACCTCATAATACTACTAGACTTCAGAGGAATAGCAAGGATCTCCTTTCCTTTGTGGGACTGGGTTACAAATTTAGCATTATATTCCTCTTTTTACACGTAAATACATTACATCTGTATGTGTTATTAGACCTTAGGAATTTCTTTATTGAACTACATATATAATTTGAGAACTGTCAAATAAAAAATACCTCATACTGTATTATAGAACTGTAAAACTAAAGCTTTGTGATTTCACACAATTTGCATGTCTTTGACATCTCCATAAATATTTAATCATTGCTTCTGATGAAAAAAGAATAATTTTTTTTTCCCCTTAGTGTGGAAAAATACAGAGAGCAATAGTTCACCAGAAACAATACATAGTACTTCTCACATCCTGCTTGTATAATGACGTCAAGCCTGTTCACACTGTACATGTATGACAAACAGCTACAGAAAGAAAATTCAATATTTTTTATGTCTAGATTTTTTTCTAAAGCAAACCATACTTCAATTTTAAGTATGCTTAGTACTGTCCCCAAATGAAATGACAACACTCAGAACCTTGGACCTAAAGGAAGAAAGATGTCAAAAAATGTTGTTTAAGAAGGAACTTTCTTTACAAATTTGTACAATATATAAAAACTTAATAAAAAAGATGCTTCAGTCAAGAAAAAAAACAAAATCAAAAAGTCTGCATATGCACAAGATTAATGATTTTAAGCTGTGCCATTCTAACTCTAATGTTTCAAAGTACCGAATCCTTAAAAAACTGTATAAGAGGAGTATACCTTGGGGCATGGATGATTATAAGTTCACAAATGAACTTATAATGATTATGTAGTTCACAAATCTATTATAAATTCCATAATTTCTGTAAACTATTTCAGCCTGTTCAAAGTTTTCTGTATTTCTGTCAATGAACCTGGTATCAATACTAACTATAAAAAAAATCTTTAGATCAGTGATGACCTCGCAGAGTAATTATATAGTCTATTATAAAACAGGAATTCTAGCTCAATAAAATAATGCTCTAATATAATAAGATAAGCTAAATTACATTCATCTCAGTTTTGGATCTTTCTTGATTTTTCTCATCTTTTACAAGGAGTGGACTCCAGTTTTCCATCTGTATTAAGTGTCATACACTTGATGTACATTGGTCAGCTTACGTTTAAACAAAGACATTAAAGCTCTTTATAACACTCAGTTCAGCAGTTTCATGAATCACTAACCACTGATAAAAATATCATTTGGTTTGTTCAAGTATTGGGTTAGTTCTTCCTCAGAGCACCACATATTTTTGTATAGTAGTAAATCAAATTCAGTACTGTTAATTATTATAAGGCAATGTGCTGCTCAAAATGTCCTGCAGAACTTATATACAAGGGATAAAATCTAATTGCTTAGAAAGCTCAGATAGCTTTTACTTAATGACTTTTTAAAATAGTAATTATTGACTCAGTTAACAACACTGGCTTCAGAGGTGCTTTGACCAGCTGTGTAGATATGCAGTAAAGGGTTTTTAAGGCACTATAATGAGACTAAAAGAATCATTTTGGTCAATTGTGTAAATGTTTCGCCTACGTAATATTGACTTGAGATATGTCACCTCCCTGGAGACTTAAGGCCCACATGGTATTGAATTTTTCAAACCATTTCAGTTTAGAAATAAGAAAAAAGTCACTGAAGGTGAATACCTTTTAAAGAAAAGCATACTTGTAAAACACATAATATGCAGAGGAAACTGGAAACAGTAAGTTTTAACTATTCATTAAAATTTCTAAGCTTTTAGCATTGATTACCTACTAAAAAAATAGCATGAAATATTTTTAAAAAAATTAGGGTTGAAAATTGCAAGGGTTATTGCTATGAAATATTTTTCTCAGTTTATAAAAATAGGAAAAAAACAGTTCTATTTTCTTTTGTATCATGCAGTTAGTTCAGCGCAAATGCTCTTCCTCCTCCTGATCCTTCCCCTCTTTTTTCCCCCTTTAATTTACTCTTCATATATAATGACCTAAAGATCAGGGCTGTACCTGAATAGGTAAAATCCTTTAGTACCACAAGCTTTTCAGTCTAAAGAAATAGGCAATCAGAGCAAAGCAGATACCTCACATGAGAACCAAAGTGGGTGATATGTTTTTTTTCATTTAAAAATCTTCAAAATATAGCAGTTTTTTAAGAGGAAAGTACTTTGTGGTTTTTCCACTTAGTGATCCCCTAGCCATATTTTATAAAAACATGCACACTCTTCTGGGATCATAAAATAAATTTAATACATTAAATAAAACCTTGCATTATCCAAATGAGGAAAACAGTACCTTGTGTTGGTAAAGTGCTGATTTCAGGGGACCACATGAAAGGCTCTTTTCCCATAGCTAAGCATGCCCAAGTTTGAAATCAGGTAGTCGGACTTTATAAACTGAATTTCCCAATTTCTTGAAGTGATCCAAGACTCCACTTTCCAGCAGCATTGCAAACCCCAGTTACCATAATACAGAGGTTGAGAATACACTTACTATAAGAAGGTCACATCAAATCTTCAGAATGCCAAGTCTTTTAAGGGAAACATGTAATAATACAAGACCATTATGATCTACAAAAACCTGGATTAAGTCCCTGATTATTTCTTCATGGAGCCATGATCCTCTATACATCCAGGCTCCGGGCAGATTTAGGTAATGGAGAGTAACTTCCTCACTCAAAAATAGTGGATTGTGTATGGTGCTCTTTTGAGCCTTCTAATTTTGAAAAGCCTCAGTACTCAGTGTCCAGGTGTTCACTGATCGTTTGCTGTGACACCTGCCTATTACAAGAAAGAACAAATCAACTTGACAAAACCAAGAAGTAATGAAATTCACAGAGTAAGGGATTCAGCTCTCATCTAGATGTCTTTGTATAAAACCTGAATAGAACAAGCCTAATATTAGATCTTGTAACTACTGCTCTGATGAAGAATCTGCAATTAAAATTATCTATTAAATAATGGGTGTTAGTCTTTTTCATATTTAGATTTCAATGCACTTTTTAAACCGAATATCAGTACTACCAGCATTATAATGCAAACGTGAAGTGAAATCATGTGAGAAGCTTTAATCATGGTTAAATCAGGTTGCACATTACAGAGATCTTCCTTACCTAAGAAGCATTTAGACTCTTCAGTACAATGAGTTACAGGTGAGAGATGGGTAAATAAGCTGAGAAAAAAAAAAGATGAAATATTGCTGGGGTTTCCCGTTGGCTAAGTGCCAGACACTCACAAAAAATTATCCACTTATTTTCCTCTGCTATAGCTGAGCAGAGGAGGAGAAATTAAAACAAAAACTTCATGAGTTAAGTGTTAGGGGAAAAACACTTTAAGGCAAAACAGGTTCAAAACTTAAACAGTAAAAAGAAAATTTATTACTAACAGAATTAAAAGTAAAAAGGGTAATGAAGACTAAATTAAACCTTCAGAACACTTACTTTCTTCCCAGCCCCTCCCTCTTTCCCACTGACCGCTCAAGGAGACATAAACATGGGGTTTTTAGTCAGTTTATCACTTCTAACAATTTTTCTTCAGTTCGTGTAGGGAGAGGAGTCTCTTCTGTTATGTCATGGGGGTCTTTTCCATGGGAGACAGTTCTCTGTGAACTTCTCTAATGTGGTTTTAACTTTCATGAGCAGCAGTCCCACCAACTTCCTGCAACATGAGTCCCTCCCACAGGGAAACAGCCTTCCCACAACTGTTCTCATGGGTCATTTTTGTTCATGGGGTTTAGTCTTTTAAGGATAAGCTGTTCTAGTTTGGAAGCAAAGGTTCTCTTTATCTCTGGAAACAAGGGTCTTCTGTTTGAGTTCTACACTAGATTACAGCTTTTCAGCATTCACACACTCCAGTGTGAGCACTCTTCCTCACAGGCTGTGCGTGGATATCTGCGTCCCCTCATGCACCTCATGAATTACAGGGAAACAATTTGTTGTATTAGTCCTCACCATGGCTTGTAGAAAAATCTCAGCTCCGACGCCCGGAGCACCTCCTTCCTCTCCTTCTTTTCACTCACCTCAGTGCTGCCATGTTGCTTCTCCTCATGTGTCCTCTCTTCCTTTTCTCTGACTTGGAAGAAAGTTGTTGTCTGTAGGTATTTTTTGTTCTCAAGTTCAATCAATTGAAAAGTTCTTACAGAGTTTCGCTGCACTGAAAAGGTTTATCTTGTCTGTGTCCCGTGTAGGGGAATTGTTTGCCATGTTTCCGTCGCTGGCCACGTGGTCCCCGCCGGCACCTCACGGGTGGGCTTGGCCTTGGGAGGGCCCCAACCACACGATCCCAGCCTCAGGAAGGCCCTGGCCGTGCGGCCCCTGGGTGGGAGCCACCCCACCACCTCACCCCCTCTTGGGAGAAGAAAAGAAGAGAGCTTCCCGCGGTTTTTCCTTTCTCAAATATGTCATCACAGAGGCATTACCAACTTGTCTAATTGGGCTACTAACCTGCCCACTGTCAGAGCCTTCAGCCATTGGCTCTGTGCCGAACATACTAGAAACTTCAAGCAGCTTTTCCTGCCCACTAAAAACCAGGTTGTGTTAAACCAAGAAAAATATTAAAGATGAAGACAAAGCATGAGATTGGACTTGATGTAAAAGGAAATTGGAAGCCAACAAAGACATTTTAAAAAAAAGGAAGAGATAGGTTCACTGTAACAGGAGAAGACGTAAGCCTGGCAGCCCTATATTTGATATAGTATATCCCTATACTAGAATAGGGACGCAAGCTGGGCTTCACAGTAAATTTAAGATAGCTGTGAATCAAAGTGGTTATACTAAAATGACTTGTTAAAATGAACAAAGATACAAATCTGGGGCTTCAGTCCTGCAAAGAGGCAGACGAGAGCAACCAATGTCAACATACACTTTTAATGATGAAAAATTTGTACATTTTTGAGATGATTGTTGAGAAATTTTGAATCAAATATGTTACCTGAACCTCAGCGTAAACCTTATTTATCACATAACATGAGCAATGTAGAATCAGAAGTTTAGTTTGACTACACTAGGCCGTTTTAGTTCTCATGTTCCTAAAGAATCAAAGATAAAGAAAAGCTCTATATTTCACCATCATCAGACGGATTTTGTTGATACTATACACTGCTTTAAGCTGTATCTAATAAAGATCTAACCAAGCTGTCATTATAAATGATGTAATATACCATTTAGAAATATTATCCCTTAAAACAAGAACTGCAGAAATTTAGACCCCAGAACTCTTGAATCAGCATTCCAGAACACGTCACGGAATAAGTAAGTTTTTTTCCTGCCTACATGTAACTAATCATGTGAGAAATTAACACTGCCCATAAGAAATTCGTCATGTTAATTTTGAATCAGTTATATTCTTTTCTTTTGATATTAATCAAACATAAAACAAGAGTAATGTATTTAACTGACACTTATGTAGATCTACAGCAACAATCCAGATGCAGAAAATCTCTTCCTCTCTTTTACCAGGACCTCTACTGGCTTTACAATTACTGTACCAGGATATAAGAAGATTGCAAGACAAAAGCAGTAATATACAATGTATATTAAGAATTTATTACAAGAACTTGAGCAATAACTTAGCAGTGTAGCTCTATGTGGCAGAGATGTGCAGGGGATTCAGGCTATAAAGAGAATCATGGATGTAAGGTGAGGTGCAGATATAGACAAAATGTTTCCTGAAGCTAGAAAGAAAAAAACATGAAGGGTGAAATTTGTCAATACAATCCTCTGAAATGGTGCCCAGCATCCTGAGTATAATCCTTTCATGGGAAGCTGATGGCACTGGGTCCTCCACTTCTGCTATGGAAGCTTTTATGCAAGTATATAATCCAAAGGCTGCAGTGGAAGAGGCCACCTTTTGCTGCTCACTATCTGTAGTCATAGTTATTTCAAGGCAATGATCTAGTACAGATGGCAAAATCTGGACAGGTTATAGAAATAGGGAGGACTGCATTTTTGGTGCTTTTTGGTGGGTATAAGAGATCATATCCAAAAAATTAACAAAATTTAGAGAAAAGAATTAATTTTATTTTTGCACATAACCTTTTTTTTTAATGCATAATTCACAGAGATATTGCTTTGTTTCAGGCAGAGTATTTTTCTATGAATAATTATAGTAGTTAGTTGCCTCTCAAAACTACCTGTAATGCAATTACTCTATATATTTTTAAGATTTGTCATATCTATCTCTTTATATACAGTACATAAATCATACAAGGCATAATGTTCTTGGTATTAGAAATTATACAATGACCAACAGGTGGTAAATTTGGTCAAACATCAACCTCAGATAAAATTTTTAATGAATTACAGAAAGTATTACTACCACACATATTTAATGTCTTTAACATATTTGACTTCAACAGGTGAGCTAAAATAATCTATTTGGTTTAGTTCTTAATCATGGTTTTTTTGGTATAGACTAACTAAACTTGAGGTATAGAGACCTTTATCAACCTATTTGATTTTTATTTTATCTCATGAGAATGCTTTCATCTTTTCTGAGATCTCTCATTGACACTTATATAGACTTTAAGTAAAACACTTAAGAGAGGAGATCCTGCTTATTTTTGAGAGAGCAGCCTATGTAGGGAAAAAATTGAAGAATGGCAACTTTGACAAGGAAGGAGCTGTGAAGAAGTAGTGCAGCTCCCAACCATAGGACAGGTTCCATATCCAATTAAAGAGGTGGTATTTTAGGGTTCAATAGAAACAAAAAAGAAAAGACAGAACAACTGAGTTTTCTAATAGAGATTTCATTTGTAACATTTACATTATTTTTTTAAAGAAAAATAAACTTATTTTCCTTTTCATAAGAGAAGAAAGCCACCATAAATTTGAAGAGAAGGCTTCTTCATTGGATTAAATTTGTATTTATGCCGATTATATTATTAAAAAAAAAATCTGACCAATTATTTAGTGAGCACTTAAGGCCTAAAGAATACTGGTTTTTAAACTGCATTGTCTATATTTCATCAGGGAGTAAATTTGAAGAGTTCCAAGGGCATCATCTGTGCTCCCACTGTGGTCTCCAAAGGAGTCGGAAGGAGGCGTAGCTGCCACTGCTCATGTCACTCCTTTCCCAATGGTGCGTGTTCCACAGGCAAGGCAAAGGAGGAAATCAGTTGAAAGTCCTTCCTTGTGCTATTCTCTAATGGGACTATTTGAGTTGTAATAGGCCAAAGAGCTCCAAAACTGCTAGTGGGTGCTGAAGGCATTTCTCACATTTCTTAATGTGTTCTGTATATGAGGCCTCAGGCAACAAAAAGCAGTGGAAACGTTCCCAAAGCACACCTTTCATAAAAAATTTTTCAGTGCTCTTCATGCTTAACTTTTTATTAGAGAAATCATGATATGAACATCAAAAAATACAGGAGCAGGAGGCTCAATGGCCACCAGCCTTGCACCTACTGGATGCATTTGTGAAAGTGCACAGCACTTCATGGGAAAAATTGTGCTTATGAAAAATTACTTTTTGAAGACCATGCCAACCAGTTTAACAGCATATCATCAAAATAACATTTTTTATTGTATGGAGAAACATCTGGAAGGCCCAGACTCACTAGGCAGTAAACTTTATTCTCGTGCACTGCGAATGTGCATTTTGTCAGTGTCACAGGTGGAATGGAAGCTCTGGAAAGGTTTGTTAGAGGAGCCAGCCTATTGAACCACACAGTTCAGAATGGACCACCTTGCTTCCTGAAGTCCCCAGAAAGGAGTCTAGGTGCAACTGGATTCAATCCTAGTCCCAGATCTGGTAAACAGTTTGTATCTAAAGGATTGTACAGGTGTAATTGAACCTTTATGCAATTTTTCCTGCAGAACTAAAGATGGCAGATCAATACAGAATTATTTATTTGAATTGATTATAATAATGATTAAACTACCTTAATCAGAAACACTTCCTACTCAATATAGGTAGCTATAAATACTAGTAGAGTTCACTATTTTTTAAGCACTATCGAGGCAACAATGCCAGAGCTAGCAAAATAATTATTAAGTAGAGATCGATGTTGCTCACCCACACCAATGACCATGGGCAGAACTCTTTCCCTCAGTTTGAGGAGTAACCTTGAGGGGAATCCCCACTCAAGGGAGAAATCGCCACATATTCATAGAACGGGTGTGTTAGGAGATCCTGCCGATAAAAGTGAGACTTTGCTTTTATAGTACATATCGATGGATGGTCAGTCCTATATTTCTAGGCTAGTCAAACCAATTTGGCAAATCTAGACAAGCTGTCAGTTCTATCATTTGTTGGTTCCTCTGCGAGGAACTTTGTCTGATACATCCTCACCTGTGCAAGTTTCTGTTCTTCACATTCTTAGAATGTTTAACTTTGATGAATCAGGCTGGTATCAGCATTCTTTAACACTAAAACAGTGTCACCCGCCTATTTTATCCACCACAGATAACTTTTGCAAATTGGGTAAAGTTCTGTTTTACCTCCCACTTAATCAGAGCATCCTACTACACTCAGCCAGTGAAGACTGACATAAGCTTTCAGATCATATCCCCCTCAGGTATGCATTCAGAAATCTATTCTGTATTCTGAGATCTCCAGCCTATAATATTAATTTACAATTATAAACAGTCATTATCCACAGCTACTGGAAAGGCAAAGGCTATTCTAAAAGAAATAGAGAAAATAATTTTATGAAAGTGTATTCATGGTAAATTAGGGGCTCAGGCAAAGTTCTGATTAAAGTCAAAATATCCTTTATTTATTTTTCAAATAATTGCATTGATATGTATGTCAGGAATTGGTGCAAATAAATGACTAGCTTCTCATCTTGTGCAAAAGTGGAACAACAGATAAAAGGACCTTTTATAAATAGATATGATGAATACCATGGACAAAATAGAGATGTTAGTAAATGTAAGAAGCAAAAAGAGGTGTACAGAAAAAAGAGGTTAAAATATTGGAAGATAGAATTTAAACTGCAAACAAAGAAACATGGACGTGATTAACAGAGAATATTAAACTAAAAATACAAATCTGACAATTGAAAGAATAAGGTCACAAAGGAAGAATATAGAAAAGCTTCGACAAAAAGCCATAGTAAAATTTTACAGTAAGAACTGTGTGCAAACACAATATTAATATTGCTATAGAACAAACATAATTAAGATCTGGGTTGGGTTTTTGCTTCTCACATGCTCATAACTATTGATTATATTTTTATCTTGCACTAAAATTAAAAAGTAAAACAAATTATTGCTATACGTCACCTTCATTTTACTTTTTATCAAAAAATGTCCTACTACCAATATCTGAGAAGAGTTGTCAAGGACTTCCTCAAGAAAGATTCTTCTGCTCATAAAATAACTCATAAAAGGTTCCCCTGATCATAAAAGTAACCTGCCGTCATTTGACTTTATCATTTTTCACTAACAGTGATTTTTTCATCAGAGAACATTATTGTTTTAATTCCTAAATCGATATAGTGGAGAAAATTGCATATCTGCCAATACAGAAGACAGAACAGATAGCGAAGTGTAACTTTGTAAGAGTAGATAAAGTAGATAGAAGTTTGGATAAAAAAACAGTGGAAGCAGAAACATTGGGGAGAAGATGGAAAAAAAGAACAAGGCATACAAAAGATATAAGTGTGAGAACGGCCTTAGTCATCTACTTAAATTTTGTGTTTATAACAAGAAAGCTTTGTTTGTGATTAATTTGTCTCTCCTTGCTCTTCATCAGTGGCATTTGTCAAGGAATTTGTTCTGTTAACTGTTAGTTCAGAATTCAAGAATTGTGTGTACCTTGAGGCAGGAGAGGCAATGAAAAGAAGGTACATTTCATATTACACGTTTAAAATTTCCTCAGCAAGATGGGATACCAGTAACTCCTTGTGCTGCATGAAGGCTTAGGAGACAAAGGCATTCTGACAGTGAAATAAGGGAAGAACAACTCTCACAGGACAACTAACATGGCATCCAAATGATGAAAAAATTGGTTAGAAAACATAGTTTAGAAACAGCTACAAAAATATCCTTCAAATTAAATAAAGCTCCCATTTCCTGTTTCCCTGAAAATGCAACAAATGTGTATTTCACAAATAAAGAATTTGGAGTGGTAGGATTTCAATACTTACCTTATAGAGATGTTGTATTTTGTATTAAATAGATTATATTTAAATGCAACCTCAAAACCAGATAAGTACCGTATAAAGCCCTTTTAAAGATTTTTATTTTCCTAAGATTATTTTTTTTTTAAATGTTTAAATGTTTTTTACACAGATACTCAAGAGCTGCCCAGGCAAGCAATAGCAGTTCCAATTTCTAAGTCAGAATAGCAAATGCTGTGTAATCAGATACAAATCTGATAACAGGATTTTCAGCTTAGGTCCATTATGTTCAGAACAGTAAATGCACAAAAAGTGGTAGGTGATGGAAGGAGTGGAGGATTTTCCATCAACGGCCTCTGTGTCAGGTTGCTGTGATAACTGAATGAAGTTGTGAATTATTATCTAACCATTATATCCTATTCTGAATAATTGACAAAGGCAGCCACAGTCAACTTCATGCACTTTTTATTTCTCTTTTTTCACATTAAATTGAAAGTAAGTAAGTGCATGGATAGGGAGAAAATAGAGAAGTACATTACCATGGACAGTATAGCTAGAGATGGTAAGGAGAGTAATACCAATTCAGGGAAATAATTTCCTTCAAGACATATAAAATGGCAATACCTAATGTTCAATAAATATAGAATTTCATAAATAGATTAGAAAATATTTTGGCAAGTAACATAAGTAAATGTTGTGTGTCCTGAGGAGTAACAGGAAAATTTAGGGAAAACTGTAAAGAGAAGGCTACTAACGACAGCCAGATATCGAGAGACTACTTCAGTGGCCGTCTTCTGTCAAATAAACATCTGTCCACAATTTAACATTTTCTGTGAGGTAGAAAATCTGTTATTGGAACTAAACAATAGCTATCTAACAGGATATTCATGGTGAAAATGGTATTAGTTTGCATTATCCCTTCTACTTCTCATTCTTATTCCTCTATTCTTTTGCTAGTGTTTTGTTTGGGGTTTTTGGTTTGTTGTGGTTTGGTTTGCCTTTTTTTTTTTTACATAAATATCTGCATCAATTTAAATAATTTAAATTACTGATGTAAATCTACATCATTTTAAACTGAAAGCTGAAAATTAACCTAAAAAAGAATGAGATAAAATAAAGCTCAAAATTTTGCGTAGGTGTCTGTCTATGAGGTGGGATTGCTGGTTCAGATTACACTGTCAGATTACCCAAATGATATTTATATCGCTAAAATTGAATGGGAAAAAATCATTATCTCAAATTCTCCTACCACCGTAAACAGTTCCCTGTGGTCCATGTACTCCAGACATGGATCTGCATCACTTTCTCTTGCAATAATTCCTAAAATTGCTATCACAACACACTTTTTACTTCTGACCCTCAGCAAAAGGTACTTTGGAGTGGTGGTATTTAGCAGTTTACCAAGGAATTCCTTATACCAAAGGAACATAATTATAATTTGTAAACCAGGTGGGTCATGTCTGAATTGTATTATTGGCTAAATCAGAACCACGTATACTAGAGGACTGAGGTCCACACTGAGGTATTTCAGGATGTTTTACTTGAGACTTTTTTAGTGTGGTCCTGTGCACTGAACTGCGCTTAGTGACTTGGGTGCTGAAAAATGATTAAAAACCGGATTAACCAGAAAGAAAGGCATTCAAAATTCTAATCCCTTACAGTCTGCAATCTCAATAAGAGGATTGCCTCAGAACTCCAAAATTTTGTGACATTAAGGTTTTCTTTTACAAAAAGGAGCTCTGCAACTTTGACATCTTGCTCTTGGAACCAGCAGCACACTCAGCAGTGCTCATCATACAGCAGGTGGGGCACAAACACTTACTTTTGGGTGCTGAGGCTTGGACTTTGAGTGCACCCTCCTAGAGACTTTGGATCCCACACACAGCTAGGATTTAGCAGTCCTGGGCTGGGGTCTTAAACTCTGTTCTTCAAGGTATATAAATTCCCAGCTTCATGCATTCCTATAACTGTCTCTTGCTTTGGGGCATTTGACATGAATTTGAGGCAGCCTAATACGTCTTTGGGGATTTGGTGGCTGATTGGACATTACATAAGAAGCTCCATACTTTTTTTTTACTTTTTTTTTTGGGGGGGGGGGGGGGGGGGGGGGGCGGGGAGTGTTAAAAGGTAAATCCAGGTGATTCTCTTCTTCTTCTTCTAATATGCTTTTAATGCCTCAAATTTTTTCACGGTTGAAAAGACTAATTTTCCTTAGGAATCAGAATAAAACATTTTTCAAAGTCTAATTTTCCTGCAACAGAGAAATTAAATTTCACCTTCTCCACAGCATTTAATTGGTAATTGCAAGCCAAAGGCACAGGTATCTGTCTCATTCTTCACAGTAGCAGCTCTATATGCACTTATCTATATCTCACACACACACCTACCAAAGACTAATGAATACTCAGTAAATTATCTGTGATCTTTAAGGCATTTTCCACAGACAGCGCAAGGACAGAGCAAGCCTAGCTTGAAATGAACGTGAAGAAACTGGGAAGCTTCTCTTCTTTTTCTATTAAAATTAAAAGCTGCAGAACAGAAGTAAAGGGAAGCAACAACTCACAGGGAAATTAAGTTCATAGAGGAAATAATACAAAAGCCATTATTTTAAGCCCAGCAAAGCATATATGAGAATGTATTAAGTAGGAATGATGTTTTTCAAACTTATTTCCTGTTGACAAAAAAAAAGTTTGTCAGCAGATCAAGGGTTCCCTAGATAAATTCATTTATTAAAATAATATTTCATACAATTATGTTCTACCCTGTGGATTGATTGCCAACATTACATTTTGAATATCTCATATCTCCACAGAGAAGACTTAATTGGATATATCAGTCATTTGATACATTCTTCTTTCCTGTCTGGATTATTTTAGCTTTTCAGCAGACAAGTTATAGTGAATGTGAATAAATTCAGAGAAGAGTTGAAATCAAAGTCAATGTTGAGAATGAATGAGAACAGAAGGTAATATATCTATACTGGGAAAGACACATACATTGATAATAATAACATTCATGCACGCAGTCCCAAATCCCTAATATTTCCTTCCTGTTGGCACAGCCTACTTCTTATACTACCTTGAAAATGTCCTAAAGTACTTATGGATTTCCTACAATCAGCTGCACAAAATCAACCTCTCCCCTAGCCCTCAGTAGCCACTAGTTTGATTCAAACCAAATCAGTCTCTCAAATGCACTTACCCAGGCAGGATGGCTAGTAAGAAATTTAACAGTGTGTAGCACTGTCTAGATAGCATATAGGACCACGAGGCCTGGACTAGGAATGCAACCAGAGAGAAAACAGCAATCTGCTATTTCCAACTATTTAATGACTGAAGTAAACGGTGTGTTGAAAAGGATTATCCAACAAATGTAATAAACTTCCAGTTGAGAAAAACATCTGTATTCTAGGCTTAATTGTGTATTTAACTTACACGAAAGCAAAAGCTGATGTGCTCCACAGTTTTACATGCTTTCTTAATGACAGACAACTCATCATTGCACTTGAAGAGCAGTAATCCTTCTGCTCCCCTAGCAGGTGTCTGCCTTCTAAAGAAGCTTCTCTCATGGTTTAAGGAGAAATAACACTCATTTCTAGCCTTCTTTGTAAGTACTTTTTTATTCATCAGGCTGATGTTACAGCACTTTGGTGGAATGGAAATCACCAGTTAATTAAGGTTCTGGAGACTCGAGTCATCTACATCCTCCTAAATATTCTTTTGCCTGGCAGCATGTAAAATGTCAGCATCCCAATTAATATTTAGTTTGTAACTGTAATTTTAAGGTACGGTTGCAAGAATGATGTAAGAAAACTATGCCAAATAATCAGGTTGTGCAGACCTTAAAAATATGCTTAATGAAACTTGTTACTCTCAACCTTGTACATCTGAACTTTGACATTCAAGTATTATGTGCAAGCTTCCTAAAGGACGTGCATCACAGCTTGAAAGAATTCAGGCAGCATTTTGTATGAAGCATAAATGAATCCCCAGTAAAGACAACCATAATGAAATAAACCATAATTATATTAGACACTATTAAGGAGGTCAGTGGGGATTATGATCAACAGTGGTGAACCTAAAGAGCAGATTGAATCAATTCTTAACAGGTGAGTGTCATCATCAAGGCTGTCACACAGGTCAGCTCTTGGCTTTGTTGGTAGCAGTGAACAACAAGTTCACCCACAGTCCTTAGATTTTCTATTAAGATTGGGACTGAACTTATTTCCTTAGAATGCCCTCATGGAAAGTGAGCAACTTCTCTTTTGAGTTCTTCCAGCCATAAAATCCTTGTTGATTCATTGAAGTTTTCCTGATTTACAAAGCACCGCAGAGGTTTGATCTCCTCAGAATCAATACTTCATTCATACCTCAGACAGCAAAAGTCTATTGCTCTTCCAGGAAGATAGAAGGGCTGCCATGAAAAACCTTAAAACCCCTCAGCCTGATCCTGTCTGAGGTATTTACATGGACTGAGAAAAGCATGTATAACCACAGAAAAACATCTAAACCTGTGATTAAAATCTTGTTTTAAATTTAAAACTAGCTTCTGCATAATTTTTACAGTGCAACCTGCTACAGGATAAACATTAAGATAAACTTTGTATTATGGTGTTTATTATCTAATCAGTTAAGAGAAGTGGAAACATTTACGGTTCCTTTTAGTATGTGACAGCTGAACACACCTTACCTGCGCAAAATGAAAATGAGGACACATTGATCAAGTTCTCTGCTTGAAAACCTGATTTTCAAGCCTTGTGGTCTTAGTAGAGCCTTGGCAGATTCATTCCAGGTTTGTTACTATTGACAGTGACGTGGATTAAGTTTTTCTGGCAACAGTCAAGGATATTTTGCTTTCCCCACTAATCAGCTACTCTTCCTTGCACTGGGAAGCCCTCCCAAATCTGCAGGGTGATTTGGCACTCAGCTCGCTTCTGCTAAGGGAGTTAAGAACACAGGTCCAATCCCCCACTTAAAAGCTGCTGGAGGGCTTACATAGGCTCTGGAGTGATCCTAAGCCCAGGACTGAATTTCATTAAAGGCTGTTGACAACCACCAGGTTCCAATTTGTAGCAGATTCGGAAGAAAATGTTATTCACTCTGAAAATATGCATGAAACCTTTATACAAATAAAATCAAACACACACACACACAATTTAGTTATCTTTTATTGGATTTTTTAAGATATATTAATTTAAGGTATTATGCTATATTTTAATATATGTATAATATATTTATATATATCATAATGTAAAAACACACGGGCTATATAAAATTACAATTATATCCTCTTCATTTCAAATCTGCAAAATATTTTTAGGTCTTAACTCCCTGGTGAAGATACTTAAGTATCTAAGAGGCCTGTGAGTCCAGTTGTTCTGCTTGAAACAAATCCCATAGGATATGTTTTCATCACTGATGCATTGCAGTTCTTTTTGGAAATCTTAGCTAAACACTTAAGGATTTGAACTGCTTAGATACATGCTAGAGAATGAGTCCCTGCAGCTGGAATTTGGGTTTTATTATTAGGGGAATTCTGGAAAATTATGTGTACTAAATTCTTATCAATGGATGAATAGAAGTTCAAAGATGCTAATCTGTCTCCTAGCTCATAAATAGGATTTTCCTGTGCATGCAAAGCAGAAAGACAGAACCCAAACTCACAGATTAACCAGTGTGTCAACAATGCAACCTCTTGACTGTTCCACATATACAAGATATAAGATATGCCACTACAAAAATAAAAACAATATTAGGTATAATAGAGACACAGATATAGGCTTTAAACAAATTCTTTACCAAAAATCCCATGCTGACCAAAGCAGAGGGCCCTTTCCAAAAAAATTTAGAGGATTGCTAGCTGAATGCTATCTGGCTATATCACAGACAAATAGAAATTAAAATCCTCACGAAACTGAATTAGGATCAGTATGTAATGTTTATCATACAGAACACATAGAGCTAATGATAAAGAATCTTGCATCAAAATGCCTGATTTTAAAAAATGTAATTATTATTACTTTTTAGTATTCTGAACCATATTGTGTGCAGTCACACACACGGATGCAGAGTAACTAAAAACTTATGGACTGGCTAACTGAGGACACCCTGCTGCTAGGATCATCCTCCGAGCATCAGTGATCTTCATTAGGTAAGGGAGATAGAAGCCTGAAGCTCAGAAGTTATGTAGCCTATGAGAGCCAAACCAAGATCCTTAGCGGAGGTGTAGTACTGGTTTGGAATCACACTTTCAATTTTTACTCCCTCGGCAGACAAAGATTGTGTCTACAACTGAGTACCCAGAATTTCATGCTCAAGTCTCTCAAACATTCAGTATGGTTTTTTTGGGTTCACTAGTTCTTTCTCTACCCCACCCCTCTTCTTCCTTCTCCTCTTTCTTCCCTGTCACTTCTTTCTCATACTGCAGTTAAAAGGAGCAGAAAAAAAAAAGTTTAAAAAAAGTTCCATTTTCAGTTTTGCTCGTTACATCTTCTTCAACCTTTAAGCCAGCTCATTGAGGCTCACATTATTATGAACTCAGTTTCTCCCACAGTACTTAATACACACACCCACATTACCGCTCTAACGTCTTGTTTAAAATTGCCTCCTGATAAAGGGTACCTTTTAGTCTACAGATATTCTCTTGTGCCCTTTTCTATATTTCACTGATACCTGTTCTCATAAGTGACTGTTTAAAGCAATTTTGATTAACAATTCCTGATTCATCATTGCACATATCTAATCATATTTGAGGAATGTTATAATTTATGGAAAAACTAACCATATAATAGAAGTAAAATGTCAAAGATAACAATATACAGCTTTTGTCTAGAGTTATTATTCCATAGTTAGACAGGGGGCTCTAGGGGAAAACAGTGTTTATTTGCATTCTAATACAAGAAAAAACCTTTTTTGAAACCTGCCACTATTTCATTATAAAGTATGACATGCCTGGATAGACTCTTTTCAGCATTTCTCAGACACCTTTAAATTACCATATTCATTTAATTTTCTCAGCTGAAACCCCAGCAACATATAGCATGGGGTTAACACACTGGGATGTTCACCAAAGAAGGTAAGAGCAGTGTGGCAGTATGGTTCCATTGCACCACTCTGAGAGGTTTTAGCAGGCAAGATAGACTCTTATTCTTCTAAATGGTCACACCCCAGTGAGCTGTTATAGGGCTGACTACAGCACATTGCCCCTCTTTGGAAAAGGAGGGGAGGAAGAATGAGACAGAATGTTGATTGCATCTGCATCCTTCTGGCTGGCATATCGGAACTAAAATGAATTGATTCTGTTAAATATTTCATTTTTTGAAAAAGCTGAGTAGAGAATATTCAAATGCAAAAGTATGCAAACTGTGTAGGCAAGGTACTATCTATATAGCAACAGTACCTGAGAGTTTAAAATTGCATTCATTCCTGTGAGAAAGAAACCAAAATACTGAAATTTAGTATTGGTCCTGGAAATATCGTATCAGTAAAAGTCTAAAAGTGCTTACTCCAGATATTTTTGAGTGATATTTTCTCTTCTGTGGAAAAAAACAAAAAAGCTGAAAAAAAAACCAAAACTAAACAAAACACCCAAACAAACATACAAAAAAACCCACTCAAAACCACACACACAGTCCCACCCCACACACACACAATAGAGAGATCTTTTCTTTCCTGCAATTCTTCAGGTGTAATTGCAACATGCTATTGCTGGTTGTTGATCTACTTCCATGTCACATGCTGCTTTTCTTCGTGTCAATAGCTAAAACAATCTTACAATAAGAAGCTACATCTCAGTAGGATGGGTCCTAGGAATTATTTAGCATCTACTATTCTTCCCAGCACAAATCTTGCAGCATAGCAGAGTGCAATTCCACAGAAGATTCAGAGAATGATTCAGAGGAAAGATTTGATGTCTGTCCCTTTCCTGCAGAGCAGCAAGCTGAGTTCTCACCAGGTCTTCACTCATAGGATGTTACTAACCTAAAGGGACAACCCAGTGATGTGTGCGGGAACAAAATATTCTGAGGACGTTTCACAATTTAATAACCCTCTAGAGTGTGACTATCGGAAGTCATTTGTGACCTCCAGCATGATGTTAGCAATACATAGTTAAGTTCAGGAGCTGACTGGAACTAGAACAATTTTCTCATTAAAGTTTTAAATTTAACTCCCTGCATCTCATAGGTTTCCCAAAGGTTGCATTATAAAACAAGGGACTACCTCACCCCTGAAAAATTATCCCCTAATTCTTACTAATTACAATTTATTCAGGGTACTCTTCTCCTTGAAAGAGGATCATACTCTGTTACGCACAGCATATAAGAAACCAAAAGATAGTCACTGTCCTTGCATCAACTAAAATTAAGATAATATTAATAAAGGTAAATTTTAATATAGATCAGCAGGGATATCACAGGAAACAAAGAGATAATATTGGTTAGGACATTAGGGGATGATCTCAGTATAATATCCTGACATGACATATTTTTAAAAGTATCATTAGGCCTTATTGGCGAGAGTATTTTTAGGGTTAGTGGTCAATCTGCAAAAGCTTTAGAGTGGAAATTGCACCAATAAATACACAGGTTTACAGAACTTAGGAGATAATGACTGAACACATTCTTTTGTGCTCAGTGGAAATCAGCAGGGCAATTTAGTATTCAAACTCTATGATTAGTCACCAAAATCTCATTATATGGCCTCTTTTTTAATTACAGCTTTCTAATCAGAAGACATGATGAACTCACTAGGACTTTTGATTTTTTAAGTAATTGTAAGTAAGTAGACTAGCAGACCTAGTGAATGTAGTTAGACACTCAAAGTTTCGGGGTTTTTTTTTTTAAATCAGGAAGGTATTTTGGTGAGATATATAGACATCAGATTTTTCCAGCATGAAAAAACAGAAGAAAGGATAAGCTCACTAGAAACTAGTTCTATTGACTTCATGTAACACGCGGTATTCTACTTTCTCCCGCCACATTCATGAAAAGTAATTGCATTTTCATATACATGCAAAATTCTTTTCACCACATTTGAGTTCCATTTATTCTGCTTACACACCATACCTTTCTGAGAAATAGTACTCTCACAGAGCACTTTATCAAGTAAGAGTATAGGCCCTGTAGCTGAACAGGCCTGCCCATACAGCATTATACAATTCAGCCAATGTTATCTCATCCCCACTGATTCAGCTCTTTCATCCATTTTATCCTTTACCTAAAATTATCATCACAGAAGAAAAACAGAATTTACCCATAGTAGTTTTTCAAAGAAGAGACTGCAGATTTGGGATATCTTCTAGGAACTTTAACTGATGTAAGCACTAATGGAATCAGGAGTCTAAATAACAGCTTTTGGATTGACCTAGGAAGACTTAATGGAAAATCTCTCTCCTAAAATAAATAACACAGGGACAAAAAAGCTTCAAAAACATCAGAGGAAACATTCACTTATATGAAGAAATAGAAAGATTGATTTCTTCATGTGGCTTTATATACCTAATATGCAATCTGAATCATTAAAAATTAGGCATTAATATGCAAAGAGAATATTGAAATAAATGAGGGTATACGAACACTTTCAGATCCGAAATCTTTTCTTACCTGGAACCAGAGAATGGTTTGGATTGGAAGGGACTCTCATCATAGTTCCAACCCGCCCCGTCGTGGGCAGGGACACCTTTCAGTAGGCCAGGTTTGTCAAACCCGCATCCAGCCTACCTGATTCAAAAAATTAGCAATCAGGCCTTGGTATCAAAGGAACCTTACTCATCACTAAACTCATCAAGCTGAAGTCCATCTTCTCCTCAACTTCCTTACCTCTCTTTCTATCTGGAGATTTCTTCCCCACACAGAGCCAGCACACCCATGCTGAGTGTGCTCCTAGCAGAGCACATCTTGTCATCTTCTATGACAAGAAGAGAGTGCAATGAGCACTGTGCAGAGGTAATGGGGATACAGACACCATTGCAATTCAATTCATGCCTAATTAGGCCTGAAGGACTGTGCAAAGAACTAGACTGTCGGTTTATAGAAGCTGACTGATACTTTTATTGACTTCTAAGGCTCTGACTCAGCACAATCAGGTCTTGGAGTTTTAACTCAAACAGTGTACTCAAGAATATGTACTACTGCAGCAGGGCCTTTTCCCTTAAGCCCACACATCAGCCTAACACTGAAGCTCTCCATAAATCTGTGTTTTGTGAATGTGCATGAAAAAGCTGATATAACGACTAAGCAATTTTGGTGAATGGAAATATAAGCTTAATGATAGATCTCCATTAGATTGTTTCATTTTGTAGCTGGACTAAGGGTTTATACCGTTTTTAAAGGGTGTATCTTCCCACTGATTTCAGTGCAGAAATACAATTACGCTCTAGTGCATCTGAGATTCTACAAGATTTGAGTAGATTAATTACAATCTCTTATATTCTCTCATTTTAAGACTAATTACAGGTATAGCAAGCTATTGTCCATGTCTCCTTGTGTCTATAATATCAGGTGTATTTTGAAGGTAGACAATTTACATTAATATTAGGTTTTGAGAAGCCAAGTATATTTAGATATATTCATTATGAGTGTAACATAACAAATATCAAGGAAGGACATACACAGGAAGTGCAGAGTGCTTGAAAATTTGTTCCTTTCATATGAATGCGCAGTATCAGGGCTCAGATCTTGTAGCTGAATACATTATCATACATTACACTGCTCACATGCACACTGCTTGTTTATGGCAAATGCAACATAATTCAGCCTTCTTTCATTGCAGACTACTGCATTTATTGTGTTTTCAGACACGAGCACTCAGTCCTACTAAGGTCGCTAAAGTAGTTCTTTAGCTTCTAACGGTGAGTTAAGAAACCCCAGCAAGGGAAACTTTGCTTTAGCCAAGGAAGAAATCCTGCCTATGAAGGATTTCTTTCTCTCCCCATTCCCCCACTATGACCACATTATAACAAATGTCATCCATAGAAGGAAATATTCTCCTTTGGCATCTCAGTAATCCAGATTTTGTAGGAGTGTACTTAGAATTAGTCCATATTTGAAATTGCTTACAGAATGCTATACAAATCAATGAAAGGTGGTAACATGACTCATCAACAAGAATATAGATGAGTCATGAGAGTTCTCTGCAATACTGGAGGTTAGATTTAGACTTCGGTTTGAAAACATCCGATCATTAGTAAAATCACTGAGTAGAATTCTTCACAAAATATTTGTATTGCTCTCAATATTAAACATTAAAATTGTTTTTCAAAGATTACAGGAATAGAAAAGACAGAAAGTGAAAGGGAAAAAAAGAAAAGGCAGTGGAAGTGGATTATTTGAATCACACCATACAGATAATGAGACCCTTATCTGAAAAACAAGAAAAAATAATCAATGGAAATCTCCAGTAATGTTATTTGGTACTTAAACAGAAAACCCAAACTTTTTCAGATTCTATTTTCATGCAGGATTTAAGAGGCTTAAGGCTCCTAAACAGCAGTTCTTCAGATGGAGTTCCAAAGGATTTTGAAATGTCAGTAAAAATTTTCTAGGACTGAAAAAACAAGACACCAAAAACCCCTGATGAGCACTTGTAAATTCAAATATTTATTTTGTTTTTAAATCACCAAAGACACTTAGAGACAGAATAACCTGGCAGAATTTTTCATGTAGCTGTTTTATTTTTAAGCATACAAGGGAGGACTCAAGAAAAGAAAGCATTATCAGCACTTTAAGGATTAAGTGTTAAGTGTCATTCACTAGGGAAACTGGCTTCAATTTCCTCCTCCCTCTCCTCCTCCAATTCAAGATTTATTTATTGTGGTCAGACTGAGATTGATCAAGGCAGAAGACAGAACTGCTTGCATGCACATCTGGTCCCAAATTCCAATGACTCACAAGAGAGTCTCATTCACAGTAAAATGAAATTCTTTAAATGCTCTTACATATCTTTTGCCTTTATGACCTATCTTTATCCCATAGTATTCATACCTTTTAACATTAAGCAAAAAGTGTGCAAGCAGGACACCAAAGAAATCCATTTCTGCAGCTGTCTTATAACCAGTCACTGAAGAGCTGTCATGGAAACTGATTATGAGCAGTAATTTATTATTTATGAGCAGTAATTCATTTCCCATGAACCTTTCACAGGAGGGCATAGCTCTTGGTGGAACATAATAGTGCAGCTCATGTGAATCTCTGCCATCAGCTTTGGGTACCACCCCCAATTGTCTCATATTGTCTCTTCCATCACAACTCCATTTCAGCACAAGTTAACACTTGCTTGTGTTATCTGGCCTCTTACGGAACCTCATTAATCTTTTGATTAGAAGCCCTCATATTTTGAGCCTAAACATTAAACTTCTTTAAACCTTGGGCAAATCTGGTTCATAAGATCAGTACTGGAAGGATGAACTGTTGAACTCCTTTGATGTTTTGAGAGAAAGTTATTATATTCCTTTCAAGTCTCTCCTCCTGTGAGAGGAGAAATGGAGAGGGGAAGATGTTCTCTCAGAAAACATCTGTCATCTGTTCTGTTGTCATCCTAGCTTCCTTCTTCCAGATCCCAAATACAGCAGAATTCCTCTTCTCTGAGACAAGCATAGGTATGATTTTCCCAAATCCCAGATACTGTAGAGCAGACTCAATACTTCTGTACCTCTCAGGGTAAAATCCTTTGCAATCCACACTCTAGGATGACATTTGAAGAAATATTTTTGAAGAAGACATAAGAAATCAGTAAAGCAAAAATATAGGCCTTAATCTCTGAAAGTTCATAGAGAGATTCAGGATATCTTCTTGTCTTCTTCCCTCATAATTAAGAACAATATTCAGAATTCTAGTTTGCTAGAATAAAATAGACAGTTTGCTCACTGATATTTTAGGAAAGAGCAACTACTGAAATTACTACTGAGTCCAGTTACAGGGTTGAAGAACAATCATCTAGTGTCATTATTTTTGGTCTTTGTGAAATTAGGAACCGAAAGCTGATTTTTGAATTAATAAATAAACAGCATATGTTCAAATGGGTGAATATATTATGCAGATGAGCAGAAGAGATTTTTCAGTATAGTATATTTATTAATACAAGAGTAAGTAAGCTTTGATGACTGCACTGGCTTGATCACAGTGTAATTTCACAAGCTGCCAATCACCGAGTTATAGACTGAATTCAAACTGCAGTTTTAATTTAAGGCAAAAATTAAGTATTTTATGCTTCAGCATAAGCTGAAATCAGCAGGGTCATTACAAAATAAAAAACTATGGCAAAGTTAAGGTGGAGTTAAAGTAGCCTAATTTCTGCCTCATGAGCGAACATTGCCATCTTCATTTACTCATACCTGCACCCATGCCTTGTATTCACAGCAGGCTCAATCTGCCACCAATACAAACAGAAGTGCTAAAGTTACTAGAAAGAATGTCTACACCTTTGTCACAATTTATTGCAACCAAGGATGTACATTTTATATGCAAGAAAATCCCCAGTACCATCTATTTTTACAGTCTTCCTTAACTCAGAAATTCTTTTTCCTTCTATTACCTTTTGACAATTTGTATGCTATTTTACAGTAGAAGAGAATATACATAGTCACCTGGAGTACTGATTGAGAGGAATACTCTAATTAAAATTCACTGCTAAAGAATTTTTATTGTNAGGGGGGGGGAGAAGGAATTGTTTCTATTTTTTAGTTACTTTCGAGAATAAGAACTCATGGGTGACTTCCACGTTGTAATCTCTGTACACGAGAATAGACCTGTCACTGGTTTCAAAGATTCATCCCTTGAAACAGGAATCCTGTCATACAAAATAAACCATTGTTTTGGAACCAAAGAAAACTATGTTTTCTTCACTTACTATAAATTTTCCCCTATGAGTTTTTCTCCTCAATTATTAAACACTACAAAAATACACCTAAATTTTTAGAGAGATTAATCAGAATTCCCCTAGATTTTATTTTGAAAAATTCTTAGAATTTTTATCATTTTAATTAGAATAACAAAAATTCTTTTTGGATATTACTATTTTTTAATATTTAGAAGTGTCTAAGAAGTCTAAAGTTAGTTAAAGATTCTAATGTGTCTTTAAGAGTATCTTAACAGATGTTGTTTAACTCAACACGTTTTTCTAAACCTATCTCTAAGCATAATAAATTGGAAATTAATTTTAATATCATTCCAGATTCTCAAGCTTTTAGCCAAATATGAAGTTTGAGGTAATATTCTACATGCCCCCAATTCCAATTGCAGATAAACAGATGTTAGCAGGGTTTTTTTTACAAAAGAAAATTAGTTACAGATGGTTGGAGAGTTTAAAATGGCTATAAAATATTAAAATGCTAATGTGAAAAAAAACATAGCATTAAATATCAAGATCTTCAAAATTTGAGTGAAGAGACTAAAGGCCATACTTTTTGATACTAACTTCTCCAGTTTCAGAAGCAAAATATGCATCACTAGCCTCTTCGTTTCACCATCAATTAACCCTAGCTCAAAAAAGAGGAGAAAATGTTTTTAAATTTATGTTGAAAAATATATATTTATAATAATTTTCTGGAAGACTCTTTAATATACGTTAAAAATGAGAAGAACACACCATTCAGACAGCATTCTTTCTTACTAGGTTCAAATAAATCTTTGTACCAAGGAAGAGATACATGTTCCCTCTATTCAATTAAATTACCTACCCCATGAGAAATGAATGGCACTGCTGATAGCTTAGTATTATTGCTACTAAGAAACATCCCACTAACCTGAGATTGGTGTAACAATTTATTTCAATTTCTTTTTGGAAAAACTTGCTCAAAGAAGAAAAGTTCAAAGTGTTGTTTTAAAAAAACATTTTCCCCCAGAGGGTGGTTGGGCACTGGAACAGGATCCCCAGGGAAGTGGTCACAGCACCAAGCCTGACCAAGAGTTCGGGAAGCATTTCGACAATTCCCTCAGGCACATATGTAATTCTTGATGTGTTCTGCACATAGCCAAGGGTTGGTCTCTATGATCCTTGTGGGTCTCTTCCAACTCACCATATCCTACGGTTCTATGAAACACCTCCTTGCCAAGCCTTTCATCTCTGTTCATTCCTGCTGGTGGCTTTAACTCATTTGAGTCTAAGTACATCAATCTTATGGCCGGTAAACAATTTCTGTGTAAAAGGTACTTATGTGGAAAAGAAGATATAAACCTAGGTTATGCTTCTGGTAGGCTTCTACTCAAATAATTTTCTTTTTTCTTCTTTATGTTAGCTCTCATTTTTTGCATTAGCTCTGACACAAGTTTCATCTTTCCCTAGAGGTGTTAAAACACCTTCTCAAATTGCTACCACCATGATGCTCTTGGTGTTTGAGTTCCAGTGAAAGTTAGTTACAGCACCTAAACAGTATTACTGACTCTTAAAATTAAATAAAGAAAAAGGTTATGTTTCAAAACACCATGCTCCATCAAGCAAATTTACCTGTGCTTTGAAAGTTCTGGTTAGAGAAATGTAATCTGGGAAGAGCTTGTACCACAGCTGGAGTGGCATGGAGTCCTCTGCCGGCTGCAGTGGAACCTCTGCTCCAACACCTGGAACAGCCTCTCCTTTTTCTCTGACCTTAGTGCCTGCAGGGCTGTTTCTCTCACATTTCCTCTATAACAGCTGCTGCACAGTAATTTTTACCCTTTCCTTTCCTAAATATTATCACAGACATGCTACCAGCATCACTGGTGGACTCAGTCTGTGCCGACAGTGAGTCCATTTTGGAGCCAACCATAACTGGCTCTGCCCTACTTGGAGGCAGCTCCCAGTGTCCTCCGATGGAAGCCACTCATAAAATTCCCCTACTACCCAAAGTTCACCACATAAACCAAACACACCCAGTTTAACAGTGATTAAATGTGAATTTTATTTAAAGCAGATGGTGACCTGTCCCCTATAATTCCAAAGGGGATAAACATGCCTTTTTACAAGGGCATGCAGTGGTAGGACAAGAGGGAATGTCTAAACTGAAAGAGGATAGGTTTACATTAGCTATTAGGAAGAAATTCTTTACGGTGAGGGTGGTGAGGCACTGAAATGGGTTACCTGGAGTACCTGGGGATGTCCCATCCCTGAAAGTACAGTCAAGGCCAGATTGGATGGGATTCTTCGCAACCTGATCTAGTGGAAGGTGTCCCTGTCCACGGCAGCAGGATTAGACCCAGGTAATCTTTAAGGCCCCTTCCAACCCAAACCCTTCTGTGATTCTGTGCTTGAAACAGTGCTTGAAAGTAGAAGCACGTCACACATGAACTTCTGTGCAATACCTAGACTGAATAACAGAAGTAATCATAATGCACTGTCTTTCTGCGTTCAAGATTATATACACTTCAGTGACTGGCAGAAAGTTCTTCTTATTTCCCATCTCTACACAGCGAGACAGCCTTAATAGTGTTTTTGCTACAAAATTACAGAAACTTTAAATTTGTACTAACTTTTCCAAACAGTACTGCAGTCTACAGGCTGGGTCATCCTCGCCCTCTCAGAGGAACCTACTTGAGAGGTGTTTCAAGTACCGCACATGTATGTGAGGAAAGTACCACCAGGTACTAACCAGAACTTGTTCAATATCAAGCAGGTCTCTAACTAGTCCTAACTAGCGTTTTCTTGTGCATAAGGATAGCACAATTATCTCCTTACTCTTTACATAAATCTATATAATTCTTTAATTTCCATTGCTTTGTCTTCATTTAAAACTCCTAAAAGACACAATATATTTTTATGCAATCTTCCTGAAATAAGTCTTTCCAGATTTTACATTCTGAGAACTAGAAATAAAAATAAAATCAGTTCATACAGAACTTGATTTTTTTGTATTTTATTATTTTATCATAGTTGTCATTTATATAATCATAGTTTTTAAAACCTTCCATTTTTTAAGTCCTTGCAGTCCTGAAAACCATCTTTACAGCATAGTAGCAAAAAAAGTCCAGAAACTACACTCTGCCCCCAAACAACTTATAACCTAAGATACTGTCAACATCAACACAAATTGTTCAAGAGCACTGCAGAAGAGAGCTTCTAACAAGGGAAAAAAAATGATGTAGGGTGGATTTTAACAAGAACAGGGTCTTAATTAGGGAGGGATTTGGAGAGAGAGAGAAAAAAGTTCTTGTAATAAGATAATTAGTGGCAGTAGTCTACATCAGCACAAATTAGGACAGGCAGTTGGCAATTAGAAAATACTGCTTCCTTGGTGGTGTCAGTCAACTGGCACAGAGCAGCAAACATTTCTAAACCCAACAGAGTGCCAGATATCAGCTAGAAACACAATAATCTTCTCTCTCTTTGTCACCATAGTTTTGAAACCCTTTTCTTTAAGTACTTTGAAAATCAAATTGAATATTTGAAAACAAAATACTAGATATTCCAGAAAAAGGAGACTATGAATAGGCAGAGAGGAGGGCAAAAGGAACTTGTCATATTTTCAGTTTTGGCATCCATCATATGTGTTGCCTAGGAGGCTTCTTCAGATAAGAACAATTTTATGCCCTGGAAGGGGTTATATCTGAAACAACACATTTGAAAACAGATTAGTTATATTATGCACAAAATGCTTACTATCTTTGATCTTAGAAGAACTTAGGCAGCTCCTGCATTTTTGTCTTATTGAGACATATACTAATGTATTTGCCAAAGAAATGAAAAGATAATTTACAACCAGCTAAGCATACCTGGTCTGTCCTCTGGCTCCCTTCTGAAATGGCATTGGAAACTTGGAAGCTACAGCAAAACATCCTGTCTAACCTGTCAGAGGCAGCAGAAATAGTGGACTATGGACTGTACATTTTACCCTCTATTCTTGGCACTCGTTAAATACAAGGTCTTTTTTTTTTACAGCCTGTGTCTGTGGTTCTCTATGATTTGTCTGACACAGTGACTACCTTGCATCACAGTGAGTCTATTTTGGATGAGTGCTCTGGGTGCTCTGAGGTGTGTGCTGACTGATGTGCAGCACTTTGGCAAACCTTTCTAGAAGCCAGTGCCCCAGAGCATCTTGTGGTGCATCCTACGCCAGCCCTAGAAGGGTCGTTACCAGCATTGTGTTTAGTTGCAAAAGAAGGATTTACAATTTCTTGCTCTTGAGGAAAACCATACATTAGCTCTAAGATGGTGAAGGAAATCTCCAAATATTAAACCAACAGCTTCAATTGCTTCAGCCCTGTGTTACCTGATTGCATTTCTCTAATATGCCTCTTTTACCACCTTATCCTTTTTCCCTTTCCTCACTGTGCAGAGATCTCCCCACAGAAATTCTGAAGTGGACTTTCTCACTACCACTTGTTCATCCCTCCCTCCTGCAGCCATGTACTCCCACAGACCATCTTGTCCATCAGACAGTCTTGTCTGAGCAGGATGAATTTGGCAAGGGCCACGTAGATCTGTGTTGCTGAGCCGAGTCTGCCAGTGAGGACCTTCATCCGCATGGTAGCAGTTACAGCTCTTGGGCCTAAGGAATAACTGGGATAAATACTGTCAATTATTATGTCATTCTCCTAGTCAGGCATCTGCACAGATTGTGCGTTACTGGTTGGTGCTACATATTTTCAGGCTTTTCAGATGCTGGGACATTCCTGCTGTTGGGGATGAATGAGGACAAAAATGGCATAGAAATCATTCCTACATTTACAGTAATGGGTTAACATGGAAAAGAAACACAGTGGCACAGCTTGCGTTTCTAAGTGGGTAAATGAGATGGTTCAAGGCAAAAGGGACAACCAAGGATTATAAACATCAGGAAATTTCTTGAACATTGTGTTAATTGAGTCCATCAGTGGTTTTGTGTGCTCAGTTATCTGGTTTTGTTGTATAGTGATCCTGAGGTAAAAAACATACTAAAAAAAGGGCAACTTAAACTCTTGCTCCCAGAAGAGATCAGTTTAAAAGGAATTCCATGTTACTGAAAGTCAGTGTCACACACTGAAGGGAAGGCAGGTACTCTTACAGAAATACATCCTGTTCTGGGCAGCAGCAGTTGGTCCTCCTGAAAGCGAACCATCAGGTTTCTAATCACTTCTTAACTTTAGGCCACAGCCTTTAATTTACTCTTCTGGGAGCAGTCAAAGATTATGGAAGCAGCGGAAAGTATAGCAAAAGAAATTCATTTTAATCTGAAAATAGCACAGGGGTTTTATCTTAATACCATTTCTGTTTGCAGTTTCTATTCAGAAGGGGATCTACTGTAGTGTTTAGCATATTTGATACCAATGGCACTGATGATTCCAGGAGCTGAGTCAAATGATGTAGTGAACTGCCACCACAGCACTTTGCTGGAATGAAGAAAGCTTCTGAGACTCAAATATCTGATGGGCTTTACTTATGACAACAGTAAGACTTTACTATGCATTAATGTTTCAAATACTTAGTCTACTAAGCTTTTGAAAGTTAACAGCACACAGAAAATCATTTATTCTGGCATAGTAAGATAATCTATGAGACACATAAATCCTCACAGTCTCTCCCATTCTTGTCTCCTATCTTTCTCTTGGACTATACCAAGTTTACACCAGAGGGGGTAAAAAAAGGACTAAAATTTATTTAGAGCTATTTTTTCTAGCAGGTAGGAAGAAGCAGCACTCACCTGCAAAGCCTGCACAGGCACATGAAAATAGTTTAAAACAAATGGGATGCAACATATCTGTTAAAATTTCCTTACACTGTAATGACTGTTTTCAACTGTAATAACCAAAAGTTAGATTCTTTCTTAAAATTACAGTCAACTGAGAATTAGAATAGAGAAAATTTTTCTTACTGTAGAAATAGAGGTGTCTGGGAATTTCAAAGGAGAATAACTTCATAAAAATATTGTGTCCATCAAGCCCAAAATTTTTTTGCAAATGTCTCAGTGACAAGTAATTTTCATTGCACAGAAGGCAAGGTTTCAAGGCAATATTTTCTCTATTTACCATAAGTGTGCTACAAAGCCAAGTAATGTGGAAGTGGTGGCCTTCTGACCCTGTCTGTCATAAAGAAAGTAATAACATAGAAAGAGCCTCAAAACTTTAGCTTAGTGAATACATGCACCGTCCAATACATCCCAGGCCAGAAGGCTCTAATACCTCCTATATGACTTTGTCAAAAAATCAAAAAATTTCAAAATATGCAGAGTGCACCAGGGGCTCCTCAGACTACCAAAATTCCCTGCAAAAGCAGCATAATACTTGCCTTGATACTGAGTAATCCCTCCAGTTTCCCAGAAGAGACGAGAACTTCAAATATTTAGAGGAGCTTGAAAATTGTTCTTATTTGCTCTAGTTCAGAGTGAATACAAAACAGACAGAACAAATTAAAAAAACCCATTGAAAACTAATTACTCGCTGGCCAGTTGTGTAAGGAAAGAGACATGCACGATAGTGTAGCAGGTAGTGGGCATGAGGACAATGACATGACAGACCTGTGTGGATGCCTTGGTTACCTCAGACCATCTCTAATTCTCTCTGGATACTAAGACTCTATATTTAGGCAACATATATATAAGCTGACATAACTCCAAATTAAAATATATAAATGTTAATATCTACAAATTTAATGTCTAAACTCTCATTATAATGGATACAGCCAGTGGAACAATTCAGCTCATCATAAAGTTCTGATTTAGCATATGATGACCTAATTATCTCTCTAGACTCCACTGGTTAGATTGACTGGATATTTGTTTGCCATAGCAGAAGTTTGGGCTTCACTGACCTGTATACCCATAATTTTAAGTGTCTTAATCTCTAATTGTAATCTCACACCAGTGATTAACTCCTTGTCTCTTCAGAGAAGAGATTCTAATTCTTCCAGTTGAAAGCACCTTTTCACATAGATGAAGGTCTCTCCTACCACTTTCAAAGTTAGGAACCCACATAATCCATACCAAAGGTTGATTGTTACAGCCCAGGAAAGCCGGAAAATTTCTCCTCACTCTGTGGGGATTCATTTTATCCCTAGAGCTCCCCAAAATGGCTTAGCCTTTGAACTAAGCCCGTGGGAGCACCTTCCCCCACTTCTGGGTGAACTGAGAGCACCAAAAAAAGGAAGAGATAGTTGTTTAGTGTACTACAAAGTGTGTACTTGTAGTTTTAGATTTTGCTCTATATATTCGTGTAGAGACAACATAAAGAATTCAGGTTGTCAACTTCTCATTGTTCTTCTTCTTCTCCTTCTTCCTTTCTTCTCTAAGTTCCTGTGATTTAGTAATTGGTAGAAAGAACTTAGTGGAGAAGAGACATGTTAATAAAATTTATACTAATTAAAGACAAAATAGAATACGCAAAATCTGTCAGTTGGGTAATAAAAAGTATATAAGCCATCTGTGCTGAGCAGCCACAGCCATTGTGCTCCTGGAAGCTGCAGCAGAGGCTGTGCTCCTGAAACTTAAATAAGAAAAAAATAAAAAATCCTTGAAACAGCAGAAAAGATGTTTCGCTTCTTTTTTTCCTGACACGGGACACTGAAAAAGAAGACCACTGGGCCAAGAACTGAGAACAGGGCTGACAGACCCCCACAGTTGATCAGAACCTGACTTATTTCTCAGTCCAGTTAAGAACATTTGCATTGGACATCCTCAGTTTATTAGGATGGAAAAAGTTCCAAGAAACAAAAATAATCAAGGTCAGTTAAAAAGAGTTCGCATAAAGCAGAAATAAGCAGATTAAGGTTCGGGCAACATCTCAGAAACCACAGGGCAGTTTTCAGAATTAACTCAGGAGGAAAGGCAATCTGCACATTTCAAAGTGAGCTTGTACATAACAATTTGGTGTTCACAGGAAGATATGTCTACATGGTGGTGACAAAGATTCATGTTGAAGGGCACCCTAGTCCTGTGTTACAGCTGGAGTATGTTTCATATTAAAGGTCAACACTTTCAAATGTTCCACTAACTTTGTTACACAAAACTCATTCTGAGAAAGCAGAGAAATAATATTTTTAGCACTCTTCATATATAGATTATACCTGTTAGTCTATCAAAAAAAAAAATAACAACCCACAAAAACCTAATAAATAAAGTCTCTCTTGCAACTCAGAGGGAATTACTATGAACTGAGCTCACAATGAAGGCCGGTAGCTTGAGCAGGCCAACAAACATCAGAATGCCAAGCACTGTTCAAGGTCAGAAAAACAATTGGAATTTGAGCTACAGGAGTGGAAAAGACCAGAAAGAGACAGAGGGAAAGAGACAAACAGAAATCACATATTTGAAAACACTTTACTTGCTTCTGCACCCGATTCTAATGCACCCGCTGAGGTATTCTGAGTTCCCAAAAACACTGAAATAAAACCTCTCACAAGAAGTGCCTAAGAATAATAAATCCACATTTCAGCGGGGCTTATGAGTGACTCTGCTAATGAAAAATAGCGCTAAATTTAAAAAACAAAATTTACTTTCTGGTATGCACCACTTGCAATGAAAAATCCGTATTTGGAAGTCTGAATACAAATTCCCAAGAGAGTGCAAAATAAACAAGAAAAGCCCTCATGTAACATGTCTATAAATAACTCTTCAGATCAATCTTTGGACAAGGTAACATCACACTTGGGCATGTGCTTTACAATTTGATTTTTCAAAAATTTTCCCACATGAATAATCTATACCTAGTTGATCTTTTCCTCCTCTACACTTCTTTAACACCAGATACCTCTTTTGGTAGTTTGACCTTGGCTGGATGCCAAGTACCAACCACAGCTACACCATCATTCTCCTCCTCAACTGAGCAAGGGAGGAGAAATATCACAAAAGCTTCATTAATAAGGAGCAGGAAGAGAAGGCTCATCAATTAGCATCATGGGCAAAAGAGTCACCACTTAGGGAAACTAGCTGAATTCATTACCAATAAAATCAGAGCAGGATAGTGAGTAGCGAAACAAATCCTAAATACACCTTCACCACACCCCTACCTCCTTCCTGGGCTTAGTTTTATTCCTGATTCTCTACCTTCTCCACCCCACTGGTGCAGGGAGATATGGGATGGGTGTTGCAGTTAGTTCATCACACACTGTTTCTACTCCTGCTTCCTCCTCAGACAGAGGAGTCCTTCCCCTGCTCCAACATGGGGCCTCTCCCACAGGAGGCAGTCCTCTACATGTAGGTCATTCCCACAGGCTGTAGTTCTTCCAGGATGGGCCCCTTTCAATTCCTTCAGGAACAGGCTTCTCCAGAGTGGATTCCCCACACAGTCACAAGTCCTATCCACAAACCTGCTGCAGTGTGGACTCCTCTCTCCATGGGTCCGCAGGTCCCTGACAGGGGCCTGCTTCAGTGTGGGCTTCCCACACTTTCACAGATGTCCTTCAGGCAACTACCTGCTCCAGAGTGGGGCTCCTCCACAGCTGGCAGGTGGATATCTACTCCCCTATGGCCCTCCAGGGGCTGCAGGGGCACAGCTGCATCTCCATGGTCTGCACCATGGGCTACAAGGGAATCTCAGCTCCAGTATATGGAGCACCTCATCCCCCTCCTTCCTCATTTGGTGTCTGCAGAGCTGTTTCTCTAAAAAATTCGCACTCCTCTCTTCTCTGGCTGCAAACGTGTATGCAAAATAATTTGATTTGGTTGAGATTTTTTTTTCCCTTTCTTAAGTATTTTATCACAGCTACATTTGGGTGATCTGGCTATCCAGCTTGTGCTCAGTTTTCATTAGCAGCCACCTGTGGAACTCATTATAGTGATCTACCCTAGTCTGACATTGCTGACTTCGGGGTTTACTGTTTACTATTTGTGTATTAGAGCTCTTGGTCTGTTAAGTTCACAAAGACATCACAGAGCTATCTAAGGTCAACATACAGTCATCAGGATTTTGCTAACATCTCTATATTTGAAGTGCTACTGTAGTTTATACAGTCACAGAAGCAGTATTTCCTATTTGAGGGCAGTGAAAACTGCACAGTAACAAGTTTACAAACTACTTTAAACAGAGATATTGGAAAATACACCAAGCACATAAACTGCAATTATACAATTGCCAAGAGGAGATAGTAATAATTAACTTATCCAATGGTCAACAAAAAAATCTTGGAGCCTAAACTCTCTTTCCAAAAACATAAGTGAACCTGGAGGAACAGTGTTTGCCCATAACACTGGCTCTATCTGAGGAGCTCCCAGCATAGTTATGTCACCTAAAGTCTATGCCAGACAAATTTTGAAACACAAAGAAGCCTGAAATGCAGTTACAACTATACAAGTCATTAGTGCTCAAGCTGCTCCCAAGGCTGACCCAGCCCTAGCACAAGCAGGAATTGCTTAGTTTAGATCCTGCAGCCTGAATGTCCCCCTGCATCTCATGGCAGATGAAGGTGGATGTGCCAGTGTTGTCCTCTGCAGCCTGCACAGCAGCTGCTGGGGCCCTCCTGGTGGCAGATGTGATTGCAGCATGCTGGATGCACCTAGGATTCCATTTCAGAAGAAAACAGGAACACCCCTTCAGAGATCTCAAGACTGATGCTGTCAGCATATGATTTGCTGTTTTGCCTCAAGGCCAAATTGGGGATGTTCTAAACAGGAGTGTAAATGTAGACAATGAATCCAAAAAGACCTGACCAAATGTCAAAGTATTTTGCTGGTATTGTAGACTGAATAAATACAGTCTTACACTACACAGCTTCCCCAAGGAGTTACTGTAGCAGAGAAGAGTAACATTGGCTGGAATAAAAGGGGCTTTTTAAGAAACTGCAGAAGACTCTTAGTGTTAAATAACAGTAGATACTAGATAATTAGCTACTGTTTTTTTGGTAGACATCAGATTACTTGTGAAACATAGAAGGTTCTATTATAAAAGAAAGCTGAGAAATTGTTTTTTCCTTTGTGCTTATTACATCCTCATGTTTTGACACTGATAGCGCAACAAAAACAACCTGTGCCTTCTCTGCATAACCAAGTTCCTAAAGATATTGCCTACATGCTCTAAGAAACAAATCAGTTATACCTTTTAGTTCATTTGTGCCCTTTGAATTTAGGGCATTCAAAACAAGATATCCTCATATCATTGCTCCTATCTAAATACCTTTATCAGATCTTCTGAATTCTTTCTGTTACCACCCTCCTCTCCATATCTGTTCTTTGCCTAAAAACAAAACCCGCATTGAAGAGGCACCATCCTATACTTCAAGATAGTGGTTTCTTAGATTGTGTAAAGTAACATGCCCTTCCATCCTGCACCTGCCACAATGTATGATCTCTGAGGTGAAAAACTGTTATACTTGGTCAATGAAGACTAGTGGTACCAGGAGAGCGAAAGCCAAATTTTCCTGTGCTGAGATTAATAAGGACAATTCACCAGCCTGATTTTGTCTGTTCTCACCAACAGCAAAAGGAACTGCATGACAACATCTAAATTCGAGATCAGTATTTTTACACTGATTTTAACAGACTTCAGACAACTGAAAAGAATCAATTCCTGTTTTCAGAACTAGATCTGTGCTGAAAAAATGATAGAGACAAAGAGCATGATAAGAAGGTGGAATGGTTTATATGTTGGTGAGGCAGAAGGGACCCTAGCATGTTTCCTTAGCCATTTCCCATTTCACTATCAGCATTATTAGGAACTAGATCAGAGTGACATTTTCGATATTATTGCAGCTTGCTCTCTGCTGTGGTTTGACCCCAGGCAGCAGCTAAGCGTGCACTCAGCTGTTCATGCACTTCCTTCCCCCAGCAAGACTAGGAGAAAATAGGAAGAGCAAGAGCAAAAAACCTGATTAGTTGAGATAAAGATATTTTAATAAGTGAAGAAAGGAGGGGAATAAACAAGTGATGCAAAGGCTACTCTCCACAACCCACAAGCAGATCAATGTCTAAGCACTTTCTGAGTAACAACGAGAAGATAAACCCCATGATTTTTCTTCCTACCCATTTTACTGCTGAGCATGAAATCTTATGGTAAAGAGTATCTTTTCAGCAGTTAAGATCATCTGTTCCAGCTGTGTCTCCTCCCAAATCCTTGTCCACCCCCAGCCACTCACTGGGGTGGGAGGGACCAAAGAGGAAAAAAGAAAAAGCCTCCAGTGCTCTGCATTACTGTTTGTCAGCAGCCAAACACCAGGTGGTTTTAATCACAAATCCAAACCAGCACTGTATGAAGAAATTTTACTGCATCTCAGAGCAGCACAGGGTGCTATCTGTGGGGAATTCAAGTCAAAGGACAGAAATGCATGTTCTACCTCCCCTATGCGGAGAGAGGATTCCCGCACTAGAATAGGAGTGATTTGCTCTTCACTCTCTCATTTCTTTCACTGTTCACCAGCTACACTGAATTTTAAGACTACCCTAAACCAGGATGTCATTACCCATCAAATTGGCACCATCTTTGCAAGGCTTCAGCTCAGCAGAGGGCGACTAGTCTTTACTTACTCTACTGCCTGATTATTATCTGGTTCCACATTCAGTTGTCATTCATCCAGTTCACGTTACAGTATCGATGATCAATTGGCAGCCTTCTAGAAATATAAAATAAATTACTTTACAGCTCTTATTGTAATTACCCCATTTGCAAATAAATGTGAAGTGGATAAAAGTCACTCTAAATAATCCTGATGAAGTGCAAGAAACAGGAAGAAAATATTTTTCTCCTATATCTTTTTATGAGTATTTTTATTATTCTTACAGTATTTATATTCTTTCCTTACAATTTGAAATGACTGAACAAGCTTAGGAGAGGTAATTACATTCCAGGTTTTAATCTGAACCTGTGTGCAGAGAAGGGTAAATTATAGTTTTCATCTTCATATAATTCCAAAACTTTTTGAAAACTGAGGTATTACTTTAGTTACCTATTGAAACTGGTGAATGTAAGGTTAGATATTGTGATGGACAATACTATGGGGAAACCTTAAAAATAAGTTCTGAATATGTCTCTGTCTGGACCCTCTTACTGTTTCACACCTTTAGGATACTATGAACTACACTGGACTTGGAATGAAATTGCAGTCAGTGAATCTCTGCAAATTTACAGCAACTGGAGAGATGGACCATTACTTCGAGAACCCTTTCTGTTGCTGAATATCAGAGTAACTGTTTCTGTGGGAAGAAATGTTCAGCAGTAGAAATGAATGTGAAAACACCTCACCTCATACTATTTATTGTATTTTTTATCGCTTGAATTAGAGAATAAACTACCACACTGTGTGATCCTTTGTGGAAAAGCTTTGTGACGGATGCTCCCAAGCATGCCACTAAGTCTTAGGAAAGCCTAAGACTTGAATTTAGACATGAATTGTGAATATTTTAAAACTGCTAACACTTTTATGCTGAAATGCTTATTAGCATATCCTGTTCAAAAGGCATATCTTGTGAGCTGTTTGAAGGGGAAGATCTATTAGAACCGTAAGGCATGTAGTTTCAGTGATACTTGATGGTTCCTCAAAATGGCCTAATTTCTTTTAATTGATTATCAGATTGTGTTTTCAACCCCACTTCAGCATTTGCAAAAATCTGCTCTTAATCCTTACCTACTATTCCAAACAGAAGTGTAATTGACATTTTTCTAATATACAAGTAATCCTTGCTTTTCATATTCTATTAAATGCTTCTACATCTTGCAAAAGTGTATGTTGTGGATGCTTTTGGAAAATAGAAGATGCTTCTATTAAATCATCTAAATAGAAATGTACATTTTGAAAATTAAATCTGCTGTAACTTTACTCCCTAATCTCTGCAACACTGCAGGTGAATTAAAGGACAAGGCTTGAATATGATACAACATCCTCCTACTACAGAATGATGTTTTTCAACTTAGGTTCAGAAATATCTGCAGGACTGTTATCCTTACATATGTCTTAAGTGTTAGTGGACCAAGCTTCACTTTGAAAACCTAGTAAGTCATAAACCTCAGACAGCAGATACTGTTCTCACTGAGTGGCACTGTTCAACTTCCCATAGTACACATAAAATTTCACCAGAGAAAATGTACTAATAAGAGTGGAGATGCCCATAAAACACCTGCAGCAGACACAGTGTCCCCTTTTAACGTTTGATTTCCTTGATCTTCTATAACATTTTTTCCTCATAAATGAAGCTCTGTAAAGCATTTCGATAACAATCTTTATTGCTAGTGTCAATGTGACATTTGATTAAACCTGTCCTTCTGGGCCTTATCTTTGAAGTTACTGGATTTTTCAGTGTTAAGAACTTAATCACTTTGTTTCTGATGTGAGTCCATTTGTAGATTCAACTATCATTTTCTGTTCTCTGGATTACTTTAACTCAAAGCCTTCCCACAGTTGGTTAATGCTTATACTTTTTCATAAGCCGAATCTACTTATGACACTGAATCTGAGAGCTAATCTTATACGTATATTTAAAATCCCATTAACTTACTGTGAGTCTAGGTATATTGTAAAATACAGTGTTTGCTAGTGGTATAGTGCAATGCCCACACCATTTACTATAGCTGCTAGACTTTATGCCCATTAAAAAACAAAATGGGCTTTTTAAAGGTAACATCTTAAATAGGGTCCAGTTTTGAATAGCACTGTGAAAAATCTGCTTGATTTTTCACAGGCTAAAGACTAAAAATGCCTAGGGTGGACCCAGAAACCTTGATGACATATGTAATGACCTTCATCCCTTTACAATAACAAAAACAAGAACAACAGGCATTCAGCTCAGGAACCTTGACTGGTAAGTGTCTGCAGGAAATGGACATCATCTCAGCATGGGCCAGATGAATTCGTAAAAGCATGGTTTCAAAGCATTTTTTTATCATCTTCTGTTATCTCTGAATCTCAGAAAGACAGCAAACACTTTACATTTGTTCTTCCTCTCTAGGTTCACTGTGTGCAGCACGCTGCTTAGGAACTGAATCTTCTAATTTCTCATATTCTGTGTCCAACAGAGAATTTAGGTTAGCAGTTTCTCATCTTATTTGGCACATATAATTACTACACTATTTTTCTCATGAACGAAATTTGCAAGAGGGAAGCTTCACGAGAGAGAGGATAAAGGTAAAAATGTAAAGGATGTAAAGGAAAGATGAAAAGATAAGATGTAAAGATAAGATGTAAAGAAAACATCCCAGAGCAGTGGTTTGTTAGTGCAGGAGAACTCACAGTGCCAAGAACTGACATCACCAAAATACTCTAAAAGCCACCTCATGGTGAGAGAATCAAAAATTAAGCTTTGCAACAGAAAAGCTGAACTACCTTCTGAGCATCCTTTTTGGTTTACTTATTAAGAGAAAACTGACGACTGCAAAACAAGTATATTGACAAATAAGGAACAGGAATACAAGAATATAGAGGGTGATCAATTAGCAAATCCATGAGTTACCCAGCTAGCAAATGAATATCCTATCCTACTAGCACTTATTGGAGGACGTGCAGAAAGGTGCAGATGCTAAATAATCTGAGATACAGCTAATAGAGAACCAGTGTTCAAAATAAGCACATGAACCCAACAGTTATTGCCTCGCAACCTTCATTTCAGGTTGAGAAAATTAAGTAGGTAACATAAAAAATGCCTGTATTAAGACATTAAGTGAACTTAATAAACTCTTGCTTTATTAAAAGTCTGTTATGCTGGATGAAAATAGTATGTTATGAGAATACAAACACATGGAGGCAGTTTTCAATTTTACAAAAGTTTTGCTAGTATTTTTGGGCTATCTGTTGATGTTCAGTTAATCTGTCCCAGACATAAATAGATCATCATCAGAAAAACAAATGAAGAAAACACAAGCAGAAGAGTAATAACATAATAATAAATAGCAGTAAAATAAACTACGGCATTTTTTGCAAGATCTGTAAGTGTTGGATTTGTACTCTTTTAACATACCATTTTTCACCGTCATTGAAAATGGAAAAAATTTAAGACATTCATCTCCATTAGCAATCGGGAAGAGGTTAAACAGCACAATAATTAAATTAGCAGATGATAATAAATTGGGAAGTGTAGTAAAAGACCTTTCTTCAGCAAAGGCACAAAAATGCAGTATAGAATTTCTTTAGGTTCAACTAAATATGCAGAAGATGAAGAAACCAGATGAAGTTATTTTTCAAAATACGAGAAACTGGACCACCAATATTACTTCAGTACAGTAAAGTGTGGATTATGCAATAGCATATTGCATAGAAAGGACAGTGTGACTTTGAGCAGCACATATAGAACTACCTTGACTTATGGGAAAGAAAAAATATTTCATACTACAAAGTTAGTAGAATTTAGACTAATGTATTCAATTCTAAGCACAGCCCAATAGTCATTGAAAAGCTAAGGGAACCAAAAGCATGAAGGCAATAAGAGTGTGTAAAGAGAACAATTTAACAGAAAAGACTTAGAGCATGAAATATCTATAGAATGATTAAGAGAAAATGCCTAAATAAGTTAAATGAGTTGAAAACTCATTACTGAGGTCAAATTAGGCAAAATAAGTAGTTTGGGCTGCAAGTGTTTGAAAGAATTTTTTTGGAAAAAATGAGATCTTTCAAGTTTTTTTTTTTGTTGGAAACCCTTTTTGAAGTCTAGAAAATAAATTGTCGGAGACCATCTTACCTTTGCCAAGATGTTAATTGCTTGTTACCTCATATCTAAATCCACCCACACTGAGCAATTTCTCCATAGCCTTCAAAAACAAACCAAGGAAAGGCAGCCAAGCAGGAAACCCTGAGGGAAAGAAGTGGAAGTAACTGGATGTCTACCAAAAGTACTAGTTTTTCAAATATGTAGTAATGCCCATTGAGTTCAAAGATCTTCAGCTTACTTGCTCTAAAAGGTAATTTAAGTAGCCTACCTAACTCTTTGGCTCCTTATATGTATCTTGAAAATTATCACCCTTAAAGGCTGCATTGGTTTGGTTTTCTTGAAATATGAAACTTCACCTCTTTTGTCACTTTATTGCACCACTATTTTATATCTAAGTGCAGACACCCATCCTACAGTCTACAGACTGACTTGATAAAAATGTCAAAACTCATCATGCTGATCCAAGACTGATCTGTCAGTAGAAAAAATACTCTTTTTTTTTTTAAATTATCTATAAGCTAGTTTATGGGCCCAATTCCAGAAATTCCCTATTCTTTCAATTTTTCACAATATCTAGCAATTTTAAAACTTGCAGAACATGCTTTTGTTATGTTGTTTCCATTTCTCATACTATGTCAGAAATGGTACTTTGAATAATAAAACTATTGCATGTCTAATGCTAGAGTTTTAGAAAAGGAGATACTGTTTAGGTACACTAAAATTGTAAAAAATGTATTTTATTATGTGTTTTAAGATAATTTTTAATATTGTGCAATCATTGCATTTGTAGCTCAGTGTAAATTAAGACATTTTATGTTTAGAAAATAGCAAAACCACATTTTTCTGAAAACCTCCAGGATAAAGTTGAGACATTTATACCAAATACATTGCATGGTCAAGTCCCTTAAAATTTTCATTGCAGTTTAAGATGCAAAGAAAGTTAGCAGGGGGTCATTATACTAGTATAACAACTAAGCGTTCATACTCTAAATAAGGAAATGTTCAAGGAAAATACATGCAGCGAAATGTCAAAGTCAAACAAATTTCTGAAGTGTTCAGTCCTTCTTTTCTCCTTTGCTTCTAATCATGTCCACCAGAAGCATGTCTGAACTTCACAGGTTTTATTTCAGGAGCACAGCAGGTGCCTGTTACAACAGGCTCACCATCAGCTGCACAGGCTCAGCTGACTCATTAAGCTACACTAATGCAACCACTTTCAACCATGGTCAACTACATGCAAAAGGAGATGAGGGCCCTAAAACAAGCACAGTGCTTTTCATATCTGTACCAAGAGGCACAAGAGAGCACACTTTGAGAAGGTATATTACATAGTATTTTTTGGGTAATGTAAAGTCTCTATAATTTTGAAAACATTTATTTCCTTTATTTTAAACTGAAGTGTATAAGGGGGTTTTCCAATGTAAAATCAACGGAAGTTCGTGTTCCTTTTTTAAATTTAATTTTGTTCTTCCTCTGCTTTATATTGCTCAAGTGTCACATTTGAGAGGCACAGACTTACCCAGCCCACCCTGCTGTCCTGGCAAAGGCATGCTGGCTTCTGTTGCCCTTGGTTCACAAAGGACTGGCATGTCGGAGTGCTCCTGTCTGTTTCTAACTACCAAGGCCTCATTAGATACATTCCCAATGAGGCTGACTGGAATGATTTGATCTCCAACTGCTGTCTTCATTTCCTTACAATGATTCATCAGAGGTAAGGGAATTATCACTGCCCAGGGCCCAATACTTTTTGGGTAGGAGCCCCATGTTTACACAGGTCCTTTACCAATTCAGTGCCACATTCAATAGCATATAGCATTCCAAAATGGAGTTAGCTTGCTACAAAACCCTAATGGACCTGAGTCGCTACAGGCTTCATTGACTTTCGTGAAACTGACAGGCAATACTCTCATAAAAGTCTTTCCCCACCCAAAATAGGATGGATTTTTACATCGTATCAGACTTAACAATACCAGGGTAAGAATTCCTCCACCCTCCTAGAACAAGGACCTTTTGCTGTACAATGAAAGATTTTATATTTGAGGAGAAATGTTTCTGACCTTCATGCTTGCTAAGAAAACAGCAAACACACGGATGAACTGCCCCATTTTTTCCAGCTCTGAAATCTGAAGATGACAATTTAAAATGTCAGCATTGTTAGCTACTCTAGTGCACAAAGTTCTACAGATTCAAGGGTATTAAAGGCAACAGGCATTAATGGGCTAACATAATCTGACCTGCCTAATATATGTCACTGAATTGTACCCATCCTTTCTTGCATCAAATCAGTAACTGCAGGCAAGCTGGTAGGAGTACCTTTACAGATGGTGCCTTTACTTTTAGAAAGATGTTGAATTTTGATCTGAAATTTTCCATGATAAACAAGCCATCATATTCCGGAAAAATTTATCCTTGCCGTTAAATCAAAATAAGCCTGCTTGTGTTTCCATTAATTTTCCTGCCTCTATCCTTGAATTAGTAGCTTATTTTCTGACAAAATAAGCTATTTTTCTATTTCTATTATTTTATTATATTTCTATTTCTATTTTTCTTTCCCCTATAAAGATTTTTTCACCACCCAGGAAGCTACAGGATGTGTGTGCGTGGCACAGAAGAGCTCAGTGCTAATATCCCAAGTTAATGGACAGTCAGCAAATCCACATGGTTCAGCTTCTCAGAAGGGGTTTTAAAATGCAGATGAAGAGCCATATGAACAGCATAAAGGCCAGAAGCATTCTGCTGCCTAACACATATTTCATGAGTCTTTGGATCTGTCAAACCACCCTGCAGCTACAGAATTCCAGGGGAAAAAAGCCATTGTCTCGGTAAATACATCAATTTCCTCTATTCTTTATGAAGTTGCTGTAATACTGGGAGACTAAAATTAAAGAAGGTTTGTATCCCATAATCCTGGCAATATTATTCCTCTTTGTTCCTTTCATGAAAAACTGCAGTAATAACATTATCACCATCTTTACCTGCTCTGAATCCAAGGTTTCTTTCAAGAGACCCAGGGATCTCCACTCCTGGCTATCATTGCCCTAATCCTTTCTGAGCAGTTCAAAACCCTACTTGGAGTCAGTTCCCCAGGTTTAGTTCTACACCTCTATGCAGTTTTTCACAATTGAGCCTCTTACTAATTAAGGAATTACAGAGTGGGAGGTTTCAGAGCAGTTAGATATGCCAGAATGCTTAGTTCTCTAATGCAGTCATTCATTATTCTACTTCCAGATTTCAGTGTAAAATAAATGAAAATCAAAGTAACTTCCCTCTCTCTCCAGTCTCATTCCAATACACACATCAGACTTTCCCACAGCAGCAGCAGCACTGTCCCTGCAATGATAACTTTCTTTTTTCTCCCTTCTTCTTTATTTTCAATGGTCAGTTCTGAAAATCAATGGAGTTTTTGCTTCCATTTTTTAAAAAATATATATGGGACTTTCTGTCCAGAAATCTGTCTTTTCCTAAGTATCGTTATTCCATTGATGCAAGCTTTTCCTGCTTGTAGCTGCAGTTTTCTCTCAGCTCTGTCCCCTCTGCTGTGAATCTCCTTTGAATGACTGTTGCTACATTTCCTTTACATGTACGCTAATCAAAGAAAAGGTCTTCTAATCTAAACTGACTCCCTAGTATGAGAATGATTTGCTGTAATTGCAGGCACTATTCAACCCATGCACAAACATATCAGCTTTATCTTCCTTGTCCAAAATTTACCTTCTAGAGATATTTTTCCTACTTTAAGCCATTACTGAGTACAAAAGATATATATTTCTAATCCCACCCTTGCTGGAAATTAGGACTGCAAAGGCAAAAACAAGTTGGGTTTTGTCTCTGAAGAAATGTTATGCTGGAGTTTACCTACCAAGCTGAGATAAATGATATTATGCCAACACTCAGATCCTGTCATTCACAGTTAAACAGTAATGTAGCTTGAACAGTCATTTACTATAAAAAGATAGTGCTGTGAATGAAGCTTAAGACAGTGGAAGGGAAAATTAGCTCAGACAACAACAGTTTCAATACATCTCATATTCAGTATGTCTAGGTTTGCTTCTTTCAGCAAATCTTTTTTATCATACCCAAATTACATCGGATCATGTGACAGGACTCCGATGGAGCCAAAGCTTTGAGATTAATTTCCTACATGTCATTTCCTACATGTTATAGTAAACACACTTAGGTCCACAAATCTGAATCTTAAAAGATGCATTTTACTTGAATTCAAATTAGAAAAATCTAACATTTAAAGTAGAGAAAATGATCTGCTTAGTGAGGAAAAAAAAAAAAAACAAAACAAAACTAAATCCCTTTAGTCCTGTGTACATCCTAGATCAGTTCTGTTCTCAATCCAGCAACTTGCAAAGGCTTTCTACAGTACATTGCCCCATCCCTGGTAACATTCAAGGCCAGGCTGGAGAGGGCTCTGAGCAACCTGTTTTAGCTGAAGTTCCTCCTGTTCATTTCAGGGGTTTATGCTAGGTGACCCTTAAAGGTCCCTTCCATTCTATGATTCTAGGATTTTCCTCTGGTCCATGGGAAAAAAAACTACTTTCCATGACAGCTTTGGCTACACTTCAGTCTACCTCACTTTTCAGTAACCTTCCAGTCTGGCTATCACTGGAGCATCCTGCAGAGTATGCCTTTCTCTCTGCCAGCTCCCTCTGCTCTCCTCCATATCCACATGCCCAGATAAAGGCTCTCATCTTCTGCCCGAAAGGACTCCACTGGACAAAGGAAAAAGGCAGCCTTTCTCTCTTCTCCTGCATCATGGCCTTTAAAGTAATGTATTCAACCATTATATACAGCACAGGGTGAAGGCAGGTGTTTAACCACAGGCTGTCACAAGCCAGGTAGACATCATCCCCTGGTAAAAGACCTGGAGGACACATGTTTTCAGTACTGGAGGACTGTATTTGAAGGTTTTACAGCAGTACTCAGGGCAAGTCAAGATTAATGCTCCGGCCTTAGTGACATAAGGGCATAAAAATTTCCAAACTAGGTCAGTCCTGCTTCCAATAGTAGTTTCCTAATAGATGCTTTGGGAAAGATTATATCAGGAAGAGTAGGAATAGTGTAATCCAAGCATAGCCTCACAGCTTCCAGCAATGTTTGTTTAGGGATTTCACGAGCTGGATATTGCATCTGTCCATCACATTTAATAGCTATCAGGGGAGCTGCCTTCCATGAGTTTGTCTAATCTGTCTTTGAATCCATTTTTACTCCTGACCTCTACAGATTCTTATGACAACAAATGCAATCCTTTCATCATGAATTACATGAAAGTGAAGACAGATACCTGTCTTCACCAAGCTCCTTGCTTCTTATATGATGAACTTATCAGCTCCCATTCAGCTTCTCTAAACTATTCATGGGTTTACAGTCCTCCACAACACACCTTTTCCAAGGTGGAGTTGTCCTATATTTTCCCCTTATTTAGAAGATTTTTTTGTGGTTCTTATTAAGGAATGTTAGGAACAACTACTCCCTCCAGCAGCTGTGGACCAGGACTCTTCTGCTTGACCACTGGACCCCAGCTTGGTATGCCTGTGGAGTCAGGGCTTCTACCCAGGTTTGCAGGTTCAGTGGGTAGTGAATATCCCAAGCACACAAACACACACACCCACACACCCACACACAAACATGAAGGCACACACAGGACACTCACAGATTTTCAGGTCCCCTGAATACCCGCACAGACCCCCCTCAGCAGCCTGATCCCCCTCCCTAAACCCAGGCCCCCATGATTGCTGGCTGCTCCAGCCTGAGGTTTGCTGGCAAATGACACAGTCACACCACACCATCCCAGCCTGGGGACGATGCAGACACTGGCTCCCCCAGAAGCTGGCATGAGGCACATGGGCTGTCCCACTCCAGCTGACAGTACTGAGCCCCTCAGTGACCTCATTTACACTGGTCAGCCACAGTAGCTCGGCTTTTTTTGGAACACACACCACAATGGGGAGAGGCAGAGATGCCCCACCCACTGAGGCAGCTGATGCTGAGATCTCACTTGCTCCAGTAGCTGACACCACAGACTGTGGGGCACCCACACCCCCAGTTTGGCTCCAGCTGGCCAAATCTCCTCACGGTGATCATCCTAGTAATTGGCACACAGTATTTGGAGGACACATGGGGTAGAGGGTGAGATGACACAGAGACATAGTTAAAGGATTTATATAATCGTCCATCATTTACTGTGTCTGAGGAGGTGTGTTCTGCTCTTTGCCTCTCTTATATTTATGTCTCAAGTTTCTGTCTGTATATTCTTTTTTACGGCTTCTTCCTCTTCTTATTATCCCCTTTTGTATTGAAAAAGTCCTTAACCAAATACCCTCAAGGGAGTATCCATTCTCTCCTTCCACACACCCTTACATTTCTTAGCATATTCTTTTCCACAAATTCACATTTCTTCCAGGGCTAGTGTGCTAAGCTTGAGCTCCCCACAAACTGTAATAAAACACTGAAAAGTGTTTTCTAATTGATTCTTACTCAGTAATTCTTGAAACTCAATTTGATTTTTTAATTGTCATGAAAATAATTTCTTATGTGTTTAGAGAATTTTATGTCACAACTCACAGACATTTACAGTTGTGACTCTGAAATTTGAGATGGTTGTGTATCAAAATGTTGCACCATTATTGTATAAAATAAGATTTCATGTATTTTTATTTTTTGCATTTATAATTTCAAAATATAGAAATAAAAAATTTTATTTTCATACCTAAATGAAGATGTTGCATTGATGAGTAATTTAAATGTTTGTTTTATAAAAATAAAGATTTTTTTTCCTGTCATTTTCATACAATATATTTATTATATGACCTAGCTCATAAAAAGAAAGTAAAATGAAACCATTTGTGTACTATTTTTATATTTTAAATTGTATTATTTAGGACACCCATATATGACTGCCTAAATTAGTCAACATAATTGCATTTCCAGTGACACCATTTCTACCAATCTATTTTTGTTCTAATTTGACTGCTTGTGGGTAGAGCTCTTGGCTATCCTTTTTGTGACTTGAGAACAGCCATATGTTGGCGAATGAGATACTGAGGAATTTCAGTCACATGGGCTTTTTGAATAGCTAAAACTTTGGGAGTCTGGCAAGGGAGAGACTGCTGGAGAACTAAAATTACTTACTTTTCCACACTTTCAGTGGTAGAATTTCAAGATAACTATATAAGCAGCCGGACGGCAAACAACTAGACTAAGAAAGAGATCAGTAACTAATGACGATTTTGCTCACAGATGACAGAATTAGGGAACAAAGGCATTGTGAGATAAATTCAGGGCAGTCAGAAATGTTCATGTTATTTCTATAGTAATTATTATCACTAGTGAATGATGATATCATGTCAAAGATTTTTGCAAATAAAGATCAAGAGAAGTCATCCTTAAAAGATCTTCTAGTTCATGCAAAACACCATGGTTCACAGAGTGGAAGGTGTGGCTAACAGCATAAGCACAGAGGCCAATGTGTTGATTTGCAAACACCACAAATATTTTCTGCACTGGTTTCTGGAGCATGTTACAGGCATTTCAAGTCTCACACTTCCTATGATCAGTGCACTTGTTCACACTTATGTTCTCCTAGAATACACTGATAATCCTTGTTTCACTCAACATCTGTGTCTTGTAAAACAATAGAGAAGCTGTAGTGCTGTATTGTATTTGGGAAACTTTCCTAGCAGGGCTACCAATCAAAGAAAAGCTCTGCTAAAAGACACATTACCCATCACCAGCTTTTTTTTCCTAAGTATAGGAAAAAAACTTTTCCTGAGTCAGGCCTGTGTGGTCTGACAAGCAGTATTTCCTGGAGTGGGGTTCAGAGACCTAGATGACTGAAAAAACAGAAAAAGTGAGAAGGAAAAATCCCAGAGGGGGATATTTTGTGGATGGAAAGAGAAGGAAATTCTGAAGAAGAAGCAGGAAAAATTACAACCAGTAGAGAAGGCTGTCTAATGAAAATCTATTTTAATGCAATCTGGAAAAGCATTTCATCAGTCTCATCATCTGTCATCAATATAAACATATTCACATTTTTTGGAAGCCATATAAAATACTATCTATTTTTAAAAATCAGAATTTGCAAACATAAATCATTTGGCCAGTTTGCACAGAATGCTTTTATAGAGGTGATTTAGCATAAAAAATAAAGTGAAAATAGTAAATACTTCTAAAGGCAAAATGACGAAAAGGCACAACAAACTTCCATAATAACAAAGTCCTTTCTAATTAAAGTTATCGTTTTTTCATTAAACTTTATGTGAAGATTATCATTCATAGAATCATAGAATCCCGGGTCAGAAGGGATCTCAAACATTTTCTGGTCCAATTTCTCTCAGTAAAATCATGTTCTAGATAAGATTAAATTGTGCCCATTACTCCTCCTCTTTTCCATGTGTCTCCACATGATCCTCCATCTTCTTTGTAGACATCCCTTAAATTACTGCAACATGGTGATAAGGTCTCCCTTAAGCCTTCTTTTCTCAAGTTGAACAAACCCTGTTTTCTCAGCCTTTCCTCATATGGCAGCCTTCCCAGCCCATTGATCATGCTTGTGGCCCTGGCCTGGACCCTTTCCAGCCAGTCCACATCTTTTTGGCATAGCAGAGACCAAAGTTAAACCCTGTGTGGCCTGAGGGGTGCTGAGTGGGATAATGTCTTTCTCGCTTGGTGATGTTCTTATTAATGCAACCCGGCATCCTGCTGCAGAGCACGCTGTTCACTCACACTGAGCCTGTTGTCTGCAAGGGGCCCTAGGTCCTTTTCCACAGAGCTGCTCCCCAGTCAGGTACATCCCAGTCTGGGCTGCACTCCTGGATTATGATTCCTGTATTGAAAGCCTTGGGGAAATCCAGATAGACAGTGTCCACCCTCATCCAACATCAGATGAGAAGGTTACTTTTTCCTAGAAGTTGATCATGTTTGTCAAGCATGATTTGCCCTTGGTGAATCCAGCTGTTTTTCCCAATCACGTTCTTCACTGACTTGTGATAGTCCTTCAGAAGATTCATCCCATAACTTAATTCAGTGTTAGGTAACATAAAATTATCAGGCCAGTAATGAATGTAACTGAAAAACCAGCAGTCTGGAAAACTGCTATTAAGGTTGGCTGTTAATTTTGTTTCCTTCTAGAAGAGTGTCTTATTTACAGTCCACTTTGCTGATATCAATACTTACCCAGGTGCAACTATAAAGTTGTAATGTTTGTTTATATTTTAGTAAACTCAAAGAGAAGAGCAAGGATGAAAAAACTGCCTAGTAGTATATTAAAGGAGACAATTGCTTGCTGTTAATAATTAGTGTTTTCCATTTCAAATAGAAATGTATTTTATTCTGTTAAAACCAATAGTTACAGAATTTTATTCTTTCTCGTAATTTAGTCAAGTTATTATATTTTCACTTTTAGAACAGGAGAATGAGAGCATGATATTTTCCCATGAGATTTTTGAACATAGCAAAAATAGTGTTTTCTGTTGTCTGTTATAGTGTTGTCTGTTCACTTATACACACTAACAAAGTTCATGCTTCATTCAAACAAAAATGTTTTTTCCACATAAAGGCAGCAAAAAACATAAAAGTATCTGATGTCAATTAAAGTAGCAAAAACCTACTGCTCAACTTTATAACTATTTAAAATAAAATGTTGACATTCACAGAGGAATATACTCAAATGATAAGTATATACCAATCAATCATTTCATTACTGTCCTTTGGAGAATTAATTTAAATAGTTCATTAATATGTCAGTCACTGGAAAACAACAGACTGCTGTAGACAGGCAGCAAAGGGAGTTCAGGTTTACGCTGCTTCTCAAAACAAACCCAATACTTGGAGTTTCACAAGGGAGGGGGGACTTGAAAAGGGAGTTTCTAGATCAGCTGCGCTTTTTAAAAATCTTACAGCAGATTTACAGGATTTACACTTACAGTCTTCCAGATTCTTAGTGCCTTGAGCAAAAAGATTTCCTACATGTTGGTAATGCTGAAGCCGTACTGCCGCACATTTTGCTCTCCTGAGGGAGCATGTGCTAGACATGTGGCTAACCAGTTTCCATAGCAGAAGTTGTTCTGTCCTGGCCCATCTCACCTTCCTTGTGCTAGTCCCCTTCTCATGGTGGTGACTTTCACTTGCCCAGTTCAATATCTTCCATTTGGACCACAACCCTTGATAAATGGCCACAGCTTTCACAGAGCCGCTTTGGGGGAAAAAAGGGTTCACAGTCTCTTATACATTTCTATCTTTGATCCTGGTTTACTACAAAACATGCTAAGTCATTTTAAAAAGCACAATACAAATAGTAAGGTCAGAGCAAATTTACCTTCACCCTGTTAAACGTGTTTTTTCACCAAATATGGATTTGTTGAACATAGAGGCTTTTCCCCGGCCTTTTTGGGTTTCATGACTTTTCTGGAGACACTGTGTGGGGCAAGTTGAAAAGCCCTCTGCTTTGTTATCATTGTTTGTTACCATTGTTAAACCATGATTTGTTACCATTTAAACTTTTTTACTGGTTGTGTGGCTTTGTTTAAGGCCAACAAGGCTAACATCCTACTGGGAGTCTGTTATTGTCCACCCAACCAGGAAGAAGAGGTGGTTAACTTATTCTACAAGCAGCTGGAGGATGTTTCAGGATCACCAGCCCTTGTTCTTGTAGCTGACTTTAACCTACCAGACATCTGCTGGGAAGTTAACACAGCAGAAAAGAGTCCAGGAAGTTCTTAGAGTGTGTGGAAGACAACTTCTTGCCACGGGTGTTGAGTGAGCCCACTGGGGGAGGGACTATGCTCGACCTGCTGTCTGCAAACAGAGATGGGCTAGTGGGAGATGTGGTGGTTGAAGGCCATCTGGGGCATAGTGATCATGAAATTATAGAGTGATCATGAAATTATAGAGTGATCATGAAATTATAGAGTTTTCAATATTTGGTGAAATAAGAAGGAGCATCAATAAAACTTTCACATGACAGCTCTGGAGGGCAGATTTTGGCCTATTCAGGAGACTTATTTGGAGAGTTCCTTGGGAAGCAGCCCTTAAAGGAGTCCAGGAAGGGTGGACATGCTTTAAAAAAAAACATCTTGAGAGTACAGGAACAGACTGTCCCTGTGTGAGGAAAGATGAGTCGACAAGGCAAATGTCCAGCCTGAATGGGCAAAAAGCTTTTGAAGGAACTAAGGAATAAAGAGAGGATCTCTGGAAGGAGGGTCAGGTATCTCAGGAAATATTTAAGCTGGTTGTTAGGGCATGTAGAAAAAAAAAAAAAAGAGGCCAAAGCTCAGTTAGAACTTATTTTGGCAACTTTTGTGAAGGATAATAAAAAATATTTTTACAAATATATTAATGGCAAAAGGAATGGGAAGAACAGCCTCGGTTCTCTACTGGATGTGAGAGGGAGTTTAGTGACTGCAGATGAGGAGAGGAGGGCAGAGGTGTTTAAGGCCTTCTCTGCCTCAGTCTTCATCAGAAAAACAGCTTGTCCTCAGGATAACTGTCCTCCTGGGATGGTAGGTGATATCAGGGAGCACGATGGTCCCCCTGTTATCCAAGAGGAAGCAGTCAGAGAACTGCTGAGCCACTTGGATGTTGATAAATCTATGGGACCAGAGGGGACCCATCCCAGGGTGATGAGGGAGCTGGCAGATGAGCTTGCGAAGCTGCTCTCCATCATTTACCAACAGTCCTGGCTCACTAGTGAGGTTCCAGATGACTGGAAGCTGTCCAGTGTGACACCCATTCACAAGAAGGGTCGGAAGGAGGATCCTGGAAATTATAGGCCAGTCAGTATGACCTTAGAATCTCGTAAGGTAATGGGACAGTTTATTTTGAGTGCCACCACTCAGCATTTACAGGATGGTCGGGGGATCAGACCCAGCCAGCATGGGTTTAGGAGGGGTAGGTCATGTTTGACCAACCTGATGCCATTTTATAACCAGGTGACCTGCCTAGTGGATGTGGGAAAGGCTGTGGATGTTGTCTGTTAGGACTTCAGCAAGGGCTTTGACACTGTCTCCCACACTAAACTCCTGGAAAAGCTGGCAGCCCATGGCTTGGACAGGTGCACTCTTCACTAGGCTAAGAACTGGCTGGATGACCGGGCCCAGAGAGGGGTGGTGAACAGTGCTGCATCCAGTTGGCGGCCAGTCACCAGTGGGGTCCCTCAGGGGTCAGTGCTGGGGCCAGTTTTGTTTAATATTTTTACTGACAATATGGATGAGGGTATTGAGTCTACCACTAGTAAATTTGCAGGTGACACTAAGCTGAGAGCATGTCGGAAGGTAGGAGGGGTCTGCAAAGAGACCAGGAATTGTTGGCTAGATGAGCAGAGTCCAATAAGATGAAGTTTAAGTCCAAGTCCAATGCCAGTGTCCTGCATTTTAGCCACAAAAACCCCCTGCAATGCTATAGGCTGGGAACAGTGTGGCTGGACAGAGCCCAGGTGGAAAGGGACTGGTCGATAGCCAACTGAACGTGAGCCAGCAGTGTGCCCTGGTAGCCAAGAAGGCCAATGGCATCCTGGCCTGTATCAGAAATGCCGTGGCCAGCAGGACCAGGGAAGTGATTCTTGCCCTGTACTCGGTACTGGTGAGATCACATCTTGAGTTTTGTGTCCGGTTCTGGACCCCTCAGTTCAGGAAGGACCTTGAGACCCTTGAACCTGTCCAAAAGAGGGCAACAAGGCTGGTGAGGGGCTCGGAACAGAAGCACTATGAGGAATGACTGAGGGAGATGGGGTTGTTTAGCCTGGAGAAGACTCAGAGGTGATCTTATCACTCCTAGCACTCCCTGAAAGGAGGTTGTAGTCAGGTGGGGGTTGGTCTTTTTTCCAGGTAACAACTGACAGAACAAGAGGGCACAATCTCAAGCTGCTCCAAGGGAAATTTAAGTAGGATGCTGGGAAAAAGTTTTTTTCTGAAGGAGTGACGAAGTACAGGAATCATCTGCCCGGGAAGGTGGTGGAGTTGCCTCCCTGGATGTGTTTAAAAAAAAATTGAATGGCGCACTCAGTGCCATGGTTTAGTTGAGTTGATGTTGTGGCATGGGCTGGACTCGATGATCTTGAAGGTCTCTTCCAACCTGGTGATTCTGTGGTTCTGTGTGATTCTGTGATTCTATGAAGTGCTGTGTTTGTCATCTCCCCAGTGCCTTTGTACACCTTTGCCAGGCACTTTCTGAGTACATAACTTAGTTCAACAGAGACCACATGCTGCAAGAGACACATTCATATCCAATGAATTTCAGTTTTATGAATTAATAATATTCCAGCAAAACCCACACAGAAAGGTGGACATCAAACCCAGCAAAACCCAAACATAAGGTGGAGGACAGGAGGGGAACATCATCAGCTCCCAGTTTGAAAATTCTGAGGCTAAGTAAAAGAAGGAAAGGAAAATTACTTTCCACCCCCTTCTTTTCCTTCTTTTTCTTCTTCAATTCTATTTAAACCCATCAATTTGTCTAAAACAATGAAGATTACTCTTCACTATCTCACCCTTAATAAGAACTTCTGCTAATCTCATTTTAGCAGAGGACTCCTGGCTATTTCAAAACACATCCTACTTCTTTTTCTCATTCTTTCCTACAATATCAATCTTGGTGATTTTGAAATCATGTAGCAAAGGTACCTTTTCTTTTTTATCGATTTGTCAATTCTTCAAAGCATGCTCTCTGCTACTTCTACATCTGAGCAGGCAACTTTCAGAGAAAATTTTTTTAAAAGGATCAGAAATCATTAAATACATATCTTGACATTTCATTACAAAGAAAATGTATCTCCCAGGATGGTTGTCTTGCTTCTGGACATGTTTTAAAGATCAACAAGTTTCTCAGTGTACAACTTATCTTCCAAGAATTTGTCAACTGTTTTTCTGCAGCCATTTTCTAGAAAAACCTTCTTTATAAATATTCAATTTCAAATAATAGAGGATAGTAATTTACCTACTTGGTTTAAATTACTCAGAGTTGTCATTACCACTGCAGTTGTGTGTTCTGGGAATTCACCTGCTCAGAAGGGAGATCGTATTAGACTAATTGCATATGAAGAAGAGGCGTATGTCTTTTCTCTTTACCTTTTCCCCCTAAACAAATAAAGGAGTCTGGGTTGCTTTGTATCCTGTGGGATTCATTTGACTAAAAACTGCCCAACTAGATTTTGTCATAACTGTCTTCCAGTTGGTCTGGACTAAGAGAGGATCTCCTCTATCCTATTCTACATACTAAGGCAGAATTCCCAGAGGACATGAGAAAAGTGTATGAAATGTAGGAATAAAGGGTGAATGCTATATTTTACATTACAAAACCAGATCTGACGTGTGATCAAATAGCTGTGAGTATGAATTCCAAGTGAGGAAATACAGAAAAGTAAATTAGCATAACATAAACAATCATAAATAACAATCAAATAATAACATATAAAATTTTTGGTTTATTGTATATATATGTGTGTATTTTTGCCTATTTTGCATAGAAAGAAACATCTAACTGGACTGTTAAGTGCTCTCAAGTAGAAGTTCAATGTTCATAGAGGAAGCACTTTCCTGGGCCAAAGCCCATGATATCTATGACACAATCATCCAGCTCTCTTTTTCTTCATTTTAACAGTCATTGTCCATCCCAGTCAAGGTTTTGAATATAAATTTCTTCATAACAAGAGTTAAAGCCTCAGTTTTTCACTCAGCTTTATCACCATGGTGCAATAAAGTTACAGCAAATATTATCAAGATACATCATCCTAGTTTAGGTCACAAAAAACCAAATTTTTTTATTTCACACTATCAGTATGATGTGATAGTATGCTTTGATTTAATCCCTTAAGCCATAAGTCAGCACCTTCCAAAACCAGAACCCCAAAACATGGGGCTCCTCTTTTCTTTTTTTCTGCCATTTCCAAATTTCAAGCTATATGATGTTATTAACTAAGAAAGAAGCTATTTATCCAGAAGACAATATATTTAAAAATAAAAAACTTCGTTAATGAGGTAGATATCAATTATATAAATATTTAAACAGACACAGTGACTTAGAGTATCAGAAGCAGAGTACCATTGAGTACTTAAGCTGACACCATTTTGAGACAACACAGAGCAAATTCTTGGAGCTTCCTGAAGAAAATATCTTTAAGATCTGTTTCTCAGGCTGCATTGTCTAATTTTTGGAGGACTCCAAATTATTGCATGTAGAAGATTAGATCTATGAAGCCAGTTAAACTTTAATTACGGAAACTAAATTAAAATAGAAATCTGGATTCTCAGTATAATTGCAATCAGTCGTGCTTAAGAAAAATACACTCAAACTAGAACTGTTGCAGAGCACGGTGCTATGATGATGAGGGAAAAGGAGACTTGTTTAAATCAACAGAGTTTATAATGATATGCATTAGCAGAACAGAGGGACAACAGATTAGTACAAAGTGACTGTGACTAAATTAAGGATGGAATGAAAAAGAAGAAAAAGGCTGTCACAAAGTACAGAGCTATGGCAGAAAACTAGAGTTAATTAAAACTATTGCATGATAGGCTGCAATAGCAGTAACTTCTGAATAAATTTGCCTGCATCCAGATACAAATCCTCCTCTTCTTTGTTCTAAAGGAAAACTCACCAGGAACCATTAAACTTTCAAATCTTCACCAACTAGATTATGTGGATGAAGGTCTTTTTGGTCATACATATTCAGAGTTTTTCTCTATTCGCAGGACTAGGAAATACATTCAACAGAATTTTTTGTGGTGCAATTTGGTACTATTCCTGAATTGTCTTTGGAAGATTTTGATTATGTAGGTGAATTCATACAATCCCGAGACTGAGATATATTCCTTGGACAAAAGAGGCAGTCATAGGGAGCCATGTAAAAATCATGGGAGGAAATAATTTCGTTAAGCCTAATTTAGTTTCTGTTTCAAAACTCTTAATACTGAGCTTCCTTTATGACTCCTCTGCTACTTAAATATACTACTTGTTACTATAAATATGACAACATTTCAAAAAGCATTCATTTATGGCTGACTGCTTTAGTGGCTTAGTGAAAGTCAAGTGGATTATTTTTTTCAATATGTTCTCCACAATTAAGCCTTCTGTCCCAGCCTGACAAGCACCAAGACTGTCCCAGAAGAACTCTAAACTGTAGTTTGAGGAAACCAGTAACACTGCTGTGCTTGTTTTTGTTAACCATTTTCACTAGCTACATTAGCAAAGAACTAGGCTTTCATTCTTGACTGCAATTGTGACAATTGTTTCCAGTCTAGGTCATTAATTTTTGACCTGTAAAACCAGAAGGAATCCCCTGGTGCCAAAAGGGCAAATTCCACCTGCCATCTGTGAAGCTTCATTTAGTTCTGTCCTAAATGTTGTCCAGAAAGGAGTTGGAAAGGTCACAAGAAACCCAGAAAATGGAGAAGTGTGTTCTTTCCTCAGTTAAAATCTGTATGGTGAGTTCAAAAAGCAGCAGTAACCCTTCCTCTGCACTCTGGTTGTAATCAAGGGTTTTCAGTGATCCTGGTTTCGGTGTAGTCCAGGTAGCTATTAAAGAGGGAATGTACCACCTGTGGCCATCTGCTTTAATCTTCAGGCTATTATGGGTAAAGATGGTGGTAACACCAACTTTTGCTAGACATCATCCTGGCACTTAGGGATTCCACAGAGCTCGCTAAGATTTCACAGCCACATGAGAGTTAACTCACTGTACCCTGAGATATTGCTTCTTATTAACTCTGTGCCGAGCTTTGCATGACCCAGCACTGGATACAATTTATTTGTAAAAGAATTATAGTAGAAATATATAGCAAAGTAACCATCTTCTTCTTGGATGATTTTCATGGCCAAAGGCAAAATGAGAAGTCATGACAAACTCCTTAGTAAATTAGGATTCAGGGTTTCTCATCATACTCACTTTAGTGAATATTTTAGAAATGTATTTTGCTGCCACCAAAAAACTGCAGCATGTGCTAAAAGGTCCAGCTCTATTGCTGCAGCAAGTAGAGAATAAAATAGAAAATATCCTTAAAAATTGCCCATGACATGACACAATATTTACCTCTCACCCTGAGTCAGCATGTGTAGGTCTGCAGCAAGCAGTCAAGGGGTTTTCATATCCATGCATATAACTGCTAATAACATTCTAACCTCTGACTTCTTAATTATTACTTTCTACTTACATCATTCAGCAACTCAGTGTTAAGACCCTATTAACATATTATAAGACATTAATAGATTTTTTTTTTATTACCAATTATATTTCAGGATTGCTTTTCACATAAATGCCCTACTGCTAAGTACATGTCATCTCCCTGACTCTACTCTGATGTACCAACACAGTAGTTAAAAATGGCTAATAACTCACTCATCTAACATTACAGGTACATTTGGTACCTTTCTCTCCTCTGATAATAGACATATCAGCTCATTAAACACTAGTATAAGAGCACTAGCTGAGCCCTTCCTTTTAACAAACTACAAGTGTGAAACTAGAAGCTAAGCCCTTCTCTTTTAATCTGTAAGTAGCACTGCCTTCATAATCAGGGGAGGCTGGGAAGTGATGTAAGGAGTGCATACCGTGTTTCAGCAGCATTTATTGCTACAGAGGTGGTGGTTTTTTCATGTCTGATTTCAAGCATGTTTTTAAATGTCTTAATGTGCCCTTTTCAGGTTGCTTCTTTTATTAAAAATGTTGATGCTCCCTCTCAGGAAGATTACTTTGTGTATGTGCCACATTGGAGATAATTTCTCCATGCAATCATTTAGAAACTGTAGAGCACTACAGATACAATGAAAAACTTGTATAGCTCTTAAATGTGTGTACTAAATAATATAACATATAGTTATATAAATATGTACAACAATACATGCTGTAACCCTAAATCAGACTCTAATTTGGAACCTTCAGTGGTCCCCAACAAAAACCCATTTTTTTCTACAGAGAATAGGAAAGTATTTTGTGTGATTGCTTTAATAAATAAAATCAATCATTTTTTACTCTAAGTCCAACTGCAGACTAACTGTAAATTGTGTCATGGCTCTCATGGGTTTCCTCTCCTGAAGATTCAAAAGTATAAAAAGGCTTTATCCTCACTCAGAATTGAGCCTCTGGAACATCCTCTACCCCTTACCATTGGAAATAGCCCCCTAGCTATTGACATGGAAGTCCTTCCTTTCTGGGTCTGTCAGTGATCAGAAGGAAAAGAAGATGCAGAAATAAACACAAAGTGAAACACTCTTCACTTAGAAATTCTTGTCCCTTAGATATTACAAGAGCATGCAGTGATAAGACAAGGAGGAATAGCTTAAAATGAAAGGAGAGCAGGTTTAGATTAGATATTAGGAAGACAGTGAAAATGATGAGGCATTGGAACAGGTTGATCAGAAAACCCGTGGACACCATCCCAGAAAATGTTCAAGGTCGGGCTGGATGGGGCTTTGAACAAACTGGTTAAGTGGAAGTTGTCCCCACCCATGGCAGAGGGATTAGAACCAGATGATATTTAAGGTCTCTTCCAACCCAAATTATTCTATGATTCTGTAATATTCTGTGGTGAAACTTTCCACACAAGACATGGATCACAGGGGCCCTCTTCTATCTGCAGAAGCACGGAAGAAAAGAGTCACTGCAGAGAGAGTTGTACACAGTCCTCCCTAGGCACAGCAGGCTCTCCTTGAGCCTATGCCTTCCCATTTTACACTTGCTCATGATTTCTGTTTTCCTTTCCCTTCCTTTAAGTCTGTTTTTCATACTGGTATGTTGGGATAGAGCTCCTTGATCTCATCACCCCTTGTTTAGCATACCTGCATAACTGTTCACATGGCATTATTGAAAGGTACAAAAAACATTTCATCAAAATATATGCTGCAGCAATATAACAGTGCCCATCAGGCTCTTGGCTGATTTTCATGGCCAAAGGCAAGATGAGAAGTAATAACTAATTCTACAGTAGATGAGGATTTAAGGTTTCTCATATTTTCTTTGCTGAATATTTAGATAAAATGCATTTTATAGCTGCCAAAAAATTAGAGCACGTATGACAAATTTCAGTTCCATTACCCAAGATAAATTAATACAGTATGACAAAGTGATTCAACAGACTTGCTGTGTTATTACTACCTGTTTCAGAACTCCCAAATAAAATCAGTCAGCTGCAATGTATGCTGTGCTTCCCAGAGCTCCATTGCTGTTTTGGTACCTTAAACATGAGTAACTGCTTGAAAGGGAAACTTTATATTATTGTCTCTAAATATTGTACCAAATAATTAAGTTGTCAAAAACAAAAGTAAAAAACTTATTTTAGGACCTTCCCTATACTAAAAATTTGGTATTAGTAGTTAATGCGACACACATCTTCAAGGGCTGTTAAATTACTTTACAAATGACAGTCTGGAAAATAGCACTATTTGCTTTTAAACTGAAGAAACTGAGGAACAGAAATGCTCTTAGACTAAATAGAAATGGTGAATCACATTGAAGTCATAAAAAACATATAGTGACACAGATTAATTTAGCTGCATTAAACTGGGTTAAGCTAGGAGTATAGTCACACCACACTCCCTTTGTTGAGATAAAGAGTAGCCCAGTAAATACATTTTTGCTGTTATTAACAAAAGGCTTCATATTGCCCTTGCAGAGCAAGAGTCTGAGAACTTATCAGGAATTATCTTGGCATGACTTAGCCACGATATCAATTGTCTAGAATTGAGGCAGCTATTGTCAAAAGTTTCTTCATCTTACTTTTAACTCATAACAACAAGCAGGTTAAATAATCTAGAACTCTAGAGCAAAAATTGAAAGGTTTGTCTGATGTCCCAGACTGCAAATGTTGATGACAATCAACAAGCAGCCAACAAGTGGCCAGTATATAAGTGCAGCCTCATGAGTAATGTCACACCAGTTGTAAAGGAAAAAGCAAACAAAAAAACCAGAATAATCTGAAAACTATTAAAATAAGCAACATATAAGTGTGTGAAGAAAATGAATAAAAGTAAATTCAAGCAGATGAAAGATTGAAGAAATCTCTGTCATGAACATCACGCTCCGTCTGGCAAAGACCTCAGGAGTCTGATGACTTTTTATAGTTCCCTTCTCCATTCTACTTCAGAAGAATTGAAGGATCAGCCTTGGGCTCAGAGGGATACTGAAAAGGTGTGGACACCACCACTGAATAAGGGAGAAATATTAGGAAGGTTTAGTATAAAAATATTAATACTATTGATGAAGATCTACTGTTTTATGTTGCATTATTAGCCTGTTAAAACATTAACTGGGCTAGCAGTAAATTCTTATCTCCTTATATATGATATTAATGCCTTTTTCTCATAACTGAATTTTGAGCATAGTTAAACACAAAGGGTGGTCAGATCCTAAGGCACACAGACTGCCATAAGGTAAATGGGCCTTTTATTCCCAGAATGAAGCAACCTAAGTTCTCCAGGAGCTCATACACGCCCTTCCAGCAATAATACCTTATTTATAGACTCAGCAATGAATTCTTCCTCTATATTTAGAGGAAGTGACACTACTTTCAACATATAATAATTATGGAACACATGAATGCAAAACTCATTTTCTAATATGAATTATCAATCAATAATATCCATTTTCAGAAGGAGCAACGGAATTATTGGTCAGTTTCAAAGATAGTAATCTGTGAATTTCAATAATGCTTTTTCACAAAAAGGATTTCATCCTTTCTGATAATGGCTCTACTGCTTTCAGTCTTATAATGCATGGTATTGTTGTATTCTGCCTGCACTGGAATGGTTGCATTTCAATAGGAATTGAAATAACATTCTTCCTAATACATATGCCAAAAACCCCCTAGCATGTAAATAAAATGCCATTTTTATTATTAGCACCTTTTCAGTCCATTCTTTATAATGCAAAACTAGTGCTTTTCAGCAGGCTATCACTTTGTGAAATATTCTCTTTCTCTCTTATATTTGGTATCAAAAAATACCACGGCAAATTAGTCCTGTTCAGCAGCATAATGCCCCAGCAGGAACATAGAAAAAAGATATCCCAGCTTTTTCAAAACCATAGTTCCTGTAACAGGAACTTTAGCTTTCATTTCTTTAGAATTCATGATTTCTCAGTGAAAAAGTATAAGAGTAGGAAATTATTGTTGATGAGCCTAAAACAAAAACAGACAAATAAAATCAGTACTTGGTAAAATCCTGGGCAAGGGAATAGTAGAGAAAATTATTTTGGTACTGTAACCAGTGCAAAACCAAACAATATTTTAGTTAAACTGTTCCAAATAGGAAATGTGGTAAGACTAATTTGGGCTCGCATGGAGCTGAGTACTTCAGAATCAAATAAGGATTGACCAAAAGTATAAACAGGGGAAAATTCCTTAGGATGATTGAGAAAACAATACAGAAATTCAAACAAACAAAACAAGGAGTGACAAATGTAAAAGTCAGCAATGGGTAATAAGCTTGCAAGTGATAGCCAAAAAAAAAAAAAAAAAAGATAGAGACAATATGTAAAAGCTTTAGAGGGCATGGCAAAATGAAGTAAAATGTCTTCAGCCTTATGGAGATAGTGAGATATTAACAGATAACATATCAGAGGCAAAAATATCCCACCGTTTTCACATCTTTTTTCTCGAAAAGGTTAATAGTGATCAGATGATTCATAAAATTGCTGTTAATAACAAAGGGATGTGAACATAGGCCAGACTAGAATAAAAATAAATTATAAAATATTTAGGTATTCAGGAAAGTTATATATATTCAAGTCACAAGACTTGTGAAAATTTATTGTAGAGCAAATCAATCTTTGAATTGTTAGTGATTATCTTCTAGACTTCATGGAGAATAGATGAAATCTGAAAGGGATGGAGAAGGAGAAATATTGATCTTAACTTTAAGAAAAAGAAAAATAAACACCTGGGGAATTAGAGATCAGTAAACATAACTTTATCTTTGCAGAATGATACTGAAGTAAATGATTAAATAATCAATTTATAAGCTCCTAAAAGCAATGAAGTAGCTTTAAGAATCACTATCCATTTCTTGAGACAAAATCTTTTCAATGACCGACCTGTTTGTCTTTACTGGCTGTCTCTCCCTCAGTAAACAGTGTAGAAGCACAGGCCAAACTCTGATGAAACTGGGAACTGTTTTTGGCACTATCACTCTCAGGAGAAAAAGATGTGACTGGTACTTTGGTTCTGGCTGAACACAGGTGCCTAGCAGGTAAAAGAGCCAGTTTTAACATAATTATCACTAGGTTGCATCACACTGTAAGATCATATTTAGTGGGAACAAGGTAAGTCTGCGCTACATATAATTCTAGTCAGTGTTATCATGAACAATATGGATAGTAGCAAAGCGTCTTATAATATTTGTAGATAATTGAGCTGGGAGGGGCTTCAGGAACTTTGGAGTGTACGTTTAGAATTCAAAATAATTTTGATAAATTGGCAAAATGGGCTCAGATCAGTACAGCAAAATTCCGTAACAACATCTATGAAGTACTGCAGAAAACTCAAGTGCATGGATATAACAAGGCAAAGAAGTTATTAGATAGCTACATAGCTAAAAAGGATCTGAGGTATATAGGGGCTATAAAACCGGATACATGTCAACAGTGTGCTGCCCTTGCAAAGAAAGATTATATTATTAAGAGTATAGGATATAAGAAACAGAAAGCAACCATCCTGCTGTCCAAGGCTCTAGAGTGGTGGGGACTAGAGTCCAGTTTTCAGCAGCACACTTTCAGAAAGATGTAAGTAAATAAAAGAAGAAAATACTTTTAGGTTGAAAAAATCAAAAGGGAAGGCAAGATCCAACCTGTCACTGTTACTCCATGGTCTGTCACAATCTTCATGGCTCAGCTGACTCATCCTCAATAGGTCTTTTCCTTGAGAGTTGGTTAAAAAAAATAGACTAAATTATTTCATATTACCAGCAAACTAATAGCTGCGTGAATTAAAATTGAAACAGCCTACTTCTCCACCTAAATCCTGATTTCTTACAGCTTTTCTTAATAATTCTGTGACTGTAGTACACAAATTAATCTGCCTTTGAAAAAGCGCAGCTAGAAATTACTGACGAGATTTAGTTCAGTGCATGATTTATTCACTGATACTTTTATGAGCATAAATTGATCTGCCTCTTTTAGGACCAGATACTTGATAACATGCATAATCCTTAAAATATGCAAGATACAGATAAGAACACAGTCTGTTATCAGGAAGTTATTCTAAATCAGCTCCAAAATCATATCAGTTGAAATCACACTTCTCAGCTGATTTCTGCTTTTTTAATGCTACCTCGCTCCCAGAGTGTTATGAATATGTGATACATTCTCACAGAAGAAACTTAGGTCATTTATAGCACTTGAGTGAAGTTTTTTACAAGACTTCAGGTAGATGGCAACAACAATTAGATTTTATCAGCTGGCTCAGTAAGTGGAGAATTTCAGCTGAAAATCATACATCCTTGTTTACACGGGAAGACGAAGCTGGAGGAATGGTATGCATCACATCATCCTGTATGCCACGAACTACATGAAGCATTGAAACTTTATTTGAGTGGAGAGAATGTCCAAAGGAACCTTCAATTTCTTTTTCAGGTAAGAATCAAAAAAATTTCAGGCTAAACCCCACCAGATATAGATAAGCTTCAAAGCTGTCTGTTCAGTCAGATAATAGTGTTTGTTTTCAAAGACTTTAGGGTAAGCTTGTATTTCGCCCTCCATTTTGGTTTTCCATTGCTGGAGACAGCATTTCCACATTTTGCAACATATTTCCATTGCAGAAAAGTATTATTTCTTCTTCTTAAATTTTTTTAAAAATATTCTCTCCTAACATTTGACTGGGACGGAATGATGACCCTTTAAAATTCATTAATAAGAACTACAATGTTTCTTAGGAGTTTTAGCAGTGAATTTATCTTTTCTACTACTTTTTTTTTTCTTCTTTGGGCTGCAATTTGACATGACAGCACAAGGTCTTAATTACTTGCTAAGGATTCACAGACAGATGGATAGATAAATAGAGATAGAAAAGCAGTAAGGTAATTGCTTCTAATGGAGGGGGCAGGAGTGGTGGCAGAGAAGGCAGAGATTATAAATGCTCCTAAATCAGACTGTTTCTTTTCTTAAATAAGGGCTTCTTCTATTTATAGTTACCAGCTGAGAAAGACCCACATTTTAAAGAATTTTAAACATATCATCACAGTGAAGGAATGAGAAAGTTCTCGGAAAAATGCAGTTATCAGCTTCCAAGTTAAGCCTAGAGTAAAAGGCAGAATGTCAGGAGAAATCAGGCCACATTCAGCAGCTCAAGGGCTGTGAGGATGCTGCATGAGCAAAACAGGTTCAGCCAGTAACGAGGCTGAGCGTGGGCTCTTAGCAGGCAAATACAGAACACATGTGTGCATTGTACATACAATGAAATTCAGATAACATACACAACACCCACACAAACACATGCAGCACAACAGCCTCATCCTGCTCCCCTCTCTGACTGAGCAGAGTGGAATACCAACAGCGAAAATGTACATATATCTCTCTATCTCAAACAGAAAGAGAGAAAGAGAGGGAGATATTTGTGCCTCCCATGGTTCCCTTCAGCCAACCCTTCTGTGCTTTTACCTTCTGTGCTACTTTTGGGTGTTACCATCTTTAACCACACAGTTCAGCTAGGACAAGGCAGTCAGCGACTGGAAATTTCATTCAGAGATGGGAAGGACGTAGCTAATTAAGCAGGAGAGAAGCCCATTCAGGATTGTAAAGAGGAAAATCCGCAGAAAATTAAGGCAAATTCTGGGACATTGTGGGAGAGGGTTCTTCAGTAAAATGATAAAAAAGCAGATGAATATTTAGAGGCTTAGTTTGGTTCTGAAAAATATATCTCACTAAGAACACTTATGGAATCATAGAAAATAATGTTTTGGTTTGAAAAGGACCTAAAAGGTCACCTAATTCCAACTCCACTGCCATGGGCAGAGATATGTTCCACTAGACCAGGTTGTTCAAAGCCCATTCCAGCAAGGTCTGGAACACTTCCAGGGATGGAACATCTACAAGCTCTCTGGGAAATCTGTCCCCATGTCTCACCACCCTCATAGTAAAAACTTTCTTCCTCATATCTAAAAAATATCTAAAACACACAATGGGCAGAAGTTCAAACTAATGTTTGGGAAGGTCACTCACTCATCACATATTTGATTGGGATTGGCAAAAAAACTTTAGGTAAAATAAAATTTTTCAACCATTGCTTGTAAAGAAACCAAAAGACTGATATCTGTACAACAGGGGAGGTGCCCCACAGTTCATAACAAAGAAAGCCTGCCAGATGTTTGACAATTTATGCATGCCTCATGCCATGGCCCTTCATAGAATTTTGTATGTAATGGAAAAGAATTTGCACAAGAGGAAGACAGACAAAAGGAAAGAGTAATAAAAATGGACGTTTTGAGCAACAGAATAGGGAAAACATGTCAAGTCCATTTTGCCAGACACTTTTCCAATACTAATCTTTCCTCCATTAAGATACCCCTTTATTTCTAATTAGACTCCTTATGAAAACACCACTGAAATCTTTATTTAAACAGTTCTACAGTCTCAATCCTCGAAGATTTTTAAAACTAGTCTGGATGAAGCCCTGAATAACGTGCTCTGATCTGAGGCACAACCTTGCTTTGTGCCAGAGGTTGCACTAGAGACCTCATGAAGTTTCTTTCAGCCTGAATTTTTCTGTGATTCTGCGATCCTAAGAAACTTTGTATATCAAAAAGTTCATTTGCATATCTGAAAGCAATCAAGGCACTGGGCATCTTCTGATAAGTTTGTAAACATGTCATATCTGCAGATGTCTCTTTCTGCAGGCTATCAGTTTCAACTGTGGATAAATGCATGGCGTAGAAGTTTGGGGTGGTTTTACCTCAAGAACTTTTGAGTTCAAACCAAACACTCCATTGAGCCTGAACCCAAATCATCTTAGAATGTCATTTTGTGACATCTGTCAGTATAAATATCATCAAACTATGGCACAAGAGGCTGAGTTTCAGGGAGGAGTCATCCACTTAGAGGAGCTGTCAGCCTCTTTAGCCTGCAGGGATGAAACAACAGATCTGGACTTGTACCAATAGCTTCTTTCTTGACAATTGTCTGTAAGCAGACTCTTGATGTACTTGGTTTTTCTAGGTTGCCATAACAGAGTTGCTGTAAGATGATGTTTGCATTAGTTTTTATAAAATTCTTTGTGACTTTCTGAGACGGAATTTTCTGTCAGCAAAACCCACTTTCCCCTGTTCAAGTTGCATGAAGGATATAATTGTTAAGTGACAAGAATTATGCCTCTGCCAAGGGTCTTTACATTGGCACAAAGATGCGAAGGCAGAACTGTCACATCTCATAGCACCCTATTTCATGTAATGGTTAGAAAGTTCACAATAATGGTTCTGAAACAGTGCATAAAGTCAGATGATAAATACAAACTGGAGGTGTGCTTGGAAGCTTCCAGCAATAGAATGTAAAAATTAAAAGTTTTAGGCATCTCATTGCACCTGAATAAAGCTCCTATGCAGTTTAAACTCTCTTCCTGCTGTCCCTGTTTAATTTGGTTAACTGCCAGTGAGTGATTCATATTTTCATTCCAAGTTCCTTCACCCCTACCTTAAAATTTTCTGCAAATATGGAAGAGAATGAAAAAGATACCCAATAATGCAAGAATTGGGAGAAATCAGAACAATTACTGAAAAAAGAATTATGTCACTTCCATAAATAGGGTGTTAAAAGTGTTGACATGAACAACCAGAAAGCTTAACTGTGAACAAGATTGTGATTTCCATTCAGGCGGGCAATTGATGCCCTTTAAAATATGTCATTCATAACACTGGGGAAAATTCTCACTATGCTGAACACGCAGCAACTGGTGGGATGTTCAAATGTCATGCTTGCTCTGTGAGGGCAGGAAACTACTGAAGAGTAAATATGTTAAAAATAAAATAGAGTTAAGCAGGGTTTTATGGGCGTAGGAGCTTTGTCCTGAGAACAAGGTTATTCTTTCCATTTAAGTTATGCCCATGGCAATTAAGAAGTATGAAACATTTTTTACTTTATGGAGGACATACATGAACCAAGAAAAGCTAAATATGCTACCTTACTTGAAAAGTCCTATAAAAAATTGTATAAACACTTCCTTATAACCTTAGTTGCCATGTCAGCAAGAAGGTGAAGAATTTTCACATTATGGTATGGAATGTTATTATGACATAAACACTCATGTTTTTATACCAAGGAGTCATCCTTATTTCCCTTCTTCTGAGCATATTATATATTACTACATACCATATTTTACTACAATTTGATATTCAAAAACAAATACAGAATATAGATCTAAAAATATTAGAGCATACACACATTGAACACTAAGTACAGGTGGATGTTGATCATGAGTCTGTTTTCTACACTGGTTTCTGGACTTTGTATGCTAATGTCCAATCAGAATGTGCTGCATGTGTCTCAAATCCTGTCAAATTAAACAACTTCTCATCTTTCTGGAAGCCAGTCTTTAGCTAATATAAAATTTGTAGGTAATAAAAGTGGATCAAATAATGGCACATATTTTGGTTTTTGCTCGGATATCATAGTTGTTAATACCTTTCACTAGTATTTTCCATTTCTAACATATATTAGGTTACATAAGTTAATTTCATTTTGTAGATTGAGGATATTAAACATTTCAGGGGCAAATGAACCCACTTGGAGCCTCATTTCTTATGGTTCCATGAAGGATAGATTATAGTGGTGATGTAACCATAAAAAATACCCATTTGTTTGCTGAGAATTTTAAACAATTCTGCCTTCATGCTTTTAGTTATGCAGCTGATATTAACAGTTCTGGAATCTAAAAAGGTTTCCCAATTCACTGAGGAGTGAATTTAGTTACGTGGAATTTAGTGCTTGAAAAATAGCATCCACAGATTACACTACATACAATAAAGGGTCATCTTGAAAGCAAGGATCAAATACTTTGTGATCATTCTACCCTTATCCTTTCTGATGAAGCTGCCAACATGTTTAATGATGATGACTTTGAAATACAAATATTCATCCAATAGGAATGAGTGAAAGACTGAACAGATTTGTAAGATCCACTGGGGAAAAAATTCCCCATGAAATGGAAACCACTTCCTGATTCAGTGCCAAACTCCAAGGAATTAGTCTAATTTGTATTGGTTATTAGCTCTATGGTAGGATTTTCTCTGGCCCAGCAAAGGCTTACTGGAACTGCAACCAACACACAGACAGTGAGCAAAATACTTTTATCTCCTCCTTATAAATTTGTCAAAAAAACACCATAGCACTGAGTACCTGCATCCAAATAGCCCTACTGATTCTCACAAGAATCTTGTGCAGGAATGCCTTCAGAACCATCGCAGATTTCTCAACATTTATGGAACTGTACGAAGAATAGTTACATGATGCACAGTGGGGAGGGACTCCTGTTAGTGTGATGGGGATTTTTGTTGGCTAACCACACTCATCAGTCTGTGTCTGCTATCAAAAGCAGGATCCATTGGAAGAGCTTTCTGTAAGCTCCAATATTAATCATACCCAAACACCTTTCAGTGGGTCTGCACCTGTTCTTAGGCACCAAAGAAGCACCTGCATCACTGAGGATAGCAATTTTTCTTGTGGAGTGGCGTCCACGTAATTCAGTGTACTCCACAGCACACTCACAGCCCCTACAATGAATCCTAGAAGCAGTATAGTCCCACCATGAATGCAGGCAAGAAAACCCTGGCACCCTCTGAATGCTGATATCTATGGCACACCTGCTGCAATCATTGATTGCAAATGCATAAATTTTGATGGAAATAACTTAAAACATGCTGTATTGATATCAGATTTTTAAAGAATTCTGTGTTTAATTTTTTTATTATTGCAGTAAAAGGACTGCTAATCTGCACTTAGTATATTGCATCTGATAAATTTTATGGGTTTGACTGTATAAGGGTTGATTTCTTTGTCAAAGAAAATACTCAATTTAAGTGCTTTTTACTTCAGGGACATAGAGTACTATTTAATTGTCTTGTGTATATTGCTTGCTGATTTTTGGTACTTCAATAAAACCCTTTGGTATTGCTGTGGTTTCTCATTTCCTTACAATTAAGCAGAAAACAAGTCCTTAATAAAAATGCAGAACTTTATTAGATTTAGAATAATATGCAATAAAAAATTCCAGAGCACTGCAATTCAACTTGTGATTGCTAACAAGGTATGAAAGTGCTTTTTTTAAATTATCAAACAATGCTTAATCTGAAAACAAATAAAAAAAAAAGGAAAATAAAAAGTTTATTAAAACAAAAGTACCAAACCACAGCTTATAAATAACATTGTAAAGCATCCTACAGGCAAACTGAATGGCACTGATCTCTATTTTCTTACACCTACCTCTTCTGTTATGCATGGTGTTGAGCTGTTGCAGAGCTGAACAAGTAGGGAGTACTTGTTCTGTTCCTCCTACAATTACTCCAGCTGTGCATCCCCTAAAATCTAAGAACATAGCTGGTAAATCCCACGTTTGGCTACTTCCTTATTTCCTACATGATGTATTGCCAATATCATGTTCCCTGCTTCTCTCAGCTCATATTTTGAGACTTCATGAGGAACCCAGAGCTGGGGAAAATCCAATGCATCTGCAATATCTGACATTTCATGATATCATGTGGACAGAAAGACCTTAGCAGAATCTCAGTGTGGAGCAGAAATTAACTGCATTTGGTTGCACATTTCAGCTGCAGCAAACTGTGTTGGTGCATAGCTTTTACTCCCGATCGGCCAGAGAAGAGAACATGATTGCGTGGTCTGTGTTGCTTGTGACCCTGTGCAAGCTTTGTGTGCTTAAGTGGATGCTGATAACAGAGCCAGTCTCTTGTGTTTGTTGGTCTGTTTTGTATTCTGTGTACATTTATATCTTCAAAGTACATGCCCAGCCTTTCTACAGCCTGGACCTGGAATTGAGACCATCAGTGGTCATGTCTGGCAGAGTAGGAGCAGAAACCTTTTGTGTGTTAAAGCCCTCAGGATCTAGCTTCCCCTAATCTTACTAGAAGCTCAGCTTCGATATACAAGTTCTTCCAGAGGCCAGTGTTTTATGCATACACCAATGTAACATTGTGATAAGGAGAAACCTGGCACAGCTGGGAATACTTTAGCATGAACTTGAATAACTATAAGAGAAGTTCCCAATCTACAGGAAAGTTACTTTGTACTGTCTTATCTGTGTGTGGTGACCAGCAATGTCACCCCACACAGACAAGCAAGGCTGGTCACCTGTCCCTGTCGTGATTGGCTCATAATAAGGAACCTGCAGCTGCTGTGATTCAACCCCAGCCAGCAACTCAGTACCATGCAGCTGCTCACTTACCTCCCCAGGGAGTGGGGACGAGAGTAAGAAAAAAATTGGGTTAAGATACAGTTTAATAGTTGAAAGAAATTTAAATTATGATGATGTGGGAAATGCAAAAGGTGAGGAGGTTTGTCATAAGGCATAAAAGTGAGCATTGTTTGTAACAGGTGTACGTGTGCTTTTCACTGATTAATTAAAGTAGTTGTCTGTAAACTTTAAGAGCATGCTATTGGCTAACAAACTTTTAAGAATGTTCTGTAACAGAGATTCTATGCTGCTGGTCCTGGTAGCATGAGCTGGGTATGATTTCTTGTGTAACTGAGGCTGATGCCTGAATGAAATAATAAAAAATCTCCTGGAATGGCTGCCTGCACCCCGTCACGTTTACAAAGAGATGCTGACATGATGATAATAAAAACAACAACGATAACAGTAATTAAAAGAAAAAAAGAGAGGAAAATAAAACCCAAGAGAAACCAGTGGCCCAGAATAAAATTGCTCACTACGCACTTGCCAATGCTCATCTCAGTGATCACCCCTCCCAGCCAGCTCCTCCCAGTTTATATCCTGGGCTTGATGTTCTGTGGCATGGAATATACCTTTGGCTGGTTAGGGTCAGGAGTCCTGGCCATGCTCCCTCCCAGCTCCTCACTGGCAGAACATGGGACACTGAAAAGTCCTTGACTTACAAACCACTTACATACAAGCAAAGTACCAGTGTGTTATCAACATTATTCCCATACTAAATACAAAACACAGCACTGCACCAGCTACCAAGAAGAAAATGAGCTCTATCACAGGACAGATGTGAACAGATGTCCTTCAAATTCTGCTGATAATATCAGTTCTCCTTCTCTTCCTTGCAGAAGAAAAAGCAGCAGAATCTAGTTTTGTTAAAACTGCAGAGCATTCGTAAGTCAGTGAAAGGTTTACTGCAATAAAAGTATGATTCCTCTGTTAAAAAAAAAAAAAAAAAATTAAAGGCCCAAAACAAAACACAACAAAAATAACCAAAAGCAGAGTAGAACTCAGCACAGAGGCAGATCTCAGGCTGGATTTCAAAAAAGTGGGATTGCACATTACCATATCGTTGATAGAAGTACAGCATTACAAGGCACCACAACTCCCTCATCCTGTAGTCTGGACCACAAACCCCATTACACCTACTCCAGTTCAAATCTCTGAAAAGTGATTCAGCTCATGCTGCTGGGCAGATTATTGCAAGCTGGCTCAGGCATCTCTTCAGTCTGCCACGTGGATGCCCCACAGTGCCACAGATCAGCACACTCTGCAACATTAAACTCCTCATTAGGCATTCACACAGCATTTTTTGTTGTAACTGTGAATGAAGCATGTTGAAATTCTAAGCAAGCACCATTCTACAAGCACCAATATTTCAACCAAACCCATTTTTGCACTTAGTGGTTGATCCACAGCCCACTAGAGACAATGGGAAGAATGCCATTAACTTCACATCAGGCTCATAAAAAATGAGGCAGATAACTTCCATTAATGTTAATGAGAGTCATGTATATAAATCACCTAACCACTGACGGAAAAAGAAGCCTTCTTCTGTTCTGCTTTTTACACAACTGCCACAGTCTGTGGTGTTCATCTTCCGCCAACAACATTGTGAAGACAAAAGGTTTTTCAACAGCCTCATCTTCCTAATGATTTTACTTTCTGTCAAAATGAGTCAAGCTTCATCTGGATAGAATACATCTAATCATACAGTCACGAAACAATCACATTTTAATATTGTAATGGACAGATTTTTACTATTATTACCAATTTTTTCTTCTATTTGTATAAATATGTATGTAAAAGTTTTAAAACAAACAGAAATTAATTTTCTGCTTCTAAAATATAAGGTAATAATATAAAATGACATTTATCACATCAATATCTACATTTGAGAGGAGCTTTAATAGCAATCCAGAAGCTTCATTTTTCATGTACATTTTAACAATGGATGGTCTAGACATGGTGCAGGAAAAATGAGTTACCGTTAATGACTTGACACCAACAGCAGATATTAGGATCCTAGAAAGCATTGCAAATGGATTTTTAGTTTTCAAGACTAGACTGCAGCTGCTTTGCTCCACCAGGTTTATTCTTTCTTTGGCTGCTTATCCTTAACTCCTTAATGTGGCACATTAATTATATCCTCTCAATGGTTCCATTCCTTCAGGTCCCCATGTCTGGAAATGTTGCCACTCAAATAGCAAAGTGCAAGCTTTCCATCATTCTAATAGTTAAATAATGGCAAGGCTATGCAATTGAAACTGCATAAAAGGTCACCTTGACAATATTCTGACTGGTAAAAAGTAGCTTAAGGCATCACAGTTCTTTAGTGTGAATGAATTGACTGAGTTTATTACTACTTGTGATACTGATCATTTACAAGTTTGAAACAAAGTAAGAAATACCATTTTGGAATTGCTGGAAATTATCAGATACATCAAATTTAAAGACAATATTTAAAAAGCATATTTTTTACTATATTGATCAACAAAAAAGTGAGGAGATGTAGGACTTTGAACCAACGATACAGTTTTTGGAACAGCTGGCACAGGTAGTCAGTATGAAATGTAAATCTCATCAGAAGTCCATATGAAGCTTTAGTCATCAGCAAAGTTCCAAGAAAGTTCTACTTTCCTGAAAGGTGCACCTTTGCCTTTAAAGTGCACAGGCATGGAACAGAGACCTTACACAGGGGTTTTGAGAGGAAAAGTTTTGTGCCAAATGACATTAATAAACTGTCTTTGGTATGTATTTTATGGCAAGAGCAGGATTGAATTTCACATATTTCTCTGCTGGAGGCGTGACCAGGACCATAATTTCCACAATTTTATAGCAATATGATATCTGGTGAAACAGTAAAAGAAATCTACCTTTTCTGTCATCTTTTTTTATTCTTACCCAAGCCCTTGAAGTTTCATGTGCCTTTTAATGTAGGTCTTCAAATTAACTGCAGCTTAAATTTCTGGACTATTTATATAGAATGTTAAAACTAGATTTACCTGGAGAATAACTCCACTAAAGACAGTGGAGTTAACCCAGGCATAAACAGCCTTGAACTTGCTTTTGTGTTTCCTTTCAGAACTGCTAATTGCAGAAATCGATCAGTTTAATGTCCTTATGTTACATGCTTTAACAAAAGGTGAGGTAAGATCCAAGCTATATGGACTTGAGCAATAAACACATCATTAACTGAAGTACAGTGAGCCCTTCAGCTGCCTGTCTTCTGGTATGTCTCTATTTCCTTCCAAGGACGTAAAAATGTGGAATATACTTGATACTTTCCTTATCCATTAGGAACATTAGGTAAAGGCCTGGGTTTGAAATGTGCTTGATCACACACATCAATACTTGAGGATGCATCCTTCAAGTCTCTATTAATCTTTTATATCAATATTATTACTGCCCAAATTTCTGTATAATCAAATTTGAATCAAAGCAGAGGGCTGGATATTCTGAATGATGGAACACAATCTTACACATAGGAGCTATGACTTCCTTCACTAATCAAGGTCTGTTTGCCTGAGATTAATTAAATCAGTACATCTTCAAGGCTCTTTTACTACTTCATCATCTAGTTTCTCATGCACATACTGACAGAATGAAAAAACCACAACATGCCGATGAAAGACTTACCACCCGATGACCACTTTCCTGCAGTGATTAAAAAAAAATTACTAATGGATGACACTATTTTAAAAGGTGCCATCAGCAGGTGAGAGAGAGACTAATACATATAGAGCACAAATTAATAAATTGTAATAGGATAAACATTTAAGTGTATTGTTCAGACTGGTCCAAATTAAAAAATTTTAAATTCTCACCTAATAATAAACATTTTTTTCTGTATCTGTCAGAAAAAAATACCCCAAACACAGAGAACAATCAAGGTTGTCAGTATTAAGACAAAGCATGTGTGGTAATGCACGTTTTTCTTCCTGCTGAGGCTTGTCAGAGTAATTATTCTGCTCTGAAAGGTGCAGGGCAAGTGGTGCAGCTTGCCAGCGTTACTCTGTGCAACTCTGGTTTAGAAGAATGGTATAATAACACAGTCCATTAATAACATAATTAACAGTCCATTTCCAGCAGCAAACCAGGATGGTTGGATCTGAACTTCTGGAGGCCCTCTCTCACAACGTGACACCAAATCTTGGTTTCAGGGATGCATACTGGCCAGCAAATACACACAAAACTCTACTGCAAATACTACCTAAACACCTATGTTCAGTCTTCTTTTAAAAAGGCAGTGACCTAGATGAACATCCTGTGGACATATCAGACATTTTTAAGGCCTGTAGAGCCACAGTGTAATAGATGCCCACACAGTTTCTCTATGTCCTTCTCTATGGATTTAGGTATAACATTTGATTCGGCTTCATGTAGTAAGAGACACTCTGTTCCTTTATGAGCTGGGAGGCAGTGATGCCTGCAGAAGTGTTTATCTAGAAAAGCTTTCTATGCTTTCTCTAGGTGATAGGCTCTATTTTACCAGCCACTGCAGTAAGGTCACAGACATCTGTCTATCCACCTCCCACCTGTCTAATGGGTAGCTTCTGCGAGCGCCCATCAATACTACAAGGACGCTCTGTAGTACCCCAAATGCTCCTTGTCAAAACCAGTTTCATGGTCAGTCTTGAGTAAAAACTAATAATAAAAAAATTACCATAAAACAGGGAAGATTCCTAAGTGTAACTAAAAAAGCATACAAACAGTGGTGTATAATACTTTGAATTAATGTATGATTAGCTTATTTTTACTGTATTTAACTATTATAGAGGATAAACAATTAATTAATAATATTCAGTAGTCACTAAAACAGCTCAGCACTAGATATGATTCCCACCCATTAGTCAGCTGAGCTGGATGAAATAAACATTAACAATTTTTTTGTGAAACAGAAACATGTTATTCATCAAAGAGATTAGGTTGACACTGAAATCACAAACCCATAGCCAAAGGCCTGAAGCTGCCAACGAACTTGTATGGGTGGAACTTCTGGTCATTCCTATTAGTGAAAAGATCTTAGTTATAATTTAACCAAATATTTGGAACAATGTAGAAAATACAGAGCTGACCTCAAGTTAGCAGCAAAATCCACCCTATTATTCCTAAATCTAAGTTTTAACCCATCATCTAAAAGTGGATTTGAATGCAGTGAGATAACAGCTCCATAAATGTCAATTTCCTTACGAAGTGGAAAGAAAGAGTTTGAACTTTCTCTGCTAAGTTTGCCTGTGCACAGAGGTCTTTTATAATATAAATTTAAATACACAATCTGTTTTATAATGTTTTCCATCATCTCTCTTCTCCATATGTTCTCCCACTAGGAATCTAATGAGTTCTACATATGAGGGATGACAAGGGAATATGCCTGAGAAATAATTCCAGCAATTACGGCATATGGAGGCATTGTTTTTGAGTCACTTTTGCCATGAACATTAGGCAGAGCATCTGGGACCAAATTATGTCTACCTGCCCATGGACATTAGCAAAATCATCGTCTTCCATTTGTAAATTCTGCTGAGGTAATCTGCCATACAGAGAGGACCATTTCGTCAGCTTTACGACCAGAGAGCATATTGAAACACAGTTCATTTATATTTAGGAAAAAATGCTTCTCTTTAGAAAGAATAGTTTAAACTGGAAACTATTTTAAGATAGAATTATAGAAACATATCATCTCTCTCTCTTCCCTCCTGTGTTCAGTTCCAGGCCACTATTTATTAAAAAACTTTTCTCATCGTTACTGGAGTTTTGTAAGAACTAACTGGATTGCTGGACAGGAAAAAATAACAAAGGAAAAATAAAAAGAAAAACAAAAATAGGCAAAAAACTCTAAATCACTAATAGTAAGGATTATATTCTCTGTGCCCAAATATGACAAGGTATCAGTAATTAATTACAAGGAGGAAACAGACTAAAAAAACCTACTTCATATAGAGACATAGTGACTAAACTAGTGTACATTTTGTAAGTTCTGATTTAAATACTAAGACACAAGGCTGGAGAATTCAAGTACAGCTTCTGTCATGTTTGTTATGACAGTAAGGAAAAAAGAGATCAAGAGATTCACTCAGTATGCTCATATGGAGTAAACTTGCAACTCTTCATATTCCTCATACTCAAGAAAAATGTCTCAGCAATGTAACATAAGTACTTTTACATGTTGTTTTCCCAGCTGCAGCTGAAACAGAGAAAGCCATAACTCACAAACTACAGTGTCCTTAGGTCACCTCAGTGTTTTAGCAGAAAAAAGAATGTCCCTGCTGTTATAGAGGACCTAAACCAATTTTACATGTTACGGTTATGAATATAAATATAATTTAAAGAGCTAAGATAGAACTTTTACTGTTAGGGTTACATATAAGCAATAATATTTCTATTACACAAACTATTTATTTAATTTAGTTGGGCAATAAACTGATTTTCAGAACTGAAAGCCAGATTTATTTCAAGTCTTTCAGTCATGGCTAATATTGACGGGATTAGTGATACTTAATCAAGAGAATCTATTATCAAGGAATAACTGGATTTTGCTTCCACTTGCTACACAGGTTGACATGTATACTTGCAAGAAAAGATTGGAAATAGTAATTTCTTTAACCATTAACTTGAATAGGGACATGTGAACTTTAATGAGTTTGCTCATTCAGAATTCTCTTAACAAAATGTTAAATATTCATCTGCGTATTCATTTGAGGGCCTTATCCAAACCATACTGAAACCATCAAGGTGCCTTTCCATTTCTGTCATCTGGCTTTGGAGCAAATTCCAGAGACGTGAGACAGGCCTTTCCTCCACCCCAGAGAACTGGTCTAAGACCCTCCTGTCACCCCCACAGCCTCAGGCTCCAGATGCTGACTGTACCCCTGTGCTCACATGCTGGATCCTCTTCCCCAGAACCTGCATCTCTGGTGATGAAACTGCACCACAATGGTTTGACTCTCCTGGCATCCTACTCACTGCAGTCTGATAAAGAACTCTCACTCCCTTATACAAGAGCTTCCAGTGTCACCACCAGTGGCCCTCCTATCAGTCTTAAGTGAGTTTTGGATAAAGAGGCATTGACTTGTAATCTCATCTGTCGAAACAAAGCTGTGGGAAATTCAAACTTTTCATATACTTCCTCTTCTGTAGCACAGATGAATACAGAAGATACAAAAATACCAGCCATATTTTTGCTAAAGTATTTGCAATTACTGTCTGTAAAGTAGTGTCCAAAAGTTACATAAGTTCTTTCAGAAACAAAATCAAAGATGTAATCTGGAAATATTCTCTCATTCTGTGAAAGAATAAACAGAAAAGTTTATCAGGATACAAACTGTGTTATAAAGACAAAGTGATTAGGAAATTCTTGTTATTCAATTTAAGACCACTGAATCCATGAGAAATCATTTAATGGCATCAGATCATTCAGGTGTAACAGGTTTGATGCAGAGCTATCTAACTCTTGGCAAAAAGAAACTAGAAATTAAGGCAACACTTCTCTTGCAAATCAAAATTGTGCTCCTTTTCTTTGACAATACCTCAGTTAACAACAGATGTGTAAAATTTGAGGCATGAAGGAGGAGACAGTAAATCAACAGAAAAGGATGCCAATCACATATTTCTATTTTGTTGTTACAGACTTCCATGCATTACCTAGAAATATAAAAGCCAGCTGTACAATTATAATGAGAAAAAAAAAAATCCCTGCATATCTTTTTATGAAAGCCAGTACAATAAAATACTTTATATCAGATTTTTTACTTTCAAAATAAATGTATCTGATTCACTCTTAAAGCATAGAGATTCTGCAGAAAACAGAGCTGCACAGGTTTGGTGAGGTACTGAACCAGTAACATTTTTAGGCAGAGCTGAAGGAAACAAGATTAAAAAGATACAAGATAAATACAAAAATTGAAAATATATAGCACAATGGGTGTTTTTATAGGTAGTAACAGTGGTATCTGCTGTTTTAAAAGTTAACATTTATTATGACCAATAAACCAGATAAAACCAAGATCTAGACTTGAATGTTTTTTGAGCTGTATTTTAGATTTATTGGATCTGATACAGAATTTTTTTCATTAAGATTCTTATCAGAATTTCCTTTTGTGCTTTGTTGCACTGATCCAATACATTTAACTGTGAAAGGTATTAACAAAGCAGTGTTTTCCTTCTCAATGCACTGCCACTTGGAACTGCAAAACTGTAATGCATACCCTGCAGTTCAGAGTTCTTGGTGATTCTTTAAGTCAAAGGGTAACATGGATTTCCCTCCGATCATAATGCCTGATCACTTTTGTGATCAGATGAAATAAGCTAGAAAGTAGTATATAAGGAAGAAGCGATTAATTGAAGCAATTCACATGCCTACAACACGAATGCACAAAGCTGATCCAGTCACCTGTACTCCATTTTCAAAGGGGCACCAAACCTGCACTGTGGATATCTGAACCGTGGCTCCCAGCTTGCTTCAGGCTGCACAAGCAGATCTGACAAAATGGCTTTTTGTTATTTTTCTTTTTAAAAGTTCCACAAATTAACCTGAAACATTACTTTTCCAGGATTGTCTACCATGTCTTGTTGCCACTTAAAATATCTAAATGATAATTTTTCAGAATTCACATTTTGTGAAGAAAAAAATTTCATTCCGTCTGACCTGTAAACAACAGTACACCCACCAGAATTTGCCATAGGTATCAGCTCCTTTCAAAAAGGATGTTTCAAAGTGGTAGGAGATATTCTCAGCTCTATTGAAGAAATATAAATTTAATATAACCTTTGAGATCCTTATTCACTAAAAAATTATTTTGTTCCATGAGTAAACAGAATAGATCTCCAAAGTGCACATCCATACAGGGAACTCTATTTTATATTACAATTTTATTCACTTGCTATGAATAGTCACAACATTAATCTACTGCAGATAATCTATTCAGTATATTTGAAAATCCATTTATTTTCATTTATTGGTATGCATGTGTTACACTTGTATATAATACAGTATTTTCAGAGCTGTTTAAGAACAAGGAAACAAAGAAAACAAGTATTGAGAAGCATGATATAGATTTTTTACCAAATAGAGGCCATATTCAGATTTTACAAAACAGCACATTTACACCTTGCACTGTCCCAGACAACCTCTTTAAGATGCTACCTTCTGTTCTGAACCTGTTAGCACAATTCCATATAATACTAATCCATTCTAAAATACCAAGATACCTAGTTGCTGCTACAAATGGTTTATTCTAATTACATTTTAATCAGAAAATAAGATCTTTTTCTGTCAACATTTTCTTTATTATTTCCTTACAGAATGATAGAATATACTTCTTAATTTTATTCCCAACAGTCATTTATTTTATTTAAGCTCTCCTGTGCAATAGTACAGCAGAGGTAATGAAATGGTTTTGGAACAGCAGGGGCTACAGTGACAGGTAGAGCACTCTGATGTGTTCATTCATCATGGAACTTAATATATAACTAAACTAGCCATGTCAATGGCTTGCAATGATAAAAATAATTTACTTCTGGGTTTTTTTTTGTTTGGTTTTTTTTTCTTTTTTTTGTTTGTTGTGTCTGGTAACCACAGAGGACTTAATTAAGCTTACCTCTATGTATTTTTGACTACCATTAACTGTGTATGGCTTTCATTTCAATTCACCAAAGCATACACTCAGAACTCCCTCTAGTCAGTATGTTTATGCAGTGCCACTAAAAGGAATTGCCAAATTTCTTTTGCATCAACATTACAGATGGTACAATGTACATTAAATGGAGTATAAAATCATACATTCTGTAATAACTTAGAAAAAAGCTCAAAGATGTTTAAGGCCTTTAAATATTGAGGATCTTTTTCGTGTAACAGCACATCGCAAAGTTCAAGAATTTCTAACAAAACAATACAAAACAAAAAAATGAAATTTTGGCAAGGATCAGATCTGAATTAGATGACTGTAAGCAAGCAAAATACCCATGAAATGTAAATCTGGGAGAGCACTAAGACTTTTTTCCTTTATAGCAAACAGACTTAGCAGACAACTACATAAGCATCCATCAGTACTTAGGTTCAAGCAAGAGATTTTATTTTTTAATTAAAAAAACAAAATTCTGAATGATTACCATCCAATACCATAATCGCAAAACTCATTTACATCCCTGCCTATCTTTATAAAAAAGGGATGAAATACTGTAATTGACTGCTTACCATGAATTTAAATGAATTAAAGGTTAGGAAAGTAAAGTATATATTGGGAACACCCATTTTCTTCAAACCAAATGGAAACTTATATCTTAAAGATATAAAATGCTTTAAAATGGAAGTGGTAATTAAATTTTGACCACTGTTTTCTTTAACTGTTAAGCTGCAGTACTTGGTTAGCCTTAGGGAAACATGTCAACCTGACTATACATTCTAATATGACTGATGTATTCAGATAACTATTACTTGTCAACAATAATTATTAACAATGGATATATAATTCCATTCCTATAACAAAGCAATTTCAAGATGTTGAAATATGTACCTTTGAGAGCTGCAAGATTAGAACACAAATAAAAATGTCTAAAACTGCGCCATGCCAGAGGACAATTTCTGCAACAGAAATTTAATTAAAGCAGTGTGCAGTCCCACCAGCAATCTGAACAGTGGACCAGGGATCATTTGAGAGTGAAGGATCCAATACATTTCAGAGGTTGACTTCATCAAGATGAAAAGCCACTGATCTGCAAAAGTCTGCTGTTTTCTGCACCTTTAGAATATCATCCTGTGATTACAGCTGCAAATTCCTCAGCAAGTGCAATTTTACAAGTGTACACAGTTCAATCAGTTGAAATATTTGTGACACAGAAGTTCAAAATAATTTTCCAGTAGTTTTGATCTCAAGGCTGTTGCTGATTACAAGCCAGGTCCTCATTGAAACAATTGATTCTGAAGGATACACCCCAGCAGTATAAAATTTCACTTCAAGGATTGCCTGGAGGAATGAAATTCCTATGTGCTGTATTTAATGTAATCAGCCTTGAGACTGGCTTGATTTGTCTTTAGCTATCGGGTTACCTGTAAAGAAAAAGAAAATCAGAAAATCAAACTGGGGAATAGTGAATCTACTTCCGAAGTACTGGAAACTGAGACTGAAATACAAGATCTCTGTCCAGCAAAGCTCTTTCAATTGTTTTTAAAAAAGTGAATAAAACCCAATGGTATTAGATGGCATTGCTCCTCAACTCAAATTCTGTGATTAAGTGCTTTGTGGGAATAGGATTTGACAAGGAGAAATTGAAATGTGACCATGCCAAAAAATATAGTAAAATCATGAATTACCAAGCCACAAATTTCTGTTTTCTGTTATTCTTTTTGTATTGTTGAAAATTCTGCATGGTAACAACTTTGCTTTTAAAATGTGAGCCACTGAGTATACAGTGACTGATGCTGGAGCTGTATTCTTCCATTCTTTGCATGCTTCTTTACAAAACAATCATAACATCATACAATCATTTAGGTTAGAAAAGGAAATGTCCTGTAAAAGGCTTAATGCATCTTAGCAAGCAATAATCACTTAGTGGAGGAACAGGACAAAACTCATGCACAAATTAACAAGAGATAGAGATCTTGTAATTCACAAAGTACAAAACTACCAAGGATTTAATTTAGAGTCGTTTCACCCAGCCTAACATGCAATGAGTGAAACAGAAGGACCACAGAGAAAGAGCGGGAGACAAAGCATTTCACAATAATTGGACATTGCCTCTAACTGATTCAAATCTTAAACTTTAAAAGAAAAAAAGTCTGTCATATCAAAGAAACATAACTTTGAGGAATATTTCTGCTGTGTCAGTGGATATAATTAATCATCCCATAACCTTTTAATATCAAACTGTGTCAGTGGACAACTTCCCAAGGCTTGAGGAACAACTCATTGGAATGGTCACAACACTTTGTGACATCAAGGGGCATATGCTTTTCATTTTGATCACAGAGAGAAAGGTCATGCTCCTTAATGATGAAACATTCTTTTGCCCTCAGCAAAACTGTTTGCATATAGCTCTTGTCAGCTCTGCAGAGCATAAACGCAGAACAAACAGAATATTAAACAGACTGTTCAAGGAGTTCATTACTTCGGTTTGCCTTCTCTACCAAGTTGTTTCTAGGAACTGCACTTAAGGCAATAATAAAATTGCGCTTCGTGATTTTTATGATACATGGGCTTATTTATTACACTGCTTTTATTTTGCTTTGGTCTTGCTGTTGAAAACAGCCTCATGCGGCCCCTTCTGAAGGGGAAGATTGCCTGAAAAAATAATAAAGAATTAATTTAAAAGTCAAGCAACATATTTCTTTGCCCTGCACCAAAGCTCAAAAGGCTGATGCACCATCTTATTGTTATTTATTTTTGCTTTATTGTAGCAAGCTGGAATTCTACTCATGGAACCAGGTGCCACTGAGCTACACAATGTAAAATACACATCTTCTGATACTATCCACAGCTGGATATTTATTAGCTTCATTTGTGATACATGTCTATATATCTATATTTATGTCTACCTATCTGTCTATCCAGTAAAGAGACATGAAGGCAAATAAGATGTAGGAGCGTCTTATATGAGGAAAAGGTGAGAGCACTGGAACTGTTCAATCTGGAGAAGAGAAGGCTCAGGGGGGATCTTATCAATATGCACAAATATGTGAAGAAAGTGTGCCAAGAAAATGGAGCCAGGCTCTTTTCAAGTGGTGCCCAGCAGCAGGACAGGAAACAATGAGAACGAACAAACACAGGCAGTTCCCTCTCAGGAAAAAGTTTTCTACTGTGAGGGTGACTAAGCACTAGCACAGATTGTCCAGAGAGATGGTGGGCTACATTCTTGAAGATATTCAAAAGCTGTCTGGTCCTCAGCAACTGGCTTTAGATGGCTCTGCTTGAGGCAGGGGGTGGCCCTTCCAGAGTTCCCTTCTAACCTCAACTATCCTGTGCTGTATTATTTCTATTACACTCAGATCTGCCATGCATGGGCTAAGGTGATAAACTGCAGCTAGCAAAACCAGTATTTTTGCACATACAGGACTGCTCAGTTACATGGCTGTTTGGAAGTGCAAATGTATTTTCTGTCACAAAAAAATTCAGTTAAATCATAATCTGCAGGCCTATCTGCTTCCCCCACATAGAGCTACAGCCCTGTGGTGAAAATATCCCTATGAAAGCAACATACACTGTCACATAAATTAAATAAGTGATAAAAATAAGAAAAAAAGCAGATAGCCATTCAAATTTCTGCTCTATATCAGGTCACCGACATACCTATATATACATATAGTGGTCCACATTTGCCTCTGTGAAAGATGGTAATACTTGTTAGGTGCAAGCATAGATTGCACATCAACATTAATGGAAGGTAACTATCCATACACCACACACATGAGGGAGTGAATAAACCTCTTGGTTATTAAAGGCATTTTCATAAAGAAGCAATGAAATTTTAGCTAATACCTAGTGTTGGTATTCCCAGCAATGCCTAATTTTGGATATAGTAAATGCTCTTTGATTTAAGTGTCTAGGAAGTAAGGTATTTAGGTATTGTGCCAAAGACCTTTATAGGAAAAGAGGGACCAATAACAGTATGCGTCTGATCTTTAAAGTCCTTAGAGAACTGTAACACCCTGAATAGGTGCAAAATCAAGTGTTCAGTTAATAATTAATATGTATGGAAAATTAACAATACAAATGAAAAAAGTACATGAAACCTTTAGCATCCTAAATGTTGATTTGAATTAATTTGTTCATTCTTGGAGCTCAATTACTCTCTTTATACTAATAATTTTTTTCACATCGTTGTTATATCATAAATACACCACATTAGATTATCTTCATTTTCTTGTCCTAAATGTGCAATTAAAGCATAATTACTCTGCAATTGCAGACTTTTTAATTTAAATTAGTGAGTGGCTGCTGTAAATTGGCTGTAATTGTATGTGGACTCACTTGCTTTATTTTAACACAACAATATATAATTAAATGCACCTGAAGGTTTCCACATTATTCTGCTCAGAACTAAATGTTCAGAACAAACTCAGTCTTTGGGTAAAAAATTTTTCCAGGGTAATGCAGAATGGACCAGAGATTAAAAGATCTCATGACATCACATTAGAAAAGCTACTGGCCTCAAGAGATTTTTCTGGACAACCTCCATTCCAGTGCTGCTCACAATGGGTGAAAAATATCCTCACTTGTGAAATCCACACAGTGGATGAATACAGCAGATAATATTGTTTATTTCATTGGAATAGATTATCAATAGAAAACAAGTTGATACTTTTACTCAGAATTTTCTTCTGCCGTAGAAGATGAAGGAAGAAAAATCAAGACTACTGATGTAAAGGGCTGAGTGAATATTCCCAGAATAGTAAAGTACTTGTCCCTAAATTCATGCACCCAAGCATCAAAGTTACAGAACCACAATTAGTGGTTATAGTAAAAGCCTTCTGTTTCTTCAGAGAAATAAATATATCGCAAGTAATTTTCTAACTACAGAATAGCTTATATGTCCAAAATTAGGTACATAATTAATTATCATTTAATAATGTTAGAATAAAATAGGTAACAATATATGGTATCTTGAAATTAGGTGCTGGAACATTTCATAACACAACTTGTACATTAATAATTTTTGACTGGCAGCTTTTTGAGTTTTTCCTGTGTTTATCATAAAAGACACACAAAATACATATCAAAAAGTGGCTCTTGGATTTGCAAAGTCAAGCACTTGAAAGTAAGAAACTTGCCTTTTTATATATCCCCTTGCAATTTAATGCTCTCTCTTTTGCATCATGACAAGATATAAAGAAGAGACTTTAGTGGGTAAGGAGAGTTGGAGAGAAGACATGACTATGCATCAATGCAAATACAGGAAAAATTTTTAAGCCAATGTTTCTTGCCTCGACAGACACTTCCACATGGATGGACCCTCTGTTCTAGGTTTTCTCCAAAGAAACAGAAAGCACTTAATAGAGGAGGTTTTCTTTTCAATTAGAACTGTTCTATCAACCATATAGGATTGTGTGTGATCATAGGCTGTGTCATCTAATTATACTGAGGCTATCTTTTCTTTTCTTTCCTTTCCTTTTTTTCCTGAGATACATAAGATGCAGAAAGGAAATTATGTTTTGTGAAAGCAATTAATAGCTCAACCTGAGCTAAGTGGAATTTCATGAGACAAAGTCATCATGGCACCGTTTCCATTTTTCTCTAAAATATTAAAAGCCTGTGGGAAACAAAAAATGGTATGGGGATTTCAAGAAAAAATAAAAGGGATCTCACAAATTTATTTAATGATCAACATGAGATCAGCTAAATACAGGGAATAACACAGGGATTCCATAAGGAATGGCTTGAAGAAATGCCTAGCTATGGATTGTCCTCCAAGTCATGGAGACAAGACAGAGATCCCATACAAAAACAGCCCTGGCTTGTATACAGTATATTTCTATCCATTTTGTGTCCTTATTGTTGTATTATTTCTTATACTGTATGCAAAAGACCACAAAAAATTAAGAAAGTTATGAACAAAGTGATTTTTTAGCAAACCTTTCCTAAAAAAAGAATGAACTTGGGAGGGCTGTATCAGTCATATTTTTCTATAAAATAAATAACTTTGTCATAGTTGTAAGAAGTTAATGTAAATATTACAATGTAGAAACAGAAGGGCCCATATAACCAGAAACAAACATCTGCCAGTGCATTTTTTCCACTCATGCCCTCTGAGAATGAGGTTGAGGTTAGAAATGAATCTTTTGAATAGCTGGAAGCACACTATTTCCTGGAACTTTAAAACCCATACAGTGTGCTTGCCATGCACTATCCTTCATACATGGCTTATGAAAGCAAATGACAGTTTGCATTGCCACTTGTGCATGTTCATTCACTGAAAGAGTTCGAGTTGTAAGCTTGGAAAACGCTTCTGTTCTAATACTACTATCTTGTGGCAGTGATAATCCAAAGTACTTTGCAAATGTTAACAAAAGACAGGTTCACAGTTTCCTCACAGATGGACAATCCTGTAATTTATGTTCCAGTGATTTGGGGAAAGTGGACAAAAAGGTGTTAAGGACCTGTCTGCAATAGGGCTTCTATATGCATATGCCCTTTACAGCAGGTAGGTGTGGATTTGGGTGTTGATTGCTAGATACTAAGCTTTTGGAAGCAGGAGGAACCATTTCAAAAGCCTGAGAAATGAAGATGACTCAAGCACATTTCAAGGGAGCTGCAATAGTGAACCATTAATTAGGACATGGGCCCTTGTTTTAGTATTACAGATACTAAATTACCCTTTGACTTGGGCTAATGACAAATGCAAAATTTGAGTGACTTGTGAGCAGTCTGAAAAACAGCTATTTAATGATAATTATATGGATTCATTTACCTTCAGAGATGGTTACGTATTGGAAGATACATTTTCAAATCATCAAATGTTTCATTCCTGTTTATAAAATTTTGACCCTACCTAACTTTTTTTTAAGGACTCAAGAGCTTCAAATTGTTCCCTTAGTTTTATTTTAGGCACTGCAGTATGAAAAGTATTAATCTAAATGCATTCCCAAGCCTGTTATTAAGCAGTTTAGAATTCTAGATCATCATGCTCATCCTTCAGGAGCTATGACTGGCTCATTTTATTAATTAAAAAGAGTATTTCCCAGTACATGACTCAAAAGGTTCCCAGGCCTTTGATAACCATGAGACTCTAAAACCTTATAATTCTTTCATATTTTTATTGCATAGTGACTAATTGGAACTGCATTTGTGACAGTTCATGTATTTAGGACTTCCATTGTAGAGAGACAAACATTTTAAAATTCATTTCATGCAATGCCATTTGAAATATAACTCTATACTCTTATTTCCCACCACTCTTAAGGATTTCAGCAGGAGATTTTGGTGGTAAAGTGAAGATCTAGACAATCAGTGCTAAAAATTGTAATTGAAACAAAAAAATGCTTTGGAAATCTTTCACATGTAAAGTGAGCTTTCCCCTTAAGTCAAATAATCTGAAAGGTAGGACTAGAAAAGTAGGTAAAGGAAAAATACCTCAGAGCATGGCATATGTTCTTGTTAATGATAAAGGTCTTCATCTTTAACACAGCTTTAAGATAGATAGACAACTTCTAGCCTATCTTAGGAATATAATGGAAATACGCATTTCTTATCTTTTTCTGAAATTTAAGTAATTCAGTATGGGATACTGAGCTTTCAACTACAGATGCCACACCAGACTGAATGTACTAAGACAGACTTCTCTTCCAAGTGCTGTTCTCCAGAGCAACAGTTGTTTGCCCATGAGAGTGAGTAACTTAAGTTTACCAATTGGGTCTACCTTTGAAAGTCAAATGTGTAAAAAAAGGCATTTTAAGGCTCCTAGAAGCATTTAAGTAACACTCTGAGGCTGCTTAGGAGCACAGTCAGAGTCTCTCCAACCATGCTCCATCAATTCTTTTGAGTCTGCAGCAAACTAAGCAACTACAATGAGGAACAAAGTACAGCAATTCCTGTTAATACTATGTAAACCTGTGTTTGTACACACCTGCTGCTCTGTGAGTAATAAACCGGGGCTGGAACACATTTTCTGGAGTGGTTTGATTCTTTATTCCTCAACGCACGTTCTGTCCCTTCCTTAGAATCCGATCAAGACTAGGATTCATCACAACTAGTGCTCCAACGTGGAGCCAGAATATTTTTTGTGTGTGGAAAAAAACAAAAATTGTCATCAGGCACAGCAGAAACCTCCTTTCTCTACTTCTCCATTCGGACTTGAGGAATTTTACACGTTTGCCTAAGAAACAAACACATGTCAAGTACTACACTGTTATGAAATTAATTACAGAAAACAAAACTGAGATAGTTGGAATAGTTTTCAAACTTACAAAGAAAACTACAAAATTACAGGAAAAAACAAATTTCAAAATCAGAGAAAATTCTCTTAGGAAAAGTTCATGGTCTTTAAAACACCCAAATATACCCAAATTCAAACCAAAAAGCAACAGAAACTGATATATTACACTCATTCTTTAAAGTGTAGCAGCAATATTTAAGTGTGACAAAATAGGAATCGAAAAGTTCTTTGAGAATAAGTCCATGCATAGACCTGTGGTACAGAAAGGGGTCATGAAGCCAGAAGACAATTCCTTCAAAATCAAAGATTTGAGTGTGTTCTTCGCATATATGTTTAAAGTAAAAAAAAAAAAAAAAATTAAAAAAAATTAGAAGGTTACAGGAAACACCATAAAATAACAGATGACACATTACACATTTCAAAAGACAATATTCAATTCAGACTGATAGTCCTTTATCTAGATATTTGAGGTATATTGTGGACCTGCCAATAATGATTGCTTCTGAAAAAGGTTGCACAGCATCTCTAAAGATCACCACAATTTCTTTAAGTTTTCTTCTTTAATTTTCTTAACCTTTTTAACTGAAATATCATGCTGCAGATCATTAGAAATATACAAGATTAAACTTAAAACTTCAATAATTTCTTGCTTAAATAAAATCTGTACATATTTGAATATTATGAAACAAATTAATACGGTCTTGTGTTCTTATTTCCTTGAACTGGATAGTTTACAAATAAAATTAATTGGTATAACTCACTGGGAAAATTATGATAGTAAATAGCTGATGAATACATATGAGTTACATCAAGGCTAAATCCAATTCATTAGTCTTTCCTATGTACTCATTATTACTGTCTTCCAAAAGGTTATGCCACTATATTGAACATACCCTAGTTTTCTCAATGTTTCCGTAACTCGGTAGAAAACTGAGTTTATGGTAGAACTATTTTAACTTAACACAATGTTTCATTTACAGACAACATTTTATATTAAAAGAAGACTTCAACATAAACCTTATTTTACTTTCTGTAACAGATAATAACTGCAGCAATTCAGACAAGGATATATCCTCTTGAGGTTTTTATGGTGATCACTCCTTAGTGGGACTGCAGCATGGCGGCACAAAAGACTGCAAGACAATTAATTACATAAATGTAATTTTTTTCTCTTCTACACCACTTATCCCACCTAATCATCCCAAGTGGGAGATAAAAACAACTTTTTTTCCTTTCAACGTATGTGGAAACCGAAGCATAATAAAGAGTCATGTTATCCTTTCAACTGTCAGAGAGTGGAAATGTAGAGATAGGTACAGAGTCCTTCTGCTTTTGTCTTTATCTGAATTCATTTACCTAAAGAAAAGCCTAAACTTATTTTTGATTGGAAAGGAAAACCTATAACAAGCACTTTCTTGCATTTACATTCTAAAAAATGAAAAAGCAAAACTTAAAAACCCAAACCCAACCTTGTTTTAAAACTAGATTGAGGTTTTTAATTGTCTAATAGGTGTAAGGGATTTTCATCTTTTAATACATTTTTCCAGAAACGGTGTCAGACTGAACTTCAAATTATCCCCACTAAAAAAATCAAGCAGCCTAAGTTGCTCAAATTTGAGATCTTTTTCTTCTTCAAATTTTATGCTGCAGAGTTTTTTCCTGGTATTTCGAATGGAGAGTAACAAGCCATTTGGAAAAGTTCAAAATAGAAATGTAAATTATTTCCTTACCTGCAATTTTATCTTCTCTATAAGAGTACCTGCTGTTCTGTTAGTGCAGTACTGATGTGTTTTCTGCCTTTGTCCCAAGCTTCAGAGATTCCTCTGGTGATTTTTCCCCACTTGCCTACCAGCTTCCACTGCTGGCATTTTGAGGAAGTGCACTCACATTTGGCTCCAGGAGTACTGCCACAGCTGAGGGAATATAAGACAACTAAAAAACAAGTTAGAAAACAGCAGAACCAATATCCAGGTAGGAAAAAAAAATGCTTAAAAACAATGAATCAGTCATCAACTTGAAACCCTTTGATAATTTTCCTTTCTCTTTTCATCTGTTTAGACTATCCACATGAAGACTTTTCTGTGCTTGGAGAAATTTTAGCCTAAATAATGGGTAATGACAGGGTAGTGGGTACCCATTCAGAGAATATACAATTATTTTAAGGAAATCAAATTTTAACTTTCTCCTGTATGAGTACCCACCATGCCATCACTTCAATGCAGATAAGAAAGAGAAGAAGGGTGGCAGATTTGAAGAAATATGAAAAAATCCCTGTCATCCTTTCTCAAGTCCTAATACAACTGTGAAAAAGGAAGACTTGATGGCTTTTCACCCAGAGGCTGTCATAGATGAACAATAAGAAGGATTTCTCATTGCCTAGGAAAATAACACTTAAGTCCCTTTCACTAAGACAAAGTCAAGATTGCGATTGCTGATTCCCAGCTAGTATTTGTCATCTTGGTCAGAGATGAAAAGGACTACTAGTACTGTCAGTTTAATATGTAAATGTTTTCTTGCTTGAGCATTATGGAGATATCCAGGTGAAAGTTACAATGCACTATAACATCTCTGTACTCAGGATCATCTGGATACTATTTTTTAACTTCACAATACACAGAAAAGAAGTATCTTGTCAAAGCTAAAAATGAATGCTAGGAGTTTTAACTAAGAATCTGCTGTTGTATTCAATTTAATTTGTCTTTCATATAGAACCTGTCCAGTTGTCTTCATGTCTGCATCTTCTCATTATCTTCCAAAGAGAATGCGACCTTAGACAAAGTATGAATGAATCAAAGTAGCTAATTGCAATTAGACACTGGTATTCTAAAATCTCAAGCAATGAAGGAAAGACCAAAAGGCTCAGAAGAGGTCATCGCCTTCAAATTTCAGGAATGTAAGTACCAATGATGTGCTTTCAGGTTGCAAGAAAGAAAAAGGACTCTGGCAATTTCCTGAATGACCTTAAAAAAAGGAATGGGTTTTCCAAGTAGTAAGCTTCAAATTTGTCAGGTTGCATTCATAGAAGAAAGTCTCCTATTCCTTTTTTATACTTTGAGGATGACAAACAATAATTACTAGCAAGTGGAATTGGAATGATGCCATGAAGATGATAAATTTGCATTTTCCAAGGTCACTCTGAAAAGGGACGAGGAGTCAGGATAGAGAGATGTCAAATTTCTAGAACTAATCTGATTTTGGAGTGCATTTGCCTGAATTGGAAACAGCATGAGCAGAGATAAAGTCCTTTGGTTTTCCTTTGGCAGGAACATGTTCCTAAGCCACAAAGTTTGAATTCAGGATGAAGAAGCAAGTTCTTCTGTCTGGCATCAGTAATTTATCTTCTGACGTTCTTCAACCTGAAGAGACAAAACCACAACTCTATTAAAATTTTCAGACCCATTACTACTGAGTTTGTAGATACATGTTGGTTAGACAGAATCCATTGTTTTCTTGAGTTCCCACTGATCTTCTTCAACTGGAGACAAACTTGTGTTTGGTCTTGCCAACATAATTTTACAGGTTTCTTCATACAAATAAGCTCTGGTGAACTGGATATTTTGTAGCTTTGCCCAGAATATGCACTTCAGAGCTCTATGGCATTTATCACTGCAGATATGAAAGGTGATGGATGATAATCAGGACTGTAAGATCTGAGAAGGGGTCATCTGCGTATTCTAATAAGGCAGTAGAAGAAAGCTCAGAGTCCATTTTATAAAACATGGAAAGTCCTTTGAAGTATTTTCTCTATACACAGCAGCAATGTCTTTCCTGAAATTGACTTAGTGTTTACTGGGGTGGAAGGAGGAATAAACTACAAGTCGTGAAAAATAAGAACTATTTTGAAATTCTCATGGAAATTAACTCTGTGTTAGTTGTTTTCTTTATTAATTTAGTCATAGGCAGCAATCTTCCACTTATTCCTGCCTGAAATTTTTCTTCATTTTGAAGATTTCTCGCAAAGGATGGAACTATCTTCATTATTCTTAGGGAGAAATATTTACGATTTACAATCATGCTCACTTTGCTGTGCAAGGGAATAACATTTGAGTAATCTGATTTCAACTGGTTTGAGAGTTGTTCACTCCTCCAAAAGTGACTGTGTACGCTCAGAATGCTCTGCAGGTCTGACTCTCCACTTGATAGTGATTATTATCCATTTCCTTCCCTATCAGAAGGCAGAAAAGCAGACCTGCAACAAGGGGGTGTTTCTGATGTTTTCTATAATCAGTCCTAATGAGTAAGGAAATACTTCAAGAAAACTATGTTATTTTTAAGAATTGAAAGTATTGCCTTTTGAACAATTGAGGGCCACTTTTCCACTCCCTCATACATTTCTGCAACTAAGCAGTGATGCAGAACTTGTGGAGCCTGTGCCAAATACCCAGGAAAAGAGGCAAAAATTCTGCCCACAGCTATCTAGGCAGAAGATAAAGTGAGGTTTCAGAACACCACGGCCTCTCTGACCTGAAGTGTATCATTTCTGACTTGAAATGATCCAAAGAAGCCCCTACAGACTAAAAAGGAGGGTTGCTCAAGGAAGAAGTGAGTTTTAGAGCATGCCAGCATGACTCACATGATACTGGCATTTGAATATCATCTTGTATGGTAATTTCTGAGATATTAGAAGCTGACAAAAATTTTCCAAGAAAATTTAAAAGGACTACTAGATATTTAAAGAGCCCTTCTTGCACAGCTGTGAATGGCAAAGAGACTGACAGAATGAAGCTGCAAATGGAAGTGGAAACATCTTTGATTTTGGTGTCAGGACATTATAAAAGTCAAAATCCCTGGAGAAGTAAAAAAAAAAACAGTCATTAACAAACAGCCTTAAGAACTTGCTCTTATTTTCCATCACAGAGGCAGAAAATTATTCTTCAGACATGAGGTCAATATCTCAAACATGCCAGCAAAGGACAAGGCGGAAGAATTAAAAAAATAAATCACAAGTTGAATCTTTTGGGACAAAGGCAGAAAACATCTTGGCTGGACAGGTGAATTGGAGGATTTGCACATGAAAGAAAGTAATGGTTGCAAAAATCACTGATTAGTAATTAATAACAAGCAACTGAAATCTACTTGCATTTTTCTTTAAACATTGCAGAAATAGTTTCCTTTGATTTCAGTGTAATTTTGTCAATGTTCAGGTTCTGCAGAAGCTAAAATGGTGTTTTACAATGCATCCTAGCTTCAGTCTTACCTTTGGAAAAAGAATTCCCTGATAAAAATGCATAAACTACAGCATATATTACTAACACTGTGAGTGTGATGAAGGGATTGCAAAAGACTTCATTTCTCATGTTTTTCACAGTGTGTCTGCTCACAAAAATAATTAGATTACCCCTCTAAATAGCTTGAGACCAGACTCAACGTATTCACAGAGAGATATAGCAAGGTAATGTGTAATCAGGCTCCCTCTTTTCAAAAGAACTGTACCTGTGAATATTGCCTTTAACCCATTCTCTCTTTTTATGTTACCCACTTTCATTCTAAATTTTAGTTTCCATAGGGGTCAATGTCAGAACAGAACTACACAAAATTTGAAACCAAAAATGTCTTGGGAGTTGAATGTTTGGATATTCCTCATCTGCCCAACAAGTTTTACTGACCTTTCAGTCTACGACTTTGCTTATAGCATTTCACACACCTCTTCCTTTAATCCTTTATTCCATAACTAGTCTTTTGCAGGTGTTTTACAGTACACTTGCTTTTGGGGAAGGGACCATGACTTGTCTAGATTTCTGTGATCACAAATTAACATCATAGAGCTGTAGACCTAGACCCCTGTCAAATGGAGGCTCACAACTTTACATAGGATAGGACTAGGCACACTGACTCCATATTAAAGAAGAAAATTTGGTATATAAAGGCTATTTTTAGGAAAATTAGTGAATTGCATAGCCCTGAATACTGATGATTCCTTTTAACATGTGTTGGCTGGCCTAACTATTTTCATCAAAATGTCCTAGTGTCCCAAAAGATTAGTGTTTAGGTGCCTGACAAAAAATACAAAGCTTTAAAATGAAAGAACTGTGATGCTAGATCAAAACAAAAATTACTGATTAATGCAAAAATCCGGCTTGATCCTAGAGAATGTAATCATATTTCCATTACCAGCTCATTTGCCCCCTAAAACTTGTATTTATTCTTAGAAAATATGTGCATACCACTTACTGCTCTCTTAATGACAGATTAGATACAGTGGTCTCTGAGTTAGCAATGAGAAACCTGCTGAGACAGCTGTAAATTTCTCCTAGTGACAGATTAGCCAAAGGCATGGAAAGAGATACCATAGCAACAAAGAGGCTGTCACAAGTCCAATCACTCTTTTCCATGGGTAATATTTTGCTACAGTCTGTGCACTCACTTATATTGTAATCACATCATTTTTATGAACCACAAGGCATTGCTGGTCACTGTATATATGTACATTATTCCTATAAATCTTCATTTGAAATTAAAGTAGGAGCTGAGGAGTCTATTCAGAGAGGCTCTGAAGTGAGGCAGGGGAACAGAGCAGTATTAGAGTGAGGTGGTTTCTTCAATTATATAACCCCTTACATAATATTAGGAAAACACTTCCTGTACCTGACACATGGCAGATCGTTGATCCATCCCATAATTATTTCACATTACACAGCGACCAGAACAAAAGGCAATTTTTTTTATGTAAGTTAGTAGCAGTTTTACACTGTAAATCTTGTCATGTGAGAAATACACTGCCTTATCAGCACTCACTGACCCCAACTACCACACATTCTATCAGAAACATCCTGGAACAGCCTATTTAAATGAAGAATTTCTGCTTTTTCTAATTGCATATCATTACTGCTGCTGTTTCTGGAAAACCCAAGTGAGGAAGAGGAACAAAGACATGAGGGAAGAAGCTACTATATATTTATTTTTAACTGGCAGAAAAAACAGTAGCACTTAAAGAACCCACGGATCTGTTGCTTGTGTGGAGAAGCACAGACCAACAACTAACATTACAACACTGCTAACACTAGGTCAGGCTCAGTTATGAGAAAAATGTCATTTTCCTTTCATATCTGGCCACATTTTAGCTCTCTTGCATTATGCCGTCTTACTCAAGCAGCAGTTATGACAGCACTGGTAGTAGTTGAGTCACCACTTTATGCTGCCTCTTGATACTGAGTAGCCCATTGAAATGTAAAGGTACTAAACAGAGATCCTTTCATTCCTTATGCTGAAAGGGTTATGAACAGCATATGCTATAAATTGAAATATAAATAAAATTACTGTCTCTCCTTTCACCAGCTGTAATAATTTAGAAACAACTCAGCATCTGCAAGTGAGAAAGAGGAGATAGGGTAAAAATGTAAGCAGTATTTATAGACAGCAACAAAACCACATTGATTGAGAGCAGAGGGAACTGAACACTGTTTCGTTTCATGCGCAGCCAATTTGTATGTTTGGACAGTACATGTTCTCTTCTTCCGAGGGTCTTATTCAATTTTGAGTTTCTTTAAACTCTGAATGCCATAATGTAAAATTAGATAAATTGGAATATTACAAATAACTGACTTCATATTCTCCCCTGTATTGATTTTGAATGTATAGACACTCTCACGATGGATATCTCACCATCCTGATAATATCTCTGTTCTTTTCACACTAGTTGTCTATCTCTGATATTGATTCGGAATGCAGATTTGGATTTGGAATGTAGATTAATATATGTGCTATAGATTTATTTTTGGCCCTGTCATAGCTCTCTTTAATTTCTCTCTACCCTTGTAATATTTATTTTATTTTATTGCAGTACCCTATTTCTGATATTGGTTCGGCTTATAGTTAGATAGTTAATACACTAGGCATTGATTTCTTTCTGTTCTGCAATGTGCTTTCCTCCACATGTTAAAAAATCTTAGCCAGTTTTCTGAGCAACAATTGCAGTTCCTTCAGCTCATCTTAAAAGTGTGGGTGCTCAGTTTTTCCAGAAGCTGAATGGTCATTCCCAAACAATATCTCTTTATAACCTGGCTGAAAATACTTCTTTCACTTGTTTATAGGAAAACATTAATCACTTTCATTTTCTAGAAATTTTCAGAGGTTAATTATTAATATCTGCTATGTATCTGATTCTTTTTTTTTGGTTAATTTATATTATTAGCATTAGTATTGCACCAAAAATTCCTAAAAAACATACACTGCTGCCAATTTTTAGTGAGTAGTAGATACAGTACGTTGCTCATCATAGTATGTCACTTATTTAGCTCATAGCTCTGTATCTCCAGAATATGAACATTTTTTAAACTCCTATTTTATTATATTGCATTTGATATTGGTCAAAGTCCAAAGCTTCCCTAACTGACAAGGAATTAACGGGTTTTTACAGTCATCTTCCTGATGAAGACCACATCAAAGTGACTAAATTATCTAAGCCAGTTTCTTCCTATTCAACATCAATATTAGGGGCTAGGTTAGTCATGGTAGTTTTCCTTTAGCTTATTTGAGAGACATAAGTACTTCCAGAAGACAATTCATATGACTTATCTTAGAACAAAGTCAATTGTCCTCTGGAAGGGATCAATTCTATCTAAAACTAAAAAGACAGTCTAGAGCTTATTAAATTAAAAGCTTGAGGACAAGGTACCATTTAATTACTGCGCAATGGTTCAAGGCTACACCACAGAAGGTTTAGACTGAACACTAGGAAACTTAGGAAAGGCTTTCTAGAGAGGTGTCCAAGCCTGTCATGGTTAAAGAGACATTTAGACAATGTCATTATTTACATGTTTTAATTTGGTCAGCCCTGAATTGGTCAGGTCCCCAGATTAGATGATCATTGTAGGTCCCTTTCAACTGAAATAGTCTATTTCATTCTATATTTTTTCTCATGAAAAATACCAATGCATATTTCTCTAAGTCTTCATAAAATATCAGCCCAGGAAGACTCTTCCACTGCCTGGAGCAAGTACACGCTTCTTCAGTCATGTTCCCCCTCTAGAATCTCGAGATGAGACCCAGGATACAGCACTTTACCTTGTTCTTTTTCTCTAATTTCTTCAGGGAAGACACACAGGTTTATGAGGTGCCTACGATCCACGACATGTTCCAGGCTAGTCCCAGGAAGGATGTCTGGAGAACTGGGACCCCAGGAGGCACTGCAACATGCACTTTCACACAGATTACATGCACCTTCTGGTGCTCTTATGTAAAGTCTGTCTCTATGATAAAGATAGTGGGCAATGTACTGTTCTTAAAAATACAAGTAAAGCCTGGCATCTAGATCTGCCCAGGGAAAAGCCCTATACAGAGAGAGACATCCAGTGTGGAATATACCCTATAACTAAGAGAAATATTTAATTCTTTCCCTTCAGCTGTTATGTGACTGCAAATGTTAGTTTTCAGTCTTTGTAAAGAGCTCATCTGTTTGATATAAACTCAGAGAATTTTTTAAACGTCATTGTCAGTTTTATACATAATAACATATTTTTCAGCTGATAGAAAAAATAATTTTTTTTTAATACAGAAATTTTCCTATATTGCACGGAAAAAAGGAGAACTTCTTGAACTAAAATACTTATATTAGAAAGAGGCTGTTAGAAAAGAGTATTTAAAATGTAAAAAAAAGTTTTAATTTTCCACTTATTTGAAGCACTTTTGTCATCATTTAACGGGGACAATGCGACAAAATTTTGTGTTCGTGTATCAAAAATTGAGGCTAGCCATGTGGAAAAAAAATGCAATTGTTTCCTTTCACAACAGTTTCTCAGTCTGGAGGGGAATGCCCAAGTGTGCCTGGTAAAATCTCAACTATCATCTCCTAATTCTCCTAATGTATTCATGAACATCATCTTTTGTTGTGGTATTATGCCCAGGAACACAAGCCTGTATTTCTTAACATGAAGTCAAAAAAATTACTGATTTGCCTAAGTTGTCATTGGCTTTTTTCCCCTTCATCTCCTGCAGGCTACATAGACCCAAAATAGTCAATTCGAAATCAGCACAAGTTAACTCAGTACTCATCTAATTAATACACACTTTTTCTCTGTATTCTGTTCTTTTCTATGGTTAATTCTTAATGTTAGCCTTTTCCCACTAATATGCAAACAAATTAGGAAAATAATACCTGGTTTTCTATTCTGAAGGTAAATAATTTCCAAATTAGTTTTCTCAACATTTGAATTATGAGTACTTCTAATTCATTATTCATGTATGACCTTATTAGATCTCTAACTGAACAAAAAAAAAACCTCAAGTAGATCATATTTTTAAAAATCAATCAGTTTTCTCACATTTTTCATCTGCCCTTTTTGCTTAGTGACTAATACCACAAGTATTAGGAAGTCAGTATCATAATTTTTACAATAGTGAGATTAAAAATGCAAACAGAGGTGAAGCAAAATATCTCATTTCCCTACTGTTTTTTTTATTTCTAACATAAGGCTGAGCTATTAACAGCCCAAGATGTGGAAATGTAGGTGCTACTTTTGAAGTTGGTATCCTGTAGAAGAGAAGATAGTATTTCAGCAAGTAATTGGGTTAGGATTTTGGCAAATGAAGGAGGCAAACTTACAGAAAATATTTGGAGGTGAAAACAGACTATTTTTTTTTTTGCCTTTCAGGAAAGTCTTGACAAGGCATTTCTGTAATCCACTTAAATCACCCAAGCTGTTCAGTTGCCTTTGTTTCTTTAGGCTTTTACCTTATACATGATAATTGCATATGGGTTATTTCATTTGACAGTCAGAAACTTATTATGCATGGCTTCTTAATACTGGCTCTCTGTACAGTTTTTTTTTTTTTTTCTCAAAAAAAATTACAGTTATTTTTTGAGGGGGGAATTTGAAACAACTAAGCAATTTAGAATTTTTCTTTTTATTTATATAGATTTTCGGGAGCAGAAAGAGGAGCTACAAAATGTGGTAGTAACTACATATTAGGGAAAAGTACTTGTCCTTTGATAATAAGCTACTCTCCTAACACAAAGCCCCACTGATATTTCCAGTAGCAACATATGTTTTACTGGCCATCAGAATGGTGTCTGTTAAAACCACAGCTCCATGTATCTGAAAGACAGAGACCTTCATTCACCTGTCACTGACCTGGTTTCAATAACTTAGGTCAACTTTTAGTCAGAAATTTGAACTCAAGTTTGCTATTGTCTTAAAATAGCCTTGCAGCTCTGTGGGAAATGAAGGAAGAAGGAGGAAAACACACGATATCTGGACAAACCAGAAAGCAGAACAAACAGTGGGGATTTAAGGTGACTAGTATTTTCCTTTTAGTGATGCGAGGTCTGTAAGCAGGTTATCTTAGCCAAGACACTGAATCAGTTTTTATCACAGCAAATACAGAAAAGGACTGGTTTTTCCAAGCATCATTACTGAAGAGGTATGAAATAAGTCCTGAGGATTGCCCCCACCATGAAGAACAAGAAAATTCCAGCTGCTGCAAAGAGAAAAACCTGAAAGTCTCACAACAAAGTCATAAGCTCCTGAAGACAAGAGCCTTGGGCTTCTTTAGATCCCTAACAGCCGAAAAAATTTCATTACCTCAACCAATGCAGAGAAACCTATATTCTTACAAACTTTTAAGAAGAAATCTCATCAAAGCAATCATAATTGATTTTTTCCCCTTTTGTGACCTCTTTTTTTCCTACAGAAATATAATCCAGGTCCACATTTTTACTTACCATTTGTTAAACACTCTCAATAAATATAACAAGGCAAGTATTCAGTAACAGTAATAGTGTTATGTAGTAGTAACCAGGAAAAATTTCAAAATACACACAATTCCATTTCTATTTCTATTTCTATTTCTATTTCTATTTCTATTTCTATTTCTATTTCTATTTCTATTTCTACTTCTATTTCTATTTCTATTTCTATTTCTATATTTCTATTTCTATTATTAATGATCTATCTAGTTCCTTTTGATTATATTTTGCATGTACATACATTTTACATGCATATAATCAGATTTGCTTTGGCATGCACGAATTTAAGTGTGGGCAGCATTCCAGCAAGTTTATCTTCAGAAGAAACACATCTGAAAGTGGATTTCACCAAAAGTGGATATCCACTGAAAGTGGATAAATGTTGTAAAACAAACATTTAGGAAGCATCCTTCCTTCAAAGAATGTCAAAATGTTTTAGAGAAACAAAAAAACTGAGACATAGAGAGCTCTCTATGGAACAGAAGGAATATAATTCAGTCAGTGCATGCTACATTTCACCACAACCGATCTGTACCAGAAATTTAGTGCCTATGCAAGGAAGATTTCAATAAAATTACATAGATACTCAAACACCTGCATAGAATAAACACCACTCTAGCATATTATGGCCTGACACTACAAACTATTAAATACTTGAAAGAAAAATCAGTCATGAGTACATATGGCGGGGTACAGGGGAGAAGGTGTTTATACTTAAGCACATGCATATGTGTCTTCAGAGTACATTTTGATCTTTTGTATGTTGATGAACTGTGTTGACCCTCCAGAGACACAATGCTGTACTTTTGGGAAGTTTGAGTGTTCAATGATCAACTGAAGAATTTCGTTTTCTTCCATTTCTCTTAGCCACTAAAATGCAAAGATGGCAGCATTTTTACTTTGTTGTCAGGCATTGTATATGATGATAAATAAAATAAAATAATATTTTTTTTAAAAAATATAAATATATTAAATATATTTCTGTTAATATAAATTTGAAACAATAATATGAAAAGTGTCAAATGGAGGGAAGGAACTCCCTGAAACTGTTAAAATATTTTAGTAAATCCCAGTCATACAAGATGGAAAGAACCAGATCAAAGTGTAATGACACATCAAATGCTTACCATACTCAGCAGTTTGTATGGAGAAACATGATATTTCCATGTAACTGATAAAAATGCACTTGTTTGACATCCTGTGAACTAAGATCTTAGCAAAGACACACACTTTGTGCAACCAATTTCAGAGAGAAATACATATTAGATTATAATACATTTGTTAATTAATGTTAGTTGAAGGGATCAACTCTACTATCCCCAGTGCTTACCTGAGAAGGTCTGGCACACAGCTTACTATGTTCAAGCAATTGAAAAGTATGCTGAGAAATGTGTGCGGGACCAGGAAGTCCAATCCCAGTATGTCTTCCCATGCTTCTTTAGTCTTCTCAGCTTAGGTCTTCTTTGTGCACACAATTTCCTGTGCACTTTTTTTTTTTTTTTTACTTGTTGGCAACATGTCAGGTTGGTATCATACCTACCCTAGTTGTTTTCACTTTATTCCCAGAGGAACAGCTCCATCCCTTACGATCTGGAAGAACTTTACATTCCTCCCCTTCAAGACACGGTTGCATGTGGCACCACCATTTCTGCTCCACTATTGAAGCTACAAGAGAGGAAAGCAAATATATTTGCATTTTGTTGAAATGGAAAATTTATTATGTCATTATGTCGCAACATTTATTTTATTATCCAGGAAAATATTAGAAGTATGTTGACTGACATCTAGTCTGTGATTTTCAGCCACCTCAGAACCTTCATAAGAAATTCAGCTTCTAATTTCCAAAAGGTGCTATGTGTTTCAAAGTCAATCCTTCACAGCATTTCTTTTCAACCTCATTTCTATCTTACTCAGCTAGATTTCAAATTTTCAAATAGAACCTCTTATTTTGCTTGGTCTACAATATAGCTTAGCATAACTTGATTAAATTTATTCCCCAATGATGACATATTTACAGCTTCTCTGACAGCCAACAACATCAACATTAAAGAGATCATGTAAAGGGTGAATCCTGCCACTCTTTCAGAGAAAGAGATGTGAAAAATCAGCTATTATTTTCCCAAATAAAACATAAGAAACTACACCAGAATTGTTAAAAGTGAGACAGTAATATTGCACTGTGAATAGGAATAATAGTGTAAGTCTAAAAAGATTAAGAACCAGATGGAACTCTGTTCTGTTTGTTTGCTTGGTTCTTTCCAGTGTGGTAAATATATAAATTAGGTGTAAGACTGTAGCACGTGAAAATTATATGCTTATGTAGGATTTGCATAAATACTTTTAATTAAGTGAATTTCACACAACTCCGAGAGTCCTCTTTTAGTAAGATCAAATTTAGCCTCTCAAGAGGCCTCTTTCACTGTCATCTAATAATTTTGTTTAGCACTTCCACAGAGCAATACGAAATAATTAATTTTTCCACCTTACTCCCATTCTCCTTGGACATTCCCTTCAAAATGCAGAAGCTTTCCTACTCTAAATATTTAATGGTAATGGAGTGGGTCTCATTAATGACCTTAAACCAGCAAAAACTCCTAGGAACACAAAAGAAGGAAGCAATAGAAGGAGTCGCACCATCAACACAAGAAGGAGCTGCCCGGGTGGTACCTGCTACCTGCCCAGGGAAGCAGGAACACTTCACCGTCTGTGATCTTTCTTCTATCTTATTCTTATTGCAGCATCTGTGAAGCGCCACCACTTCGCAGGTCCCAGTTTTAACATGGTGAGCTGTGAAAATAAGAAGATGAACAATTTGATAACTTTGCGAAGCAACATCATACTGTTTGGTTTGGATTCTTTTTAACTAGAAATGCATTAAACTTGGCTCTGTAAGGCAATCTGCCACACATGAAACGAGAACTACAATGGTATCAACACTAGAATGGAGAGTTGATTTCTTTTCCAGTTGTAGTATAACTATATCAGGCAGAAAACACTGGCTAAAGAAGAACAGTTGGATAAGGCTGAATATGGGCCTGTTCCACTGAAGCGGGAAGCACAAACATAAAACGAACCTAGAAACTATATTAATTTCTGGACTCTCATAAACAGCTGTATAACTCTATCAATTTTTTTTTTCTTTTTCCCTATGGGAGAAAATTTGAAATGAAAGTATAGCAATACTAAAATTCCCATATATGCGTATGTTTTCAGAATCTATGTCTCCAGACCTTATGCCCAGAACAGACTTTGACATGGTATTCCAAAACCTTCCTACAGGTAGACAGAGAACTGGCAGGATACAGGGAAAGCCCTCAAATGAAACCCAGAAATAAAATCTACCAAGGAATCACACTTTAAATTTTTCTGCCTGGCATTGCAAAGTAAGTTTGAGAACACGGGGAACCAAATCTTTCAAACAAGGGAAGCCGCAGGACAATCTTCAATATTCCATATCTGTACCTATCTCTCCCATTCATGCTTCTCTAACTGATCACCAGAATCATACTGCTGGAGTCCAATGAAAGGATCAATTTGGTAAGAGGAGAGCTATCAAAATACCCTTTCTGGTTCAGCATCCAAAGGGTCTGGAGTTCAGAACTTTCAGATTTAACTGAACTTTCAGTGGTTACTTATACAAGATTGGATATTACTGGCGGTAGTCCATTACCATCAGAAAAAAGAGAAAAAATCTGAACTTTAGCTGATATTGACCTGCAACCTTGTATGGGCAGGAATACTAATTATGTGGAGCAATATGTGTCCTTTATTTCTGCTGCTATTTAACTTTTTGTATGCTCTATGCCAAGCCTGTATACTGAATACTTCAGCTACCTATAATATCCCTAATGTCAAACAATAAACAAGAGCTTCCATGAGGAGAAAGCCTTAAGAAAAGGAGCCCAACATGGATCTCTGAGCTTGCTCAGTTGTTATTGCAGAGTGTCAGCTCCTAAAAGGCCTGAGGAGGGAAAAAAAGCTTGATGTAGGCTATGGACCCGATGAATGTTCCTAGAGGCAAAAGCCACAGACAGAAATTAGACTCCAGGTCTTCATCAACAAAACATAAACTGCTAAACATTTCTTTGGGGAATTTTGCATTTTTCAGTATAACAAATTCCAGTGAACTGTCTGTGGTCTTTGTCATCACTCAATGTATTATACTATGTCAGGTTTGATTATACTCCACCACATCATGCTGTGCTACAGCTGTAATGATATAACACTATGCAAACAATTAACCCATAATCCATCATATTTTGATATGCCGAAATGTTACATTTAAATCAAAAATCTAGGAAGAAAGAAAATCTCTTTATGCACAAACACTGATTTTCTTCACTTTCTAAATGTATTCATTCTTTTAATTCAAAAGGAGATGAGGAAAGCAATTCATACTATCTGCCTGAACTCTGCCATCTCTGTTATTTCTTACCTTTGTTGACAGTGAGCAAATATTTTTACAGCTACTAACACAGACTGCCCCAAAAAGTTACTTTTAAGTATTTTCCAAGAAATTTCACTGGTACACATGCCAATAAAGCAATTTAAATAAATACATTCTTTTTTTGTCAATAAAACACTTGTAAAGCTTTTTATCTGTGAATAGGAAAAGAAATTATTCTAGTATATATTGGAAATGTATAATATAGTAGAACAAACACATCTTATTTTTGCAGGTTCACACTAACTTTTATCTTGATAGGCAATATATATAAAATATACATCCTATACCTACTCATCCTAACACAAATTCACTAAATTGTATTTTATGAAAGATACATTAAATACTGTAGACACTGAATCTACAAAAGAAGTAATTTAGTGGTATTATGAGAGCTTCAAATCACTTACTTTTTAACTATATTCGTTTTAATTTGTATTCTGTATAGCACTGATCCTGAAATTTTGTGTCCTCACTCACTTATCATATAACTTTGCTCTTCTGTAGAGGATCTACAGAAATGACATAATACAACCATGAGGAAAAATAAAGTACAATGTATATCACTAGCCATCAGGCATGGATGCCAATTAAAAGAGCTATTGTAAAATTCTGGGAGGGAAATTTTCATGCTGAAACAAAAATTTTGAAAGCTTCCTTTGTAGTAATTAGGAGAAGAAAATCAGCCATTGTAAGACTCTTATGGAAAAAAAAAAATGTAATGAAATGAAATAGTCATATTCATGTACAATACAGGAAAGCATTTCAAAGGGTGAAAAGATGTGAAAAATTGAAGAGAACAAAAAATAACCACATACTATTGATATTTGGGGAATCTTTAATGAAACTTCTTTGAAATTTTCTGGGTATAAAACCAAAACATCCCAGAAAAAGATACAAAGACATTTCAAACATTGAGTAATCTAGGCTAACCATCCTCTAGTTTCTATTTGCTGTCTGGAATATGCAATGAAAATTCCTTGAGAGGAAATGTAGGGATTTCAGGTCCTTATGCTATTAAATAATTAAGTTCCAGTGCAGTAAGTAGAGTATCTGTCACATTCATGTGAAATTAAAGCTTCTATGCAATAGATAAAGGATTCCCCACAACCTAAAACAAATTAACCTCATTAAGCTACTCAATCATTCCACAAAAAGAGGATAGTACTTTAGGAGATTCACATTTTGGTTTTTTCTCTTCCTCCTAGCACAGACTTCAAAATATGCTGCTTGCTTTGCAAAAACTGTTTGAGGAACCAAATGTCATTTCTGTAATCCTACACAAATTATTTATTCAAAACCACTGCAAACAGTATTTCATTCCCTGCTAATGCAAATAGTCCTTTCTGCAATCAGTGTGGAGACGGACTGAAGAAAGAGACTCAGAGATCTCTATGGGTACAGACTGCAAAGTTTTTCTGATGATTGTACATAACATAATACACATATAAATTATGTTCCAGAACATGTAGCACTGTGGAGCTTGGAAAACAGGCATAACCATATCTCACCCATTAATGGTATGTCCTGCAATTAATCTGCCACTTTTACAGCTTTTTTTCATGCAGCTAAATCATCAATACCTATTTCATAAATCAGAACCAGAAACTCCAGTGATCAGTATCATGTTCTTGGAAAAAATAAAACTAGGCAATTATTAGTCTTCATTTTACATAAAACTTTTCTTGCTCCTTCATGGTAGCTTTAGATTTCTTTCCTTCAGGTGAATAAAATTTCAGTAACATTTGCACAGCACATCTGGCACTAAGTTATGACCCTTACTCCTCTACTTTTATGGGAAGATTGCTCCAGGGAAGAAGGGAAGATACTATTCAAGATTATTATTTTGCAACTCGGCCCTCAAATATGAGTGTAAGGTATTTGGTGTAGGTATGCAAACCTTGCATTAAATCAAGAAAATCTGCTGAATACCATTGCTCATTATGATCACCTTTTCCTAGCCTCAACACTTAAAACACTGATGTTCAATTCTGTCACCCATCTGCTCAATAGTTTGAATCTTTTCTTTCCTGAAAGTTGCACAGGTCATTCATCAACGCATACATTGTCCGTTAACAAAGAGGAAGAAATTATGTTGCCAAGAACTAAACAAAATAAAGTCATGGCCTGTTTCTGTCTTCAGATTCCCCATCATTGCAGTAGACACATATAAATAGTGGGAAAAAATATTAAAAATGCTCTATTATATGCTCTCTGCAAGGAGACTGGCACAGCTGGGTGATACAGATAAATCCATCTAATGACCAAGAGCTTCTGGAAGCAAAAGAAGATCCCTTGTCTCTTGTCCAGCACTCTTTCATCCCTTACTTGCATGGATACTGTCATTTGATAGTGAAGATGGTAAGCCAGGAATTTGGACCAGCAGAAAAATTTCCCTTTTGTTATTTTTAGGGGTTAGTTCTCTACCAGTTTAGCTCCTACAGAGCTCTCTTACTGGTGCAGAGAACCAGTAAGAAGGAATTTCAGCCATAGGGAGGAGGAAGGAGTTGGCAGCCACAGAAACATGATTAACTCCTTTTGCAGAAACCAGTTCTTGTATCAGCTTACAAGAACTGTACTCTGTACTCTTGCATGAAATAAATGTATCTTATTTTATTCTGTTTCAGGTAATTTTTCTGAGATCACAGAGACTATTTAAAATCTGCAACATTTCATTTATTTTTGTCTCAGTTATGGTTGAAAAGAGAAGCACCAGCAACGAAGAATGGAAATTACACTTAGCTATGAGTCTCAATCCTTATTGCATCTAATATTTTATGTACTTTAGCCTTTTTGTCATCTCATGATCAGGAAGATGTCCCGTATGAAACACTACAGTAACCCAGTCTTTCAAATTGGAGTACATATGCATTTTTTATTCATGTAAAGCATATCCACATTAATGATCATAATAGAATGAATCTTTTAAGTAATCATCTTTTCCTTTCTGTAAGGAAAAACAGACAGTATGTCAGGACATTGTCAACTTACTTCATCCATTTCCCTTAATAATTAGTCACTATTCCATGCCACAGTAATCAAACAAATATGTGATTAGGTGTTATTGATAAAATAAGTAAAATTAGTGTTTATAACCTACCATTTTTCCAGAATGGGCTCTAGATCACTGCCCTACCCTTAAATGACCAGGAAAAAAGAGGGTTTTCTTGTCCACATGGTTTATTTGCTTTGTTCGTACTGATTGACAAGGAAAACAAATGTAGGTTATTTTTCTGCTACACTTCAGCAATTTTAGTATGTCGTATCAGTCTCAGTGTGTCACTGTAGATAGGAAGGATACAAACGAACTTGCGAAGTCTCCCTCACATACACAAAACATACACTCCCACACAATATTGTCACATTTTTTCAGTAGTTTAATAAGTGTTAGTAGCTGCCACTTCTAAGCAATCAAAATCTTATACAACCCCGGCCAAGTCAGGATTTCCATCTAAATTTCTCTTTAAATGTCAGACAAAGATATATGAAAATAAATACACTATCCAAGTCCTTCATTCAATTAATTTTAACATTTTTCAGTATTTTCTGTAATATTTGTGTAACAGTTGTTAGGGAAAAACTTGAACATAGTTTACTTCAACTCCACCAGCAATGGCTCTGATATTCCTGCAGTTCTGTGACCTAAGGACACAAGCAATGTGAAGCTTTTTGTTAAGGATAAAATCTTTGACTTGACCAGTCATTAGTGCAGTTGGGAAAAAAGCAGCCAAGATTTTGGGAACACAAGATTCAGTTTGCTTTTGTGACTACAAAACAAAGCCAACCTGTATTTCAGCTCCATGGGCCAGAGGGAGAACTGGCGGCACAGACATCAGGAGAGGATGCTTAACTCTCAAAGCTGCACTGGTAGAGATACATCAACAGCAACCTTAGTGAACACTACCTTTAAAGATCAAATTCAAAATACTTTGAACTCAGTGTTTTTGGTTTGATAGGTGGTTTTTGGATCAGAATGGCAATGACAGAGTAATTTTTTTTACAATAAAGGTGACATCTGGATTTGCAACTGAGATATTTATTCTGATGATTGAATACGCAACATCTCTTATAGTGATTGAGCAAATGATGATATATATAGTCTAGACAGATGACTGAAAAGTATGATGAATTAAGATTATTAAATAAAATAAAAACAAAGAAAATTGTATCCACAAGATTATTTTATTTTGTACCTTTTTTTAAATTGGTTTTAAAAACATGGGATGTTTTAAACTGCAAAAATTATCAAAAACAAAGCTTTTTTTATTTTTAAAAAACTTACTTGTGTTTTTCTTTTTGTTTATTGGTTCTTTCTCTTGTTTGGCCAGTGAACTGAAAAATCAATTACAGACACAGCAGTAATTCCTGTGTCCTCAGTGGTGACAATGAGGCATGACACAGTTGTGGTGCAGCTCAGGAAAGGCACTCATGTTGCTTTATTTTCAAATGACACATGGGGTTGTACTATCAGATCAGCAGGACAAAAATGCTAATTTTGTGCTATCCTATTCTACACCATCACAGAATCATAGAATGGGTAAGGTTGGAAGGGACCACAGTGGGGCTCAGTCCTTTTGACAACCTCCCTTCAGACACTTATGTACATTGGATATATACAAGCTGTCGTGAGCCACCGGTGTTTCTTTGTAGCCAAGAAGCCCAGTGATATCCTGGGGTGCATTGCCAGGTTGAGGGAGGCAATCCTGCCCCTCTATTCCACCCGAGTGAGCAGCACCTGGAGTGCTGTGTCCAGTTCCGGGCTCTTCAGTACGAGAGAGACATGGAGTGGGTCATACAAAGATGATTAAGGGGCTGGAGCATCTGTCTTACAAGGAAAAGCTGAAGGAGTTGGGCCTGTTCAGCCTTGAGAAGAGGCAACTGAGAGGCACTCATCAAAGTATGTATTATATATTGCCATACAATTATTTCTGAAAACCCTACAAACACGCCATATTGATAGGTCCTATTTACGGCAATCACACTTCCATGCTTTGAAGCTCAGCTACAGTTATTAAAAGCCACTTGGTCACTTTGGGCACTGAAAACTTCAGATAGACTATGCTCTATTAACATCAGTGGAGAATCAATTTAGATTAAAAGTACAGCATTGTTTTCCATTTGTCTTTTACTCTGATGTCTCCTGCATCTTGGGATAGGTTCTCAGGTGAATTGCTGAAAAAACCATAGCTGATTGCTTGAAATACTTCTGCAGCGCCACTTGTAGGCAACACACACACAGAAAATACTGCTAACTGCAGCTCCTCTCAGGCTTCTTGGATTTAACATGATGTTTTCTCTCCTGAGAGGATTATTTTAAAATAACAAGAGTCATTCTTGATAAGTGTTTATTCTCCGGATGCTAGCCCAGCTCCTCTACACCTCAATTAACCTAGTTAGTCCACTTGGGTGAAGGATGATGAGCAGAGCTCATATGACAACACTACGCACACAGCATCCTCCAGCCTTTAAAACCTGAACTAATGAATGGTTTGCCACAGCCACATTGCCAAGCATAATCTTCTACACGGTGCCAAAGAAAAATCTCATCCATCAGTTTCTCTGCCAGCCATCATTTACTGCCATCTGTATGGGAAGATATTTTCCCTTTTGAAAAAAATCAAGGAAAACTGCAATATTAGCATTCCCCTGAGAAGAGCTCCCTAATGAACCTGTGAGATCTAGCCTCAGGTATTCCCACAGCAAAACCTTTGCACTGAAATGGACTGAAGGACTGAATTATGTCCACTAAGAGAAGAAAAGACTTGCTGGAATAAAGTAGCAAGCTGGCATAGTCCCAGCTGTTCTCACAAACAAAAACTACAGATGGATACTTCATGTAGGATTGCTTTGACCTGGAGAGCCTGCAGTCATCTTACTGAGGCTAATTGTATTCAATTAGTCCTCTGGCAGGAGTGAGCCATTTTTATTCAAACAAGCTTACTTCCTCTCTCTCTCAGAAGTCAGTTCCTTTTCATGGCAATGGTTACAAATTATGACTTCATACCAAAATTTTACCAAATAGGAACTCAAAACACAACTAGTTTTCAGGTAGCCTGAAGGATAATTTCCTCTTCTCCATATGACCCCACTGAGCTTAAGTGCCCTCCCTAGGTCCAACTTTTTAATTTTGAAATCATGTAATCTCTAGGTTCACAAAACCACAGAGCATTTAGAGACAGGATAACAAGCAGCAATAATTTTGGGGGTTTACATCTCTATATATGTCCACTCACTGTGATGCCTTAGGTTTTAACTTTTATATTTTTTCCAATCCTGTACTGCCTAGTGTAACTCTGAAGTTTCTTGTAGCTCGTTAGCTGCTGCTCTCTTGTACCAAGACAGACATTACAAAGCCTCTCCAGATTGCTCTCCAAGGACACCCAGACCGTCCTAGGCCCAGAAGTGTAATCCTTCATCATGGGGAGGTGGAGGGCAAGCTTGGGGAAATTACATCATTAGCTTAAGTTTGAATTGGAAAATTTATCCTGATATGCAAATGGACCAAACCTATGAAAGTGTGAAGAACTTGTGACCTGTGGTCCATCTTGGGATCCACTGGGGCAGGAGCCTCTGGACCCCCAGGGTGTACCTTTGAAGGCCCTTCAAATAAATAACTACCTTTATTCCCTTATTCCTGTCTTGTCTCTGTTTCTAGGTAGCCTCTTCAGGCATCAACTGGAAGAGGAGGAGAGGAAGCTTCTGCAGGTTATCCCAGAAGCTCACCACAAGCTGGTCTCCCTGACTGCAGCCTGCCTGCCACTCCTGCCTGCACCTGCCACTGCAGGTGCCCAGAGAAAAGCTGCTCCACCACAACCACCCCATTTGCCAGGCAGTGGAGTGGATGAGAGGATGATACAGCAGCAAAGACTGCATGTTTCCTCATGGGACAGAAATGGAGCCACTTTGCTTTTTGTAGACGAGATGCTTCCCACATTTCTTCTCCAGCATCTGTGGGCTGACACAATCCACAAGAAAGTTTGTGCAGAACTTGTAGAAAAACACTCAGGGTGAGGTGCAGTTTATAAATACTACAAGTCAAAAGCCCCAGTATCTCTGAGGTTGTTATCAAACATGTTAAGCAAACGATATATTAAAGTGTGCAGACATTTTGCAAATTACCAGGCTGATGCTTGAGATTGCTAATTATATGATTTCACAGAGAAAAAAGACTAATCCAGCTTTCAGGCACTCAAAAGAACATTTGGCACAAAGACTTTTTATTCTCTCATACTCTCTCTGTGGGCCTTCTGCCAAACATCTCGACTCAGCAAGATGCAGTAGCACATGTCTCAGCGCAGCCTTCAGCCCTTGGCAGAATACAAAACCCCCACATTTTTTCCTCAGTCTCAGAGTGTCAGAAGCCTGTAGTTTACACAGTTATGGGGAATATATTTCCCGTTTCCCTAGATGACTCTCATTATTGATTTTCTTTTCTTTCTAGCTGACCCAAATGGTCTCAGGGAACACTGCATAAATGACAAATTAATGTGTTCTCAGGAACACATCAGAGAAAAAAAAAAAAAAAAAAAAAAAAAAGAAAGGATATTTCTATCTCCCTGTACTTGCATGACCCTCTGGCAGAACACCTTTACCCTGAGTAGTACCTTAAGAAAAATACTGTGTATGGAAGTGTCTATGGAATAGGATTAGCGCAACAATGTGGAGAGGTATATTCAGCAGCGCTTTTGAACTGCCTGCTTGAAGCCTTCTCATCCTTATTAAAGAGTATCTCAAGCACTTTGAGGTGCATCTATAGAGACAGCAGCTGAAGCCCAGGGAAGGGGGGCTGATTCCCCTAAAATAGGGGATGATTCCCCTAAAGAAAGGTGCAGCTGTGTCCCTGTGTTATATTTCCATTGCGACACACATTTTGCTGCTTATGTGTGATCTTGCTTCTGTAATTAAGATATTTATTTTTTAAGGTCCAGAAACTAATTTTACAGAATCTTACAATGGCCTGGGTTGGAAGGGGCCTTTAAGGTCAAGTTCCAACAACTCTGCTGTGGACAGGGACACCTTCCACTAGACCAGGTTACTCAGAGCCCCATCCAACCCGGCCTTTAACACTTACAGGGATAGGGCAACAACAACTTCTCTGGGCAGCCTGTTCCAGTCCCTCACCACCCTCACAGTAAAGAATACTTCTCTAATATCTAATCTAAATCTACTCTCTTTCATTTGAAGCTATTTCCCCTTGTCACTACATCCTCTTGTAAAAAAGGTCTCCACTTTTCTTGTAGGTAAATTACCTAAGTTATAAGATGGTCAATTCATATTTAAGCACATGGATGTCAACAGGAATTCCATTATCAAAGTATTCATGTTTTATTTCACTTTTCTTTCTAAAAATTATGCCTAGCACCCCTTATTCAGCCTACGCTAAGATTTTTCAAGCTTTGAAAAACAACAGTTCCCCAAATTTATTTTGAAAATCTAACAAATCCCACCAAATAAAGAAGAGTAAAGAGAAAGCCATGACTTCCAAACTAAGCAGCACATTTTTTTTCCTGAAGATGAACATCACTTGTTTAATACCTATATTGAAGAATTATTAAGCTGATGAAACCTGCTGTAACAGAAGCACTCTGGGATTTTAGTGATGACCAGGTAGAAACCAGTCAGTGAAGTCAAGGTAAAGTTCTGAAAATTCTGCCAATGTCAAGATTCCCATTGTGCAAAAACTTTCTAAAGATAATAATCAGAATACTAAATTATTCAATATCCCTTTTCTATACAGACATTTATGTACAGCTGTGCACTCACTCACCTAAGAAGAATATTTAAATGAAAATATACCATAAGACACTGAAAATTTTAACATTTATTTTTGTGTATACATTCATCACATAAATATGTGATGACACTTAATATAATATCTATGAAAATAATTTAATCTTTTGAAATTCCACCTTTTAAAAGCTCAGCAAGATTTTTGCTTGCTTGCTTGCCTTGATCATTGTCTGGTTGGCTCATTTTATTTTATACATAGCTTTAGATGGTGTGTTAATATTTTTTGGTTCAGGATTTGTTTTGGTATTGGTTTTTTTTTGTCCTTATCTATTTTCATGACTGGATAGAAGGTACTAATTCAAAATCTCTTTTATTCTCTAATGTATTTTTACAATACATTGCATTCCATTTTGCAGCTCTGTAATACATTTTTACTTAATCTGTAAGTTAAAGCAAATTATCAAATACTTTGAAATATTCCTCACACAAACCATAGGCACATGTATACACACACACCTTCCTGAAAACTATGTAACTGCTTTTTTTTTCATTTTTCTTTTTTACACTACTGCCTTCTACAACTTTCCCATGGTCCATCAGACTCCTCCATATGTGTTACGAGAAATTCCATAGGATGTCCCAGCAACACAGTTCACCGCCTAAAAGAAAGATCTTAATTTTAAGTTTCAGCTTGCTTCTTTAGGGCCCCAGGCAAGCTCTTTGAAGTGCAGAGTCAGGAGGGAAACTTAACTCAGGCCTTTAGGAAAAAACTGCTAACAAGGCACATGTCTAGTACTGTGAAATGCCTTCTTTTGGAGTGCTCTCCCCTGCTACAACCTTCCCTCTACATTATTGATTCCACATAAATAGCAAGTCTCTGAGCCGTGGGTATGATGAATCAATAAGGATGTAGACAGAGTCTATGAATTGAAACTGGATGGCCAGGGAAGCGGCTGGCTATTCTTCAAGACAGAGGAAAAGAAAACACATTCCAACAAGCCAAGTAAAAGAGGAGAAACTGCCAGGAGAGCCATTCAGAGCAGGGCAATGAAGAATATTTTTACCCAAGCATTCCCAGTAGATAATACTTTCAGATATATCTTCTTGCTGAAAAGGTACCTTTTAAGATGTTCCTGGCAGACTCCCTGGCATTTGTTTCTGAAGGAACTCTGTTTAACAGAAGCTATTGATAGGAAACATGCAGACCACCCTCATAGCTACCCAAAGTCAGAAGCTGAAAAAACACCACAGTCCCCAGAACTCCAGAAGCATGCTTTTCAACAGCTGTCAGGTAATAAAAGCAGCTGAAGTGCTTCACACCTTCAAAAAAAACCTATTCAAAACAACAATATCGACAAAAAAAAAAATCATAATTATTCAGGGACATTTTCAGACAATGAAGACTTAGCTTCATGTTTGCCATCTTAACCCTGTATCTTTATGGAAGCTCATACATTGCACACAGGGATGTAAGAGGCCACACCAGGCCTGGTCAGGATCTTTCCTCCTTACTGCCTATCCACAAAATAGGATGTACCTTGTGGAGCTAGACCATTGCTGGAACACAAGCACAAGGCACATCAGAGCTTGCTGGGCAGCTGTTGGGCATGATTTTTCTGTGACTGTAGAATGCACACTTGGAGCAAAATAAAAGCAAATTATTAGTAAACTATTTTTCTATTACCCCAGAGAAGTCAAACCTCCTGCATTAAGTATGATACTCACAGACCAGCCAAGCAACTGTGCCTCCTGCCATGGAGCAGAGGGAAGTCTATGGTGCTGTGCTGTTGCTGCTGAAAAGGCTAGTGAAGGGGCTGCTACTCAAGGCAAGCTTCCAAACAGGTCCAGTTCCCACAGCTCCTCCTCTGCCATGTTACCCAACACCCAGATCCATCACTCTCCCACAAGAGCCAGAGAAATGCTTCTGCAGGTGCCAGGAATGAGGCATTGTCCATGTTATTTCAGTGCCAGAGGTTGGTCATGCCAAAGGGAGAGTCCAAAGAGGCATCCACAGCTCTCACATCTTTCCCGCCATTGTGAAAGGGAAAAGGGGAAAAAGGAAAGTGATGAGTTCTCAGGGAGATATGAAAACTTAAAAAATCCAAAAATTTAATGCTTGAATTTTAATGCAACTGTTGCCAATAGGAACTTCCAAGGAAGGGAAATGACTTACTGCACATAAAATTACAGCATCCAGTACTGGCTGCACACATTTTTATAACTGCATATTCTTTCATCTTTTTACTACTTTAATGTAGGATTTTCCTCACAGAGGTCAACATTAGAACCTCAAAAACTCAGACCTCACTGCACTGAAGAGTGGTTTTTAGTTAAATAACTGAGAGATTGGTTAGCAGTTGTTATCTGTGGGCTATTTTGACTCTTTCAAAGTCCCAAGTGCAAAGCTGAATGCCACGTACAATACATTGTAGTGCAGTGTATTTGTCTGCAGTGTCTAACGATGTGTCAAAAATGACAGCAGACTATTTATAAATATCCATAGGGCTGTGCCTCTTTCCAAGGTTAGTCGAAATTGTAATGGGGAAAAACTGACTACCCACAACTCCTTACAAATATCTACACTGCCTCACAACAAGTATTTTTACTGCTTTAGTTCTAAAATGTACACCAGAAAAAATACATGAGTGTTAAATAACTGTCCAGGTCCACAGCACTGATATGCTGTGAAAGGAGCCAAGTGTAATCTTCTTTAGCCTGTGGAAGACTGTCACAAAACCAGGAAAAAAAATTGCCTTCCCCTTAAAATCACCACCTTAAAAGCTGAACAACAAGGGGATACACCAGAGGATTTGACAAAATGCCATTCCTGAGATGCCTTGCCTGATCACATACACAAATCTAGTGGGAGTTTTATCTTTACAGGGCTCACAAGTCAGGGAAATCTTCAGAATAATCCTAGCACATATCCTTCAGGTGTAGCTGTAGTTAGCAGATAATTGTAAAACAAACTAAAAAGATGAGGAAATCAGAAACTGAAGATGTAGCAGAATGAGCCAGTATTTCCCAACTTCACTGGGACAGCCTTGCTTTAACATCTAATTCTTTAGGTGGAAGTGGTGCCTTGTCTAGGAATTCTATGTTGACTAGGTACCTATAACTTCTAAGGAACTAGACCCACAATGAAAAAGTAAATACGGGTACTGTGGATATCCTTTTATTACACACACTACCACTCTGATATTTGTGGTTTGTGACTGCTCTCCACTTGGATTTTTACTTTAATGAACATGCTGCATAACACAGATGTTTTTCTGATTATCTTTAGTCCTCTGTCTCATCTCTCCAAGGGAGTCACATGCTCATCCACCTTTCCTTTCTCATATAGTTGTTTCTAGAGTCTAGCAACACATGTATTACTATTACCTGAATACATCATCATCTGATAGAACAGAAACCAAATTTCAGCAGTTCATGTATGGTTCAGAACCCCAAAAGCAGTGCACAGCAGTGTCCGAACCTGCAAACTGGTAAGACTTGCTGGAGTTTTGTCCCTGATTATTTTTTCCCAAGTACTATACATACACATACCTACATACACACATATGCAATCAAGCACATACACGAAAGTGTCTCTAGATAGAAGCACCCAATATTTTAACACAGCATTGCATCTTGACATTTTTATTCACTTTCTGAATCTTTATATCATGATTCACTATATTATTATTAAAAAAATGAGAGTGGGGTTTCAACTGCTCTCTGCAAAACCAAAGACACGTCCCCATGCACTGGATGTCTACAGTGCCCAGTCTAAGCTGGACATCCCTGTATAATCAATGCAGCTAGAGAAAGAAGCACCTCCAGAAGGTACTACCCGAATTTTAAGTGTGCAAGATTAGATCCCCCCTTAAGGGAAACAGCTACATCAGGAGAGATATTACTTGATCTGTGGTTAGTAATTTCATCTGTGACACCGCCCTCGCTGGAATCTGACACTGCCACAATACTGAAACACAGGCCTAATAGAGGTCAGTGCTCTGTAATGACTGTCTGCTCTAAGAATGATAATACATATGTATAACTAAACCAAGCTAAAATACATCCACTGATTTATCCTCCTCTGTAAAGTTGAATTTTAAGATCTAAAGCATTTGCCAAGACCCAGCAAAGGAGTCACTTGCAGGTCCGAATACAACACTTAAGTCAGAGGAAGAAACACACTCCCCTAACTTTTATTTCAGGAGCTTTTAAAATTTTACTAGTTATGGTAGTAGCATATCAAGACTGGTTATCAAAGTTGTCTTTAAACAGTGAACTTTCTCCTTCAAAAAAAAAAAAAAGAGAGAGAAACTTATAGGACTCAGACATCTTGGATTTAAAATACATCACTGATTTATTTCTTCATGGTATTAATAAAGGGATACAAAAATAGGTTGGAGCCTTTAAATCCCATTCTATATCTTTAAAATAACATTTCCACATTTTTCTCCAGGTTGCCTGTAAGAAAGAAATCTCATTTTTCTCATCTCCTCTTTAGTTATTCATATTTGCTATGTGTAAACCTAGGAGAGTTTTCCATAAAATAAACAAAGTAAAAAATAAATGCCAAAAAACCATAAAAACTTCATTAAAAATATTGAAATTGTTACCCCCTAATGATTATTTTTATGAAAAACTGAGTTATATTTTATAGTTTAACACCCCGCTCCTACAATGAGTCTATTAGGATAAACCATAATTTGGCATTTTCCTACATTTTTAGTGTGGGTCATAATGCTGCTAAAGTGTAGACTGTTGTATTCCTAGCATCCAGCTGAAGAGCAAATTGGTTTATAATCACTCCTACAGATCTGTTCTAAAGATAGATTTTTAGGAGAGCTTTTCTAGCAGCCAAAAATAGTCTGATTGGTGGGACCTTTTACTTTTTTTTTTTCCCATACACCATTATTTAGTGTGACAGTTTAAAATGGGAGCTCTTCACAGGATTTATTGCATATCTAGGTTAAAAATGTTCATTAGGCTAATTCATATTTGAAAACAGAAACAAGAACTAGACTTGAGAAATATATTTCCTTCACCAAAATCATTCTTTTTTAAAAATACTTTCAGTACTTGCTGTCAATAATACTCACTGTCAATAGACTAGCATTGTTTATTTCAGAAAGATGAAAAAATAATGAGGCTAAAATATTTCCTGTGATGAAATAAGACACATGTACTGCAAAAATAAGAGTATGATTTCCATATGCCATTCAGAGTATTTTAATTTAGTTTTGCTCTCACTTTCAGAGAGAGAAAAAACCCAAACACTTAAGTTCTAAAGGCCTTTAACACGGAAAAAAATTGTTTATATCCTAAAAGGACCGCACACTTAACTGCACACTCATGAAATAGAATATACATAACCCCTCTCTGGTGGCTATGCTCTTTTCTTCAGTCATGTTCCCCTTTACAAGCTCTTCTTCAGAGTAAACCCAGGAAAACCTAATGACAGTGATGTTGTGACAGAAGAAGGATGGAAAATGTGTTCTGTCCTTAAATCTCTTTGCAGAAAATGCATCTTGCAACTTGCAGGACAAAAACTGAAAAGACAAGAAAGTCATAAGACCAGTGAGGCCTGTGTAACGAGCTTCCTCCTAATTCCCTGCTTTTTAGGTGTTTGTATCTGATCCCATCTTCTTCCCTAATATTAGACAGCGGGTCTGAGTGCTCTTCATTCCTGCCTTCCCCCAGGAGACATTTCCAGGACTGGTGAACTTCTAAACTATACTATGAACAAGAGTGGCCTAAGGAGGATGAAAGGTCAATTCTTTTCTCAGATGTTTCCAGGGCACAACCTCTGCAGGATGCCCTTTGTCTTCTGCAACACAGCTTTCTAGCATACTATGTGTTGTTACAATGAAGGATAAAATATGGACCATTTACTTTTCATAATTGAGATTTTCACAGGTCTATGAAACATAAACATAGACATAGGAAACAGTATTTTACCTCTCCTAAGACAATTTTTAACCAAAACTAGGAGGAAAAAAGAGATTTACATAGCCTTCATATGCACCGTGTGCAGCAGTGTAACAAGATGGCACAAAATTACTTTTCCTCCTTCCTTATTTAAACTTTTATCTTCTTTCAGATGTAGTCATATTTGCTGTTAATATCTCTGGCAGATGTTCTGGGGTGAACGAGGCAATTAAGAATCCAAAATTCCCATTTCTTCCAGATGCTTCTTTTCTCAATATTCACTTGCTGGAAATATATTTACTTTCCACTCTGCAGTGTGTAGCAGTTAGCACACCTTCTGGGTTCCATTTCACAAAATTTCCACTGTTAATCTGACACATGCCAATGCATCTTAGATGAAAGTTTAGCACCAGTAATATTTTTTTTTCTATTAGTATCATATTTACATAATAGAACAAAATTGAGTAGTTTTAAATAAGAATTTTACTTAAATATCTTCATTTTATTTTTCATAGGTACAATACTTTCTGCTATCTGTCTGATTTTTAAAACTTAACTTTGGTTTTCCTCAGTCTTTCAGTTCACTGAAGGAATCCAGTGATAGTTTTGGTCTTTTCTATGGTTAGTTCTATTCACTGAGATTGAACTACAGGCTGGAGTGGTTCATCCTTTCTCCTCACTCATCAGACACACACTTAGCCTTGGGTTCAAAACCTGGATCCAGAACAATTCTGACCTTCTCAGTAATTCAGATAGCTCTCCTCTCATACATTGCTCTGGAGCACAGACTCAGCTGAAGCAATTCTTATAACTCGCACCTAAAAATACAATGGCGCAATGCACCCAAGATATGTGTTGGCCTTAACAGAATACTTTTATTGTGAATATTCTTTCCACAGCTCTGCATTCACCCAAAATAACCCACACATTCAGCTTTATACTTCAGTCATTCAAGGGCACTTCATATTGAAGCCAGAAGTATTTTACAAAAAGAATTCCAAGCCTACTGCATTTACTTGAGAACAATTTGAGTACAAGAGTTATACAAATCTATGGGGAAAAAAGAACAAGACAGACTTGGCAGCTCCTGCCTCAGCCTCCTCATCATTACAGACAGAATTCTTGCTCAGCCTGGTAAAAGAGAGTTGCACAAGGCAGACTGCTCTTTTATGATTTTCCTGCTTTCTGTCATCTGAACCCCCAAGCCAGCCTCCATCCTCCAGTAAGTATGCCATGGCTTTGCTCCCATTTGAGTAGAGAGGTGATTTTTCTTGGTCACAGTTAAATGGTATTTTCACACTCCCAAAGGAAAAGTCAAAATTTCACTACTATTTCTTTGCTAATTTAAGAGTTCTTCCATACTTTTTCTGCATGCACACGAATTTCTTAAGGGCTGGTGCCAAGAAGATGGGGCCAGACTCTGTTCAGTGGTGCCCAGTGACAGGACAAGAGGCAACAAACACAAACTGAATCAGGAAATTCAATCTGAATATGATGAAAAACTGCTTTCCTGTGAGGATGAGTGAGGGACTGAAATGTTATTGCTTGAACTTTGTTATGAAGGATTTTTTGCCCAATACGGCAAAATTGTACAAAGAAACTTCAACCACTGAAGCCCACCACTCCCTCAGTACACCTCCTGACTGGAACCTTGGACTGAGTTAAGCTGCTTAAGGGAACTTGAGACCAGATAAAGGTGACAGTACGTCGCTGTGGTACTTCGTGAGCAGGTAAAAATGACATAGACTCCACATTCAAAGGCAGGATTCTCCAATAGTTTATTCTGCGTACACTTCTTATACAGTTGCACACCGACCCTAAGTTAAAATGAAAGACATCCCCTTCACATCACAAGTTAACAAGGGAAAAATACCAGTGCAAAAAAAAAAATCTCAGAAAAACAAGGAGAAACAGAAAAACAACAGGTGCTACTTATCAAGTTGGTTTTTTTTTCTCTCTTCTCTCGACCTTGAGCCGCTGCATGAGAACAGATTTTCTCACTGACACTAAAATGTCCAAAATCTTTTTTGTAGAAACATTATGTTCAATAATCTCAGGTCTAGGGAGAAGTAAACAAGGCTGAGGGGAAGATTGTATCCACAAGAAAACCAAACCCAGAAGTATCCTGAAAATCATCTCTGGCTGTGTTCAGGGTGGGGGAGGCCATAGCTCACAGACCCATCTGCTGAGGGCAGCTTTGCACACACTCCACCCCCATCAGGGAGAGGAGGACAGTTTTGGGTGTGTGAAGTAACCTGTGGTCAGAGGGAGCGAACACCCATCCTTCCTTACACAAACAGTCTCAGCTGTAAAACCTCCCCACCCTGGGAAGGCCACATCCATGGGACATTCACGTGAGGGGCAGCTGAGGGGGTGTCATTCATCAAAGCCTCCAAAGCTCCCCCCAGACTCATTCCTGAAGACTTGCACCAGGGAACTGCCCATGATCCAAGTGACACAACAGATCCAGAGTCTGGTGCAAGAGACAGTGTCAAACTTGCCTCCCTCAGGGGAGGTACCTGGACATTCCCACCTTGCCTGAACATATATTAATCCCTTGAACTCTGTTTTATACCACCCTCACCACCAAGAAGACAGATCAGAAGAAGAGGATCAACAGGACACCATCAGGTTTCATGGAGTGGTGACATTTTCTATTTAACCTGTCCCTCTGCCACTAATTTTTCTTTCCCATCTGCCTTGACCTTTTTCTATTTGTTTCTACCTCTCTGAATCTATCTCATATTTACTGTTAAATAAAATCCATACTATTGACTTCAGCATATGGTCTCATTTGCACCTTAATTCAGGCAGAAGCATCTCTCTAAAAATTTTAATTAAATCGTATCACAACAGGGTAACAGAACACTGGAACAGGCTGTCCAGAAAGGTTGTGGAGCCTCCTCTGGAACTATGCAAGACCTGCCCGGACAATATCCTGTGTAACCTGTTCCAGGTGAAACTAAATGATCTCCAGAGGTCCCTTCCCACCCCAACAATTCTCTGATTCTGTGCATTTTAGCTCAATGAGGAGAAATGGAACAAATGTAAAATCCAGGTTTAACAACTAAACCTTATTTAACACAACAGAATGACATTTGCAGACATTTGCAGAATGATATACAGATATAAATAAATCTGTCGCAGACCAGATTTCACTGGCTTCTGAGCTGCAACATGAGACTATATTTGAAAATTAGAAATAAAATAAGACCTTTAGAATTTTATTCAGACATTATGACCCTGATACAGAGTAAGAGCCTTTAGGCAGACAAAAGAACAAACTGAATCCTCCTGCTAAGAGACTTTCCAAAAGTTCCAGAAGCTATCCAATAGGTTGTAAATTATTTGCTACAGGAATTTAGGGAAGTATTCACACTTATACTTAAAGCTTGAGTTCTCATTTTTGAAAGGAATGAGCTCAGAGAACCTAGAAGAAATGCCTAAAACTAGATGTTGTAGAAAATTCCTTGAGTTTTCAGTTCATTTTGAAAAGCATCACTATTTTGTGCAACTCTCATAAATAAATTATAAGCACTTAAAAAACACTAAAATGGTCCAGGTAAGCTATTTCATCAGTGATGGCCTTAGATTTCCCTCTTTCATCCAAGTCTCTCATACCTCTTCACACATATGCGTACATATATACATTGTCTTCTAAAATGATTACAAATTTTACAAATCTGCACTGAGTGTTTTATGGCTGGACTCACTATCTCAAAGGCCTTTCCCCACCTAAATAATTCTATCATTCTACGACTCTAAATCCCTACTGCAGAGGAAAACTGCCTCAGTGAGCATTAAAATGGTAAATTCCCACAGCCCCCCCAGTGAACAGAACTCAATTTTTTGTTCAGAAAGAAACTTTATGAACTGCAAACCAAAACAAAGAAAATATTTTTCTATGGACATTTCCCAGAACAGCTTCTGAATGTTTCCTTGGAACTTCTATGACTAAAGAACAGCTGTTCTAAAATGTAATATTGTGCAAGCAATCATTTAATACTGTCATAGAGTAAATTCAGTGGAGAGTATCAAGAGAGAAGGGCACAGTCTTTATACATCATCAGCAGAAAATTAATACAGATGAAAGCCATAGTATGCCCAGAATGTTATAGAAATAATCTCTACATGGGATGTGCTTTTTCAGCACAAACCAAACAACCTGAGTATGGGAAATCCTTTGAGTTGGATTATGAGGTATGCAGTAGATACCAGCACACCTATGGGACAGTCATTGCTGACTGTATGGAATGCGTATTGGAAAGTCTAAGGAACAGTGCAAAACAACTTAATACTGGCACTAAAATATACATCCTCCATATGTGAAACCAGATCTTGACTTTGAAGATAGAATTCGTCCTAATCCTGCCATTACAGTAATTTTACATATTTGGATAGAATGCTTTTTGTTGTAAGGGACCTTAGAGATCATCTAGTTCCAGACAGATACTTAAGGATCAGACCATAATTATAAAATGATATTGACTCATTATATTTGATCTATAAATATGATATGATCTTGAAATTTTGGATTTGAAGAAAATATAATGTAAAGGAAACTGTAAACAATTCAGAATTTCTTTTCAATTATATTCTTCTTTGAAGAATATTCTATTATTGCATAGTCCCATATGCATTTCTCCAAAGAAAAAAGACAGGAAAAAATGAAGTTGTCGTACCAGTGGAAAAAAATCTGTTTCATTTCTCTGCCACAGAAAGCTGACTTCAGGGTCTTGGATATAAACCCCTCATGACCATCCAGTATATCTCAAGATAATCCAACCATTAGCTCCAAAGCCATCAGAAGACACAAATATAGCCTGTTCTACATTTCATGTCAAATTCCAAGGCAGGAAACTTCAACCCTAAGGTACATGCAGATCTTTCCTGTAAATAAGAATTCACATTCTCAGAATAATGCAGTAGACTCTTGTTACCAGCATTAAGTATTTAGATAGAGACAGAAAATGACAGTTCCTCAAAAGGTTTATTTGTGTAAACTCATCTGATATTTACCTTTAAAACTCTGTAACAATTTTCCTGTTTACAACTCCTACATTGCATGTCTGTACTGGAAGGATCCTCCTCAAAGAATGTGTAGCTAGTATACTCAATGAGTAAAAATGTTTACAGAAAGGGTGAAGGTTCTGGGGAGCAACTGCAACAATGCCACTGGCTTGCCATGGCACACCATCCTGCTCCATGATGTATAATAGGAGGCTCCAGGTCACTAATCAGTCCTTCTCTTCCATCCAGATCACAGATTCCTGTAACATCCACTGTTTTCCTGTTTGACTCCAAGGAAAATTTTATTTAAGATATTCTGTATGACATTATATACATTTAGGCAAATGAAAAATTCAGAATATAACTGCGAGCCCAGAAAATAGTATTTTAAATATGGAAATGATAACAAAAAATATATTACTATGTGCTAAATAATTTGAGCACTTAAAAAAGGAAATTTCTGATCAACAAATCCAAGAGAGTGTACTGCGTAACAACTTATTTCATACTATTTTTATTATTTTAGTAAAAAACTGTGGTGTGCAAATGTAATCACGCTGTTTTCCTAGACATAAGGATAAAGGAATCTAGCAGAATGCTCAGTACACATAACTCTACTGGAGGAATTTGAAATCAAGAATATAAAACTGGAAAAGTAGGTCTGATTCCAGTATGAGGGAAATGTCAACATTTACTCATGATAGGAACAAGTAACAGAAAGATAAGCATATTATCAGTGGTTTTTTCAGTCCTAGCATCTTATAATATCATCCTAACAAGAAAGTATAGGAAAGCTTAATCTTCTGAAACAGAAATTGGCTAAAGAAACAGTTGATTGGTGGGACAGTTATCTAAAGGAGGATAATATTACTATAAATTAAAATATTTAAAAGTTTGGAATTTGAACGTGTAAAATCAACTATGTAATTTTTACAAGAATATACCGTGTTTTGCAAGCATCTTCTTTCCTCCACAACATAAAATCTGAATGTATTTAAGAAAATCACCCCGGGTACTCTCTTGTAGAAACTTAATAAAAATTTGGCATTGGGATTACAAGACCAGGCAAAAAACAAAAAAAAACAAAAAAAAAAAAAAATCTGCCCTTTTCCTTGTCTTAAAAAACCTCAAGAACCCATAATATTTGCCAAATATAAAAAGAAATATTTTTAAGTGATCAGTATAAGGGAAAATGCATGATATATCATTGCAACCTTCCCACTTGTCTCTCCGTGGCTGCTTCAAGAACAGACAAGATTCACAGCCAAGGTGATGGTGGGAATGGGGGCAAAAATGAAGGCAGCCATTTGCTGTGATGGAGCTGCCAGCATAGGGAAGAAATAGGCACAACTCTGCTGTTGCAATGATTCCTGCACCCACGTCCCAGTGAACCATCAGAACTACTTGAAGCTTGCCAATTAGAGATTTTTTTCCTTTAGATCCTGGCAGAAGGCTAAGGAATGTTATCTCCTGAATTCTAACAGATATGGTATTAACATTTTAGATTGCAGAGACAGATAATGATATAAAAATGTTTGACTGACTGTTCAATTTTATCTTTAAGCAAATGGTAACTTTTGGATTAGGTTCTGATCCTGATGACTGAAGCTTTCAAATCATGCTCAAGCTAGATAAGAACATCTAATATCTTTTTTCCTCATGCCTGCTAAAATAACTATTATCTTCCTTTGTTTCTATATTTAAACATTAATTATGCTTAGAATTAAGTTAGTGAAAGCTGCACACAAAGCATTCTCATTTAAAAGAATATATCTCTGGGCCAAACTTCCACAAGAGATAAGATGGTCCATGTTTGAGACAGCAAATATGATTAAAGAGTTTGATGAAGCAGGACTGAGAGAACAACATTACATGAGTGGATGTGTCCATCAAATATTTGATAGACCCTACTCACAATTTCCAGCCTCACCTGGTAGCTCCTAAGGCACCCACACACATTCCTCTGCATGCCTGCAACTTTCCTAATTTAAATATTAGACATTTTTCTTCTAAATTCCAGTAAAAAATGGGAGTATGCAGAACAGCTCTTCCATCCTTTGACAGGTCCACACAACCAGAAGGTGCATTTTTAAAACGTGCAATTTACCCACAGAGTCAGATCTCTCACCAAATGTTACAGTACAGGTACTTCAAAAAAGTGTGAACTGAGGAAAAAAACAATACTGCATCTGCTTACACTTTATGTTGGAGCCCCCATAGTGGAAGTGGGAGACCTGAATTTGGTGCCCTCTTTAGCTCACAGTTCAAACCACATATCTTATGTCCTCAAAAAACAGCATTACCACTATTCCAGCTCACTCGGAAGGAAAACAAGAGGGAGCATGTAGCTATCTAGTGGTTACTTAGGTGGAAGGAGAGATGTCTTATATCTGGTTTCTGTCCTCTGCACTGAGGTTACTTTCTGTTTTTAAAATTGAATAAAAAACCCTTCTATTTCTGCATTATGAATGCTGTCTTCTACAGGGTATAAAATCCTCAACAGAAACGACAAACGTAAATTCATACTAAACCACTATAACCTCATGATGAAGGTATTTCCAGAGAAGGTGAATACTTCTTGAATACTTCAGAGATCTCCCATGAAACCATTAGGGCTATTCTCTATTCTTAGCTAGACAGAGTCTCAAAACACTAGGAATATAGTTTCTTGCTATATAGTCATAGCTATATAGTCATAGTCATAGCTATTTCCAAACTCTGGGCATGTGTGGCACAGACTACACCACAACACTGGTGCCAGCAGTGTTCCTGCCTCAGCAAGGCAGCTGAGGAAGACAGATTCATACAAGAAGGGTGACCTAACCACCAGCTTCAGAGGCTCAGTGGCTTCTTCATTCAGCTGGCTTTCAGAACAGCTCCTCCTCTGCAAGGAGAAACTAAAATTCATTATCTCCTTGTGAATAGAAAGACATTCACCCAGACTTCTTCTAATTTAGTGCACATTCACAGACAAGTAAGAGCAGCAATTCGGCACCACATATGATAGTTTAGTTTATATGATAGGCATCAGAGGAACAAGTTCAGCTTCTGAGTGACTTTTTTTTTAAATGAAAATAAATTATAATGACTTTTCATGATAAGTCCAAAAATACTCGATTACTTATCTACCTAGAATGTTTTCTGATTCTATAACGAATTCCTTCTGGCATGCAAGTATTCATCATTAGTCATATTTTTAAATTACTTTTTTTTTCTTCCAGGATTTAAAATTGATGTTAAACTTATTGTTTTGTGTTTTGAGAAATATTAAACTATGCTTAGATTCAAAAGCACTCTTCATTTAATTAGAATATTATATTGCATTATCAATGTAAAAAAAGCCTTAGTAATCACAAAAGGTTAACAGAATTATGGATTTTGAAAGAGTTTTTCATTTTAGGGTAGAAATTTTGTGTCACAGTAGCCTCTTGTCTAGAAAGGAGTGCTTGTAAGGGGGTATCAGTACATTTTTTTCTCAAAAGGACCAGTCCAATACTTGACACCTTAAACATGGGTTGTGATACAATGGTCATAAAATCATTTTATGCTCTCTATGACAGAAATAGCAAACAGGCAGTGATGCTGAACTGATGCCTGCCTTCCCTATCTGCCAGCAAACACTATATGTTTGTACAGGTTTGTTTGTTTTCCAAGGGCTAACAATGTGTAGGAGGATCAGGATCAGTCTTCATCAGTTTTTCGACTCATATACTGGACAACATCCTTTTGGAGATTGATATGCCTCTTTCCTCACATGTAGCTACTGCAGCACAAATGCTTCTGTTACTGCGAGCTGGTTCTCGGGTGCATGTGCTTAGGTAAGGCAACCATCACCATGGTATCAGGGTCACAGAAAAATGAAAAAAAAAAGCAGAGTTACTGAGGTTTCTTTAAAGAAGACAGGATAAATAGATTATAAGTATGTGCACAGCCAGGAATCACACTGGAGGACTCATAATACTGTGTGCAGGGGGAAAAAAAAATCAAGCTTTGAGTTGTTCTAAACATTGTTTAACTTTCTTAGCTCTTTGACTTACTGTCCAGAATGATGAAACTTCAGCCATCAGTCAAGATAATGGGAGGAGAAGTGTATTCAAACTAGACTTCTGAAGAGAAAGAAGGATGGATTTGGCACCCACACACATCACAGTGAAAAGATGTAATCTGAAATCCCAGCTTGTAACCCTGTTGCTCAATTGGTCCTCAGAGACTGGTTTCCCATGCTCTGCCTTGGCCTCTATTTTTCTTGCTACTGACTTCGGACTTTTCATTTGTGCCACATCCCTGAAATAAGCGCAACAAGCCTAGAGATAGCCTGTCAGAGTCATCTGTTAATATTCCTCCTGAAGTCTGCCTGGGAAGCACAATGCTCATTAAACAATTTTTCACACACTGATGCTTTTTTCTTCTTTTACTTTTCTTTAACAATAGCTTTCTGAGAAAGAGATGGGTTTGAAAGTTAGTGGATCTAGTGAATAATATGAGTAAGTCAATAGGAAAGTAAAGATTTTTTTAAAATGCAGATTATTGATTTTTGGAATTGTAGGGGCTTCTTCAAAGTCATTAGGGTTTGTCATGTCAATATGTTAGTAAGGACTTCTATAAATGAAGATTAATGATGCTGGGGATAATTAGTGCTGAAAAAACTCACATGTTTCTCAGTATTTGGAAACTCCATGCAAAGGCGAATAGCATCAAGTTCTCCTTCAATGTACCTTAGATATATAGAATATCTGCCATGAGAACACAGGGAAGATTTTCTATGATTCAATGGGAATTTAAACTCCCAGTATCTTTGGAAATCAATGGTAATTGAGCTGCATAACTCTGACTTTTGCTCTTTTAAAAATCCCTCATATACAGTGAGGGTAGCTGATTTGCTAAATCCACAAGCCAAAATCTTTCTGAATATTTTTTTCTTTCCAAAAGAAACTGAACAGGTAAAGTAGCTGTTTTTCCAAATTAAACATTTAAGTCATGCTTCTCATTATTATTTTTCCCTGCAAAACTTCTTCATATATTTTGTTAAAGGTCATGAAAATATACAAATTAAAGGAAAAGGATCTTTTTGTTAGCTAGCAGGAATTTAAAGTCCCTACAGCTAATAATATGATTTTTCAGGGAGGCTCATGTACTTTTCTTTTTTTAATCTAAAAAAATTAAATATTCCCTAAGTAATCTCTGCTATAAGGCTGAGTCTCAAACAAAAAACACTGTTCAGATAATTATTGGTATGGTTCTGCTGGGCTTTCCCTTGCACAGAAAAGCTAAAATTGGTGTTGGATGTTTTTATTCTCAATTATGAAGCACTAATTCCCAAAATAGTCCTTATGATTATAATTTATTTCTGTGAAATACTTGGTGATAGATTTTGCACATCAGTTTTTCAAAAAGAGTAGCAAGCATACTTTGGCAAAGTTTGAGTTCCATAGAAGCAAACATAACTTGACCAGCCCTTGTGTATGGAATCAAAATGGTCTGGATATTGGTTTTTTGGATGTTTAAAGATAAATAATCAAAGCAAAAGAATTCTGAATGCAGGTTAGGATATCTTGGCTCTTTTCCAATAGACAATTAAGCTGGAAAGCCACAGCAGAAATCCATATTCTGGTTTGGAGAGGGAAAAAGGCTGAGTGAAGGGTATCAGTGCAGTTCTTGTCTGGCATGATGTCCACCTATGGTGGCCTGCAGGACCACAGCAGATTCTGTTTTGTCTGCAGTCAAATTGCAACTTGCAAAAGACTGCAGAAAGTGTCTCTGCATCCTGAAGTCCTAAATCAGTGAGGCATTTTGAAGAAAGGTATCTTCACACAGTAGAAAAATATCTAGCAGTTTGATATATAAAAATACCTGCTCGTGAAATCCTATAATCAGAGTGAACATTATGAAATGTAAATGGAAACAGACAAATTAACTGACTGGGGTTTTTTGGAATCCTTCCTCTGGGTTTGACTCCTTAGCCTGTGGTAATGTTTGTGTCCCACCCCAGGCTGTTAGAGTTTATTCTGCTCTCGTATAAGCAGGTAAACAGCCAACAGCCACTATGTGATGATGAGAAATGGAGTTCAAATTTAGCCTATAAGAAGGCATTAGTATGTGAATCTGGAGAGCTTTCTCCTTGTTTTAGGGTTCACAGAAACACACAAGAAAGACCTTTTTACAGTATTAAATAATCCATCACAGCTTGTGCTGGTATGTAGACATAGATATTAAGGGCTGGAATGACCAAGAGGAAACAACTCTTACAAACTACTAAAGTTCCTGGTCAGGTGTTAGGAGTGAAGCATAGAAATCCAACAACACTGCAAAGCAGCAGTCTTTTTTTTGATGATGAAACAATCTCATTCAATACACATTATTCATGAAGTTAGTCTTGGCAGATAACTGCATACAGAAGCATCATATATGTTACTAAAAATTGTTTCTTTCTAGGGTTCACTCCAGGAATTCATTTGCATCATACATTTCTGCTGATATAACTATTTTTATGAGAAAAGAAGTATTCTTTTTTTTTTAACCACCCTTTTTTAAACATTTTTCAACTATACCATTATTACAAAATGATGTAAAATCAGAGAATGCTGAAAATGGCAATGAAATACTTAAACTTTCAATAAACTAATAAAAGTCTATCCATTGAAAACTCTGATTCTTTGGTACTGATTAGTGAACCAGTATCAGGAGACACATATACACACAAGGAGAAAAGGTCACATAGACCAGACCCTTCTGAATTAGCTGATGGGGGCCACAGATACAATAGTATAATAGAACATGACATGAATTTCTTACCTTTATGATGATTTGCCCCAGATGCTAATTTCCCCCACAGCGTTACAACAAATATTATTATTAGCAGTTTTCCTTTTGTTGCTTTCTGTAAGTATCTCTTATTCATCCTGAAAACAAAAATACACCAAAATAAATATTTAGGATTTCTTAAAAAGACATCTTTTTCTTAATTTAAGAAGAAAAGTGTCCCGCTGACAATCCTAGAGTCTTAAATTCTGCTTAGCTGTAAATGAGGTACATAGAGCAGCAACATAACCTCCCTCCCTGGCCTGACAGCATTCCTCCACCCTAGCTAGCACCAGGAGAATTCAACATCATCATCATTATCATCCTTTCTCTCAGGGCACAAACAGCGTTCATAACCACAGCAGACTCCAAAGCTGGCAAGAAGGATGAATCCATGCATCTCTGAGCAGGTTTTGATAAACAGAGCAGCTCCACTACTGTGTCTGCAGCCAGTCATGGTAATGCAGTTCTCTCTGATTATACAGTTGTGTTTTTAACTTTTGGGATTGCGGCTCTTCTTGGATTGAGCCCACTAATCATAAGGCAATAACAGATTTGAATAGACCTTCAGCTCGTGTACCAATCCTACTGCAGAGAAATCCTGTTAGGAAGACCTAAGTGGTTTGGAAACATGAAATAGAGCAGGGCAGATTCACTGCCCTCTCCCCTGTCTACCTTTGGGTAATGAAAAGATTTGATTTACTGCACCAAGGGAAATTGCACAGAGCCCTCTCATCTCACTCAGTGATGTTTTCACTGTGACAGCAAGCCACCAGGGTGGTTCAAGCACAAGATAACACATGACTTATTTTTCAGTAACTTCCTCCAAAGACAAAATACCCCTCCACCTGCCAAAAAGAGAAGTTCAGGAATGTAGGCTCTAGTGCTTAAGGATTATAGTTGTGCAGAGAGCGGTAAGAGGTATAATAATGAGTCCTTCTCTCACTTTTTCCCTGTAGAAGAACCTTAGGGAGCTAGCTATGAAACAGCTCTGCACAATTGTCCTGTTTCTGCCGATAGTTCAATAGAACAATGATAACTATTTCAAACCATTTCTACTAGAAAAGCTGAACTTTGATCACTTGAACAAAATTTTTGCTCTACTGTAATGCCTAGAACTAGGTTGCTTTTCTGAGCAGAAAAAAATGCATTGCTTCATTATGTTTGCACATTTGTCTCCTATGATGTTCATAAGAAACCCAAAGGAATTCAAGCGCATCTCTTTTCCTCTGCTCATGTACAGTGCTGACTTGGGCAACCACAACTCTGAAATGCAGACTGCTCTAATGCAGAATTAACCAGTAGTATGTTCAAAGTCCCAAATAATTTTCCAGTCCTTCAAAACAATTCCTCTCCTCTCAGCAAATTTCTTTCAAATGTAACACCACATGCTGATAAGGCAACACACACCTCACAACTCCACTTATGATTTCCAGACTTGAAACCAGACCACTTCCCCCAGAACTGCCAATCCTGCTTTCCAGGAGATTGATGAGCAGGCTGTGTGTAAGAAAACACGACCGAAACTAAGAACCCACTGAAGAGTGTACTAAACCCTTTTAGACATGAATTCAGAGCAAACAGAACTCAGCATTCTTTTACAGAAGTCACACATTTATTATGTGTTTCCCAGAGGTTTAGATATCATCTTTATCAAGCAAAAGGAGAGAGGAGTAAGCAAGTGCTGTAGCCAAGATGGTGCATGCGTCCCTGAAAGCCTAACTGATTAATAATCACAGCAGAGATCACAGTGTGCTGTGAACCACTCTAAGGTCTGCTTTCTTGCACTTATTCCAGTGCCTTTGGAGTGTAAACTGCATATTCATCATCAGCTCCAGGTTTATGAACCACTTAAAGCTAATGGGAAATACATTATTTGTCACTGTAAATAAGAACAAAAAAATGAAACTGGAATGCACATTCAGCATATGCTCTTTCACAGCTATCTCTGTGAAAAGAATATGAATTAACTCTTTCACTCTAGATTCTCATACTGCACCTGCTGCTGGTGCCAAGTCATCTCTCATTAAAATCAAATCTTTCTTCCTCACCTACATAACACTGCTCAAAACCCAGTGGGACTTGCACCATTAAAGCAAGGTTGGATCTAACACAGTTTCTTCCTGTATTTTGCTGATGCCAGATTCCCTCACTGTGCTGCGAGACTGGCAGCAAATGCACATCAGAAAATGCAAATTCATCAGGAAAAACAGTAGTGGCAGGGGAAAGAGAGAAAAACAACCTCTCTGCCTGTGAACCACAGCCCTCAGGATGCATGGCAGAGTGAAGATACAAACCTCTGCACACAGCTGAGCACACCTAAAAGGAGTAAGATAGCACTGAGTGAGACTGTTTTCTGCTAAGTCAGGGAAGGGTTTCAGCTTTGACACAGAAAATCTGGGCTCAATGCCATTGCTAAGTTTCCCAATCATGAGAAAAACTATACACCATTTTCTGCACCACAAGCCTTTTACATTATTCTGTACTAATTATTTGTGGTATTCACCTTTAGAAGGACAAAAATCTGAACTGTGTCTAATAGCAGTCCCATAATAGGCAGAATTGAAAGAAAAATCAGTGCAAGTAACAGTTCTAGTTTGGGACTAATAGTTCAGAGGCCACAGAAGAACTAAAAAAAAAAAAAATCTGAGCAGTTAAAGCATCCATTACATACAGCTGCTGAAATAGAAAAAGCTGGAAGGTGATGTTAAGCTTCAAAGTCATGATGATATACAACCCTAGACCTAGACCTGTGGCTGTGTGCATTGTCCACTCAAAATGGTCGGTCCAAGGACAGACGAGTGGCTGCATAAGCAAAAACAAGATCTGAAGCTCTCTGCTCTGTGCAGTCCTGCTACACACAGGGACCACACTGTAGCAATAGAGCCCTAGAAATTAAAAATGAAGGGGTTTTAGTCCAAGAAGCTGAGTGGTTGGGATGGATGCACAACACATTCTCTCAAGAGCTAGAAAAGAAGGAGCATACATTATCACCTGGGCTCAGAAACTCTGAGACTGGTTATTGGTTGTGGTTTTGCAAAACAGCCCATGACAGAGCACTGAAAAGGCACTGAAACTAGACAGCATTTGACCCCAGCTCTGAAACAACTATTAGCCTCTTGCAACTCTGATCTATGTCAAGTAAGTGCATCCAGGAAATAAAATTGAGTCCATTTCAGTACTATTACTACACTAACATAACTGGCTGTGTTAAGTAGGACAAATGAGCTCTGAAATAATGTCTACTTTTACTAGAGGTGATGCAGAGCTCCACTGACAAACTACAGATACTAACCTGAATAGTTTTCTTTTTGAGGTGTTTATTCTTTTATTTAGCTTCTTTTCTGCAGAACCTCTCCCTCACTGTGATCCACCCAGCCTTCAGTAATGCCACATAAGCCAAAGCTGATCAAAACAGAGAATAGCCATGCTATAGGAAACACCTATATCTAAAAATCAATTTTACACATGAGCTTTATGTGTAACAAAAAATTTCCTTCAGTTTCTAACCCAACATATTGGAAATAAAGCCAAGGAATTCTCAGCACTTGAATTCTCACACAAAAGAGGACATGAAAGTCTGCCATGTCCGGTTCATTTTTCAATGTACTTTAAGTCAAGGAAAAAGAAATATAGGTCCTTTTGTGGTCCAGGAACACATTCAAAATATAACAAAAACTGTCATAATTCAAGCAGGCAGTGGCTGAGTGTGAGATTGCTATGTTGTGCCCAGGTCTTCACTGACACCATACACAAGGCATACATTCATAGGATTTGTTAATTTTGGTCAAGGTTTCTTTTCCCTGAAGCACACTCCATGAGACAAACACCAGTCTGGTATCATGAACTCAAGAATAGACTGTTTTGGTAATTAGAGACAAAAAAACTGCAGAACTTTTTTTCTCAGGGAGAAACCATATCTGATTCTGCAGAGGAGTTTCACAAGCTGCCAAATCAGCAGAAATCCCTCTCCCAGTCCTCTGTGGCTCAACAGTAGCAAACTGTGAATACACTCCTAGGTTGTACAGGCTGTCCTTGTCCCTGCTGCAGCTCACTGTCAGTCCACTTTCAACAGCAGATGTGGTCCAAAAATTCAGCTGTACTGAAAATGCCATGCATAGATGTGTATTTTCAATATAGCATCCATAAGCTTCTGAGTTTCTACTTTCTTCCTTCTTTGCTTCTGGACTTGAGATCAGTCACCTTTCAAACAGTTCAGAATTAGAGGAGAATCACATGGGAATTACCTTACATTTTATTGTCAGTGCTAAATTGCCTCACTTTCTGATTTTAGGTGAAGTGCAAACTCATGTAATCTTTGCTGTTGAGGAGTAAAATAATGTAAGGAAACAATGGCTTTCATCCTTCCTTTAAAAGTTTATACACAAGATTCTCATCTGTTTCCTAAGAGTAATAGCATTTTTCTCTGTTGCTCCTTGTTTTTCTTTTCTTTACACACAACAACTTCTCTGAAGTTGTTCAAAATTCATTTATTCCTGCTTTACATATGTGAGAAGCTTCACTGTCAGTAAGATCCATTTGCCTTTTGCAAACACACAGACTCTGTGAATGCCAGTGCTCATAAAGAGATACATAAGCCTATTTCTCTACTGAATCATAACAAAATCTTAATAGAGAAAAATCTGATAGAAAATTATTCCCACATCCTCTTACTTTTATGACAAGTGTTTTATTTGCAACTTCAGAGAAAGCCTAAGTGAGTAGTAGAAATCACTTGAGACCCCAAGTCTCTTGTACAGAAATAATGCAGCCATTTAAATTATTTTCTCTGATGTGTGGAATCTTACATTATTTATTAGTTGTGTTAGTTTCTACATCCCACATAATGCAGGTATTTGCAGTTTTATTCAGCCTTTCCTGTGTAAACTAATGCAGATTTAAAAATGTCCTCCTGGTGAATAAGGTCGCTTTGTAAAAGTAACACCGATGTGACCCCTGTGCATTTGCATATATAAAAATTCTCTCTATGACATTCCTGTCATGCTTGCTCAGTGAACAAGTAATTTGCCACTCTCATTACTTCAGGTACAAGGTAGCTTGTGAAAATCAATCTTCTTTCTGCTTCATACATCACAGCCTATAAAAGACACAAAGTGCACCCTGATTCCAAAACGAAGTCGGGGGACAAACACGGATGCACTCTCACAAGCTACTTTCTTTGATTTAGGTGGGCAACCAAAGAAAGAGAACAGGCATTTAGCCTAGCCATGAACACCAGTCTCTCACAGGAGATGTGGGAAATCCCCACATGCAATGCAAAAGGGGTGGGGGTTGGTCGGTTGTTTCTTAAAAAGTTGTCATTTAACAGTGTGGATCTTTCAATAGCCAGAATAAGTGGTCATAGTAGCTTAGCCACTACTGAGAAATATTCAGAAATAGTTAAAGAACTGTAGGCAGACCAATACATTAATGTTGTCACAGTTACTTTTATTTAAGTGTAGCAGTGGAAGTAGATTTAAGATTTTGAGGTTTTAATGCCATAAAGAGGGCTTTTGAAAGGCTACTGTGCTAAAACTCAGGACACTGAGGCAAATTAAATCTTTCCAAAAGTACTTTAACATATTATGGATATGCATGATATTTGTCTTTTATTTAAATCTGTGTAACTTGAGCACATACTTAAATTTAAGCACACACTTTCCAGAAATGTATGTACACAACCTGAGTTTTTGGAAACTGATTAGGGAGTGAGCTTTTGTGAGAAGAGACAGTTTCAAGAAAAGAATATGTCTCAAATATCTGAAAAATAAAAGTTATTGAATATATGAAAACATGCAATAAACAAAAACAAACATCTTTCTTTGCATACTTCAATTAGTTTCCCAGCAGAAGGAAATTGTAGACAGATGCACATACAGGTAATTACATTTGCCAGCAGTCTCATAGCACTTGGATGTGAAATTTACATATATATTATTGTTTCCAAAATCTGACAAGCATGAATGCTCAAATTGCCAGAGGTATAAAATGCTTTAGCCACCTAGCTGCATTCCATCTTCCAGCTAGAAACACTGAGAGATGATGGAAAGAACTTATTCCCTCCAAAAGGGTATGTATGGTTGTGATGATATCGCCTTGAAAACTTAGATTATAGTGATGAATGGTCTTCCCTCTTAACTGCTATCAAGGTTAATATCCCCTTTTTCCAGATTAACCTCAGTTCTCCATACACTCAGTTGATTGTAATTTTCATCTTCATTAATTTTCCGATACAACACCTAATTGAAAGCAATAAAGAAAGCAAAGAAATTGTAAACAAGAAATGCACGGCCCTTCTAGCCAGCTTCAACTCAAACAATACAGATGTATTTAACTGTGTCTATATTAAATTTCTTTCTTGATCATTTCAGGATGACCAGGAAAAAAAGTTCACCTGATGAACGCTAATGTTGACATGTTACTCAGTATGGAGAAATAAAATGTTATGAATTTGTGGGAGGTTAGTTTCTATACTTCTATGTGTTTACAAAAACATAAAACTTAAATAATGTTCTAGCATTAAACCTACACATGCCATTCACTGAGTTTTTAAGTGCTAGTATAAAACATTACGGAATATTTAAATATCCAAGTTATTCAAATATCTTTAATGTGCCCAATGATGTCCAACAGCCTTTTGAAATAACCTCTGATCATGAAGTGTTCAGTATTAGAGGGTACTTGGGCTCCAATTCTCATCATTTTCTCTGATATTATCATGCCACTTAACACTATTTCTCTCCCAGTTTCTATGCTTAAGGGAGCTTCAAGTTGTGGGGGTACTAGCTATTCACTTAATTATCAAGGTAGCAGTATTTGCTTATAGCTTACATGTGATCCTCCTGCAGATGGTTACTTAAATTTTCTTTATTCATATCTCACTAACCAATCAAAAGCTTAACTGTGAAAAAAAAAAAGATAACGTGCAATGGTCTTTGAACAAAATGTCTCACTAAGATCTGAATCACTAGGTGTACTGTGATTTCATAAAGGCCATTGCAGTGGCAGAGATAAGCCTCCAAATCTATGAAGGCAGAGAAAGCATCAAATATTAGTGGAGAATGGGAACTGAAGTGCCCATATTTAAAAGCAAGGGCAAAAATTATCTGGGCAAGTGTAAGCCGATTAGTCTGACCTCTTCAGTTTGCAAGAGCTTTGAAGCCTTTGAAGAAAAAGATAAATTAAAGACTGGGAAGTAAATAGAACATAGGATAAAATGAAGCAGTGTTACCAAAGGTAGCTCGTGACAGACACTTGACAGCTTTTTTTGATAACCGATTTTCCAGACAATAAAATGAAGTAGATATAATTCGTCTGGTTTTAGACAAAGCATTTTCTACAGTGTCACTACAGAACTTCTATATTAATCTGAAGACACTGTCGATTACTACAAGTATTGAAAGGTGAATCCAGGTGCAGTAACAGCTGCAGTACTGAAAGGGAATATCAGGGATTAATAGCATTTCTGCTACAAGTTGGGATAATCATAATCTGAAACAACACATGTAAAAACCATTTATTTAAACTGATCACCAAGAGCCCATCAGTATCAGTATCACATGAGATGGCTGTGAAAAAAGCAAATCCTATAAATTATTAAATTATATATTTCTAATAAAGACCAGAAGGATAAGTATGGTTCCTTAAACTATCATTCAGAATAATCTATATGATTCTGGCCAATCATCTTTATGAAAGAGAAACTGAACCTACAAAAAATATGGGGACAGTCTTCCAGTGAGAGGAATAAAAGTCCCCACGACAGGAGGAGTTTTAAAGGACTTGTCTTGTGAAGCAAAGGAAAGGCTGAAGGGAAACAGAGAAATCAAAAGGAAATAAACACACTGAGGGCAAAAAACCATATCCATAAGAAATGCATTAGATGATATCTTGCCGGCAGGCAGGATCAGGAAACTTAGCTCAGTGATTCCAGAGGACTCATCCAGTCTTGTCTCTATATCAAAATCATGATTTCTTTCTTGTACTTTAGTACAGGAACACAAGGACTAGTTTTTTCATGAAAAAAATTATAAGCAAGTTCTTTGCAAGTGCATTAGTGAAGTGGTTTTTTCCATGTCATTTTATTCTCCTCAGGAAAACCCCTAAAGCCACTGCATTTCACAGTAAAAAAAAGTGTCTCCTCACTAATTACCTGAACCCACATCGTGTTCCATCCAAAAACTGACCATGCTGATTTGCATGAATATTCCTTCTTATTATTTTACCATCTTTAAAGTATAATTGCCATCTCTGTGTCATAAAATTTAAGGTGACCCAAAAAGCTACAGTACTATACTGGTGGATCATTAAAATTGCTTTTTGACTAACTTCAGTGAATTAAAGTCATACTGTTGAGAATGGGTACCTATTCCATAATTTGAACTCCCTCACTTTATTCACTCTCTTTTCTATCACTTATGTTTTAAATTTAAAATCATCATATTGTCATCCTGTTTTTAACATTGACAACATGGAAATGTAAAACTGGCAAGCATAACAATTGCCAAGATATGAAGTCTTGTTTTCTGCAAGAGCAGAAACAAAGAAAATGTAGAAAATATATAGAAAACATATAGAGATGTAGACACAAAAAACTATACACTTTCAAGTGCAATTTTTTTCAGATAATAGCAGAAGAAACAATACCATTGGAAGTATTTTGAAAGTGTGGATATAGGAATTTAAAAATCTCTGTTGTTATTAGAGATATTTAAAGTGACTACCATCTAAAATATAAAGTCTTTAGTGGAGGACTAATTCTGCAATTCTTACATGGATATAAGAGTATGGATGAAGGCCATCATTATATTACACAATATTGCCAGACCTGGAATTTGTATGTTCAGGTTCTATTGCACGAGTATCCAACTGAAAGTAAAATTTTGTTTTTCTGAAGAATTCTTCTGGCATATAACACTATGACACACCTCTGCAGATGAATAGGGAAGCAGGACTCAGGCTAAGTCCTCCCCTGCTATTTTCATGACAATTATATCTGTCAATAATATAGTGCATAGTAGCACTTCTAACAAATAATAACAGGTCTGAGTCTAGTGCGTGTTTTATATCTGACTCCTACACATTTTGGGCCACACTTTAAAGTAAGGGTTCGAGTGTAAATAAAAATGACAGGTTGCTCAAATCACAGAAAAATATGAACTTGTTTGTGCAATGACCAAAATAGCTCTAACAGCTGACATAACACACTAAGAAGACAGGAGAGTTGTCAACTGGGAGTAAACCTAGCAGAAAGGCAGTTTGAACATGTTCCTTCACTCTTTTAATGTCAAGTCCTAACACATGCTCATTTGTCACAGCCACCACAGGTACCACTTTCAGAGAAAAAAATGAGATCAAAGTTAGACCAGACTCTTCCAAAATATGGATCTGGTACATAACGCAAATCTCAATTTCTGAGCAGATGCATTGGAAAAGACTTCTTTCGCTCTGAGAGATGCTAAAGAAAGGCATCCAGGATGCACAAACAACCTTCAGCTACCAGCTGGGAAGTAGAACACATAGTCCAGCAGGTAATCCAGATACAGAGCCTTGCACTCAGCAGAGGTATGCCCACACAGAAGAAAATATGATTTTTCTACTCATAAAGGAGAAAAACGTCTTTTTTCTCTCTGCACAGGGCTTTATCAAATATTAGTGAGGTTTTTGCCTGGCACTTTATCTAATCTGTTGCACAGACCATAGTAACTAATTCTATCTTAAGAATCATCTGATATACTAGACAATTTTGACTCACAGTCTCTACTTCCTTGTCCGTATTCTAAAACAGTACGATATTATTAATACCAGGTCATACTGAAAAAAAAAAATTCAGAGTATTCCTTTGATGGCTAGCTAGGAATGAATTCAAGCCAGGCCATTGCTTAATGATAGCTGAAGTATCTAAATAGCACCCATTCTTCCTTGAAAAATCAAATCAATTTCCCATCCCCTTTTCAAATATCCCCTTTTGAAGGGTAACACTAGATATGTAAGAGTCATATGGACCTTCAACTCTGATTTTTATCCAAGTGAGTCCACCTCAAGAAATAATGCGCTCTCTTTGGCATGTACTATGCCTGCCTTGCATATGGCATTTTAATACCGCCAGGAACTCATTAAATAGCCAGTCATAACCAGCACTTCTTAAAAGTTTATAACCAGCTTCCTGTTGCATAATATGTAGTTTGAGATTTGTAGGTAGAGTACAACAGGAAAATGAATGACAAAACAAATCAATAAATAGTGTTTTGTTCCTCTAGTTCCTTGGACTTTTACAAAGTGCGTTTATTTCAGCATTTCAGTTTGAAGCTGAACTTCAATTTTAAAAAGTTTTCAAATTGTCTCCATTTACTATGATCTGGATCACATCATGGAATGATTCTTGAATGATTCACAGCAAATTAATCCCTTTTCCATGAAAATTAAGCAGAAGAGGAGCCCAAGAGTGCACATAATGCATTCCAACAGTTTTAGGGGTATTCAGTTCAGGGCACCAGGGCTAGTCAAAAACAACCTCCTCCACTAAATTAATATAATGTGGACATCATGCCCTCAGCAAAAACAGTTTGGGTCTACAAAATCACTTCTGTAGGGATAAACTGTTTGCTAATGTAGATGCAGCCTTATAATCTCATGAGGAAGGAGATAATTATTATAATTATTTTATCCTTGGATGAGATGCCCTTTTGGTTGCGATTAATCTGAAAAGCCTTTTCAGATCCTCAGAAAACCTCAATGGCATGTTAAAAGGGACCTGTCACTCAGGAGGCCCTCAAACAAGTTCTGATCTGCATTTTAGGGCCATTAGTCCTACTGTGACACTGTAGCAAAGGGAAAAGACAGCTTGTGTACCAAAGTCAGGGAACAGTTACCTGCAGTATATCCCCCTAATTTAGAGCATAGAATACAGAATAAATTACTTCAAATTACCCAGTGAATTGTTCCCTTTTGTGAAACAGCAAAACCCTTGTCTTTCAATGCAATTAACGACAAGAGCCTTTCTGTCTTTTTTTCACAGTGAGTATTACCTAACCTACAAGCAACTCTACTGTTAAGAAAAGCACAACTCATTGTAAAACTGCCAAACTGGATGTTTTACTGGCTCCATATCTGCCATTTTCAGACATCAGATTATTGACAGTTTTTCCCTGAGTCTTGTAGTCAAGCTACCAATAGCAACACTGCTAAGATGAGTAGGTTGACACTTTCAGGTGAATAACATACAGAAAATGACAGGCTAAAAGGGAAAGCCTAAGAATTTTCTGACTGTGGGACAGACAGACCTGCCCTGCTCACCCCTGACGTCCCACAGCCCAGAGGGAAGGCATTGGCTTCATGTTGCCCTGGCAGGACTTGGGTAAAGGACCAATCCTAAGTACACACTTCAGTTGACTTTATCAATAAAACATTAATGTCATTATTCATAATTAGACAAAAATCCTTTTATTCCAGCCTAGCAATGTGAAATGTCCTTGAATTAGAAGTTTATAAGAGTGAACTAATTTTGCATAAAGATAATACAGAATTGGCCCAGAAAATACTCAGATGTTAACATATTTACAGCAGGTTTAAAGGTTTCTAACAAATTCTGCATTTGCATTCTTATGCATGCTTAGTGGAACAACAAAAAATTATTTACTTTTATTTGCATATTATTATTAAAGAGAGCTCTGTCATTATATTTTCATAACCATTACATTAACAGCACCAATATCAGTGACAAGGATATTCAGAATTTCATGCATCTTGTTTCTAAACAAGAGGTTATAGAGAGTGTTTGTAGTATTCATGATTAAAGAGAAGGTTGGTTTTTTCTTTTCATTCTTCATTCTATAATAATTAATTGGAACTGTGTAGGAAATCAACCAAGTAATGCCCAATTTGCAGCAAGTAACAATCTAAATTTGGTAACATACAAGAGCGGTACAGTCAATTCTTTTAGTGCTGTCTTGGAAAGGCTTTTTATGTGAGTCCTAATAATAAGAGAGCATTACTCTCTAAATGTGCAAGACCTCAAAAGGGTCTTTAGGCAAGAAATAGAATTAGCTAGTACAACATAGGAATGGCCATAAATGAAAGACATCAGAAAATTACCAAAACTTCTAAAGATAAATGGTGAGATAGAAAGGTTTAGAATGCCGTTTCAATGAAATGATGACTTAATTTTAATATGGTAACATTACATTTTGCAAGAGCACAGGTATAATACTCTTCTTATATTACTTACTCAGAAAAAAATGGTATAATAATATTTCCATATCATTTCAGTCACAAATATAGCTATTGCAGTGCCGTCACCATCAAAGGAAATAATTATGCATTTGCCAGACTTGTAGGAGACTAAACATATGATACTGAGATCAGCAGTTCATCATGTGCTGTTTTAGTTTTAAAATCACCACAGCTCTCAAAATTTAAAGAGAAAAAAAATAAATCTAAGTCAAAGTGTATTTCCTTCTGCATTAGATAATTTTATTTCATTTCAACAGCTATCTGCCTTGCGCTTCCCAAAATCCTTGCCAGTTAAAGGTGAAACCTCTTCTTACAACATTGATTCAAGAAGGGACATTCTCTGGTTTTATATTGCTTCTTGCATAATTTGCAGTTGCAGTTGCTAACGATGGGTCTCCATTTCAGTATCCTGTTGTACATTTTCCCTGGTGTTTCTCTAGAGTCTTTCATATTTATGTTTCTCTGAAAGCTCCCAAAGTCCAATAATTAGACAAGAACTTCAACTGTAATTATCCTTCGCAGTTTCATAGAAAATGGGATTTCTAAAGGCAACGAAACAAAAGGATCCATTTTCATGTATTAAAGCCTTAAGAAATTGAAAAAGATGAACCTAAATTTCTGGACAATCAGATTTGGCAAGTATGCCAAATTTTTGGTTTGGAAATATTCGCAGAGTCACATATTTATTTTATGCTTCTTTTTCCATATTATCTACACATGCTGTATGGAAATTTATTCTAGATAGCTATACTAAGTTTAATAAAATCACTTCCATCACTGTTGTTCATGTTTAATTAATATAAATGCTAAACCAGGAATATAAACAATTTGCATAAAACAAGTTAAAAATTCTGGAAAGGGGAATTTTCCCATAATTTTCTTACGTAAGCTTTGAAATTTCAGAGAAAAATAAAACTGAAATTTCAAGGTCAAGATGTGCTAGCACCCAAGTGATTTAAAAAATGCTACCTAAACGATGAAAATTACTTACCACAGAAAAGCATCTATTTTACAAAACGCTACTAAGACAAGTAAGGAAGTAAAAATCTATTAATTAAGACTGATGCTTCTGTTTTGGGGTTTTTTTCTGTTTCTTTTAATAGGTAGTAGTATGTGTCCCTTCCTCTTTTACTGGTATCACAGCAATGCATGTTTGGTTTTCACTGCCAAATGCTGCTAACTCTCCTGTGAATGGCATGAATGAGGACAAATTCACATCTCAGAAATAAATCTGGAAACATGAAGAGCTATGAATCTGTAAAGATATTGTCTTCAGCTATTTCCAGTGTCTGACTTGCTCCTGTATGTCCAGTCTAATATATTTCATTTGATGGTGGCAATTCAAGTTTCTTCAATAGTAAAAGGATGACTAAAATCCAGTCGAAAGAAAGAGTCTAGAGGACATTTCTGTGCACACTGAGACCAGTGTACTTTTCCAGTCCTATGCTTCCATTGTATTTCACCTAAGATAGCATAGAGCTGATGAACCTAAACTGCATGCCATGACCTTGAAGTTTAGCAGTCATCTCAAACTGTCATCTCATTAACTGCAAGATGAGCAAAGCTTTTTACATGAACAAACAATGGAATGAAGTGGGAAAGCAATTCACCCCATATGTATTGTTCCCATAAATATAAACCACTAAATATTTCCAGCACACTGTCAACCACATTAAGCATATCAAATACCAATTCTTTGCTCAGCTATAATGAAAATCTTTTACACAAGGTAAAAGACAAATGGGACATTTCTCATGATTGCTATAATTCAGAAATACTCATCTATAGGCAGAATAAGAAAAAAAAGACAGTGTTTGAGCCTCACCATGGTTTTTTTCTGTTTTGGCCTGTTCCTCAAAGTATATTTGTCACTATTTAAAAATTAAAATGCTATGTTTTATTATTGCTTGAGTTATGCCTATATGTATATATACACATATATACATATATATATGCATTAAGAATCTGAAAAGCAGGGATGGATGAGATGAAGTCCACTAAATGGAGTCCTTTACTTACCCAGCAAAAGTATATTAAACAGCTGCAACTTCTTAATTTCACACAGTTATGACAACTGTTTCCTCCTGGCAGGAGCAGTACCGATTGCACACTTATGACAGATACCAAAGTGTGTTTGTGTGAGAGCATTTTGTTCACTCTATTGTTCTGCCATGCAGAGTTGTCTACTCAAATAATTGTTCATAGAATAACCCAAGGCACTGGCTCTGGAAATTGAACATCCAAATAAGGTATAGAAATGAGTTTATTCCTCAACACCATTTTCCAGAATATCTAATGTTATATTTTACAATACCCTTAAAAGTTATTCTGTTTTTGTTAGCTTTCTTTATTACTGAAAAGAGCAGAAATGACATTTCACGCAGCAAAATCTGTGATTTCATAATTTCAAAAACTGGACGAGTAGTCTATTAGGTTCCGGTGCCAGCTTTAATCTCTGCAACATTAGAGAACTGCTAAAATTTCTCCATTGTTTATTGTCCTATAAAAATAATTTTTTAAAAATCTAAAAACAAAAATCAGTAAAAAAAATCCAAATATAAGAGGCCTTAATTTAAAGACTTACATGTTTTACAGCTTTTTAAACACTTGAAATAAGAACCGCGCTTTTCTAATCAGAATTTAACACCTGTTGCTTTAAAATTCATCACTAAAAGTGTATTCCAATTGAGGGTATTTGATGAGTATCAAGAGTTTTGATTTACCTGGTATCCAGATGGCAACTCTTGGTCTGAGGTTTGGTGTTACTTAGCTGTATTTTAGTTTTTGTTCTTAATAGGTATGGCAAATATTGCATCCTGCCACTACTGTATTTTAGTATATTTAATTGCCAAGTTCACAAGAAACAAACCCACTGCTTTTCCCAAACAGATGGTGGAAGTTGCTTTTAAAAGTGTAGTGAGACTTGTTTTCCAAAATGCTTGCACAGCTTTATGAAGTCTAATTGCTGTTCAGTATGCACATGGAGTATCGGCTCATGAGCGTGCACACAGTTAGAGGCCAAGCACACAAGGTGTTGCGTTCTCTAGCCTGGAACTCTGCACTGGGAAAAGCTTTTGGATTTAAAACTCAGCACATGTTCCAGTTTCTGTGGAACTGGGACTACACCTTCAGTTCCTGGGAGACACAAGGTCTTAATAAACACTTCTGTCCATTTTGGACTTTATTATTCACCCTTTCATTATATATTTACTTTTTTATTAGTTTTAAATATGGGCAATTTACAGCTTTACAAGTCAAACAGACATACAATAAAAACTAATTTTTAAATGAATTCTACTTTAACTTCCAAGTTAAATTTATGGGTGCTGCAAAATCAAAAATGATCTAGAACAATGGTATAAAAAGAAAGAGTTTACGTGAACATGAGGGTTTACATGAACATCCATAAAAAATTTGAAAAAGAACATTAGGTGACATAAGTCAGAATTATCTGACTATGTATCTGACTATTATCTGACTATCCTAGTATCTCCTAGCAGCCTCTGAGGATCAAATCTGGATCTGAACCCAAAGCCCATGTCTCACCAATCACTAATAATTGTAATGTTTGAGAATGTTTGTGTGCAAATAAAGGGAAAAAAAACTAAAAACCAGTAAAACCACCTCTTGACAACCCACATATAGCACAGGAATACCGCTAGGGACATGATTTGGAGCAGCCTGTCTGCCCCGATGTGACCTCAGAGCTCTGTCCCACAGCAAGGGAAGCTCCTGCCCCTCACCCAGTCACGGCAGCCCTCGGCCCCAGCAGCAGCCACAGCCCATGAACTGCGCTCTGCTGGAAAACAACTGCCAGAAGCAAAGTGCACTGCCAACAGCCTCCTAAACCTCCCCTTACCTCAAAGGACCTGGCCCATATATTTTATAAGAGAACGTATTAAATATGATTGTTTCACATAAGTACAATCCTATTCACACTGAAGCCATAAATGCCCACAGCTTTCGCACCGTGCTCAGCACAGCACTAACTCCAGCAGCAGATGTCCAGAAAAATAAACGAGAGCTACAAAAAATAGTGTCCAAGGAACGTGAAATCCTACCAACAACTGAACCATCAAGTTAACAGGTCACTGATATTAATTTGGATCTTTGAATACTGCAAAATATTATCCATTTGTGCAGTGAAAGTCTGATTCCTTACATCGTTACACAAAGACTAGGATAGAATAAATATAATGGATTAATGAATAATATGAGAGAATGAATAGTATGCATTATGTTGTGGGAAGATAATGATGTGCCATTAAATAGATCAGCTATTATGCTTCCTAGATTTCAATAATGTAGTTAAGGAAGAGCAAATAGGGCAAAAAGGAGTGAAAGAAATGTAATGTTTTTATTAAAAATGTGTGCCTAAGGACCTCATGTGTATACTCCTTCACCATTTAATCTGATTAACAAAATGTAATAATTTTCAGCTCAGCACTACTTATGGGAAAAAACCCAAGTTTTCATCATACATAAAATTTTGTATTAAATACTTCTCAGCTTGAGATAGCGAACAAGTCAGCTATTAGAGAGCCTGAATAATTTTATGACACAAAGTAGGGCTTATCACACATTTCACATCTAGACTCTAATGTAAAAAATTGTATCCAGTCATTGCTGGGTTTGACTGACTGGAACTAAACATGGTGGGAATAAAATGCACATTCTTTTCCAAATGTAAGAAGAAAGGATGTTCTCATTAAAATGATTTGCTGATATGACTTAAAACAATTTATTTAATCTTCACCTTTTTTATGTAAATATCCTTCAACCGAGAATTTAAAAAGTATAATTTAAAATAGATTTTGTAAGTATAATGAGATGCTCTGTCAGATGGGAAGACAAATTAAAAGTGCAATTCACACTGTTACAGCAGCACTGCCACTGTGGAGCTACTAATCTTTTGCACAATGCTCACAGTAGAATGTACTCCAGTCTCTGTAGGGCACGTGATTATAGACTTGCAGGGACACTGGGATTTAAATTATTCATCAATGCAGATTTCCTTTTGCAGAAAAATTAGTGTGCCACATAAATTGCAAAACTGTTAATTCTTGGCTTTTTGCAAATTAACTGCCTGGTAACAGCATCTGCTATTACAGGCTAGTTTCCCTTGCAGTTACAATAGCAATATTCTTTCAAGCTGAAAGCTGTATACAAAAATAATGCAGAACATCCTCACAGCCAATTACATGTCCAGAATGCATTAGGTCCTGTGAGTGCAAACAGCTGTCAGAGACCTGACAAATGCCAGAATACGGCCACAACCTATGTTGTTCTCTATGTCCAGAGAACAATGCCATCTTAGCTACAGCATGCCTTCACATATGAACACCCAGAGGGAATAGGATATCAAAATAATTTGCCTGAAAAATACTTGCAATTTTCAAAACTGACAGGTATGGATTTCCAGCGAAGTGATATGTGCTTTCATGCACCTATTAACCACGGAACAGTACAAGCCCATTATTTACAAAGTCAAACCCCATCGACATCTAAGCAGCATTTATTAAACTTCCACACAAGTGGTACCTGCTCCATTTGGGCAGCAGAGTTTGGCGACATTTATGACATGTCAGATCAATCAGCATTTCAGTGGAGTGATACCAGAAGTTGGTTTCTTCAACATTTGAGGGAACTGTCATAAAACTTTAAAACTGTGAGATAGATTTAAATAACCTATTCCTAACAGTTTCACTGAAGGTATTCATTGGGCACAAAGATAAACAGATGCTTAAAGTTTGGCCATTATGAAAAAAAAAAGGCAGAAAAAATTAGTGAAAGGCATGTCTTGGCTCCTTTCTTCGTGTCTCTGGACTTGTGGTTTAAAAATTGTAACTGACAAGAAATTATAAAAAATGAAAGGCTTCCCAGAAAAACACTTTTGACAGTTACTTCAAAAAAAGCAAATATTCTTTATTTTAATACATAATTTAATTTACTGCTTCTGCATTAGGAATGAAACAGTCAAAAATAAGAACTAGTTGTCAAGAAGGAAAATATCAAACTCAGCAAAATCTGGGTGAAACAACAATATTAAAATTAGAGAAAAAAAAATCAAAGACATCACCTAAATAATTAAGTGCAAAGAAACGCATACACATTTGGCCAAAACACACCATCTCCACTTCAAAATGTGAAATCTTTACCTTTGAAGCCTGAATAGTAAACAAAAACATATCTTCTGCCTATACTTCAGTAACACAAAAATCAAAGCTGTCCATAATGAAACACAACATGGAAATTTGTCCAGTATGTCAAATTTCAGTTTACAGTTCTGAGAACTCATATGACAATATTTTGGTCTCACAGGAAAAATTGCATTCTCATTTTAGTATAGTTCTTTGGGTACCACAGTAACCCTGCAATGGAACTATAATGAATGTGGACCAGTCCTATGTCTGACCAGTAATTCAAAATATTTCAGTTAGTCTTGATCATTTTCCTCCTGGAAGGCCAAAACCACTACGTACAAAAAAATTTGGGAACATAATCCAGTATCCCCAGAAACACAGTTATATCCAGTCAGCCTCCTCTCCTGCCATCTGAAGGATACTCAGAGAATATGCAGACCAGCCAGGACTGTCTCTTTCTCATGACTATGAATGGAGGCAACCTGGCACATAATACTTTATTTCCCACAATTATGATCACAATACAAATGCTTACAGCTCAAAGAGATCTATCTACAGGAACTGAAAATGTAATTTGGGACACAGACCAGACACTTCTAGAGGAAGATTTTGCTGACTTACACATTGCTTTTCTTAAATGCTGACTTTTTAATTTTTGCAAATATGTTCAGAATACTAAAGAAGGATGTATTTTACTCTATAAGAACATGGTTGATCTTAATCCCCAAACTAATAAATATCACTGATTCTACTGTGACAAAATCCATGAGGAGTAAATTGCCACTACAGCAAGTTCTACAGACTGAGATGCTCCACCCAGGAATACAGATCTGAACCTAATCCAAGGAAAATTGTATTGCCATACTCTTCCCAGTTTTTAGTCCAGATAACACTATAATTTAAAAATACATCACGTTTCATTATCTAGAACAGGTTCATTTGTTACTATGAACAATTCTGGTTTTTTCAAGAACAGTAGTCAATTAATTCACCTTCCCTCTTACTCCATGACAGAAGCAACGTAAAATTGCACCCATATGGAAATCAGTCCTGGTTCCTAGTTATTTTATGATGGTTTGTAGCACTGACAGATAGAGATGCAGTTTTTATTTCAATTAGGTTTCAGTTTGAAGTTAAACAACTTTTTTCACCAGTGTGTATGAATTGAAAATTTGGTTCTGAAATTATTATTAGGAAAAAGCAATTCACAGAATCACAGAATGGTTTGGGTTGGAGTGGACCTTCAAGATCATCTAGTTCCCTACCATGGGCAGGGACACCTTCCATACATCAGTTTCCTCCAAGCCCCATCGAACCTGACCTTGAACACTTACAGGGGTGCTATAAGCACCTCTTCTCTGGGCAACCTATTCCGTAGTCTAATCACCTTCGCAGTAAAGAATTTCTTCCTAATATCTAATATAAACCTATTTTGTCTCAGTTTAAAGCCATTCCCCCTTGTTCTATCACTACATGTCCTTGTAAAACAAGTGCACACAGTTACAGGACAAAAAGGGTAATTCTAAATAATATCTAGGGAAGTCTTTTTCACATAATCTTCCTTACAAAAATTCCATTCAAATTATTCTAACTCTCTGTGTATAGATACAGACAGCATATTTGACTTCTAATGGACAGAACATCACACAGTGGTGATGACCTGAAGCATTTCTCCTGCAAGTTTACGTATACTTCTAGGAGAGCTCCAAAATGCCAATGCTTTGGACACGTGAAAGGATAAAAGAATTAAATACTTTTATTTAAATACAATTTGTTTTAAACATAATCTTTCCCTTTTAAATGCCATTTATGTCTAAATATGTATTTTGGTCTTGATTCCTCTAATTAAAAAGTAACATAATGAAAGCCTAGCACTGCTGAAGGAACACTCAGGAAAAGATAATTACTTTTCCTATTGTCTTACTCGTATTTCTGAAACTAACAATCCCAGTGCTTGTGATAAACCTGTGCATTGTAGGTAATGGAGCAACCAGCCTAAATACAGCTCCATGCCACTGCAGCTGGATTATTTCTGTAACTCCAGCTAGTTCATTTAGCAGGAGATTAAGTACCTCAACATGGTGCAAAGAAGACTGAAGGCCAAGTCCCTTGGTAACTTTAAAGAAAGTCCAAGCATAGAGAAAATTCCTTGCAGATCAAGTACAGCCTATAAACTTCCCAGTTTTTCCACTCCATTCTTTTCCTCAAAGGGAAAAGAGGGCTGAGCCTGGATAATAACATTGTCCTTTCAGCATAATTACCCAGCTTTGTCACTGCTTCACACATAATTAAGTATTAATATTACCCTATAAGTAAACAATACGTACATGATATCTCTGCAACGAGCAAGAAAGCATTGCCTTGTACACATGCTGTACGCTGGAGTAAAATTGCAAATTGCATGCTGAATCAGAAGCCATACTATACTGTCAGATATTTTTTATTAAAATGAATTTGTCTGCTCTTCAGTACAATGAACCATTAAAAAATAATTTGAATAATGCTAGAAGTATTCATTATTGCAGGGATTCCTGTACAGCAGTGTGTCTAAATACATGAATTATCACATGAAAAAAGATACTGGACACAAGACTGCTGTTTGGAAACATCATTACATGTGTGTCTGTACTGGACAAAAACTGCCTGGGATGGCTTAACTCCAGCCAGCAGCTCAGCACCACCCAGATCACTCTCTCCCTCCAGAAGAGAGGCTAAGAGAATCAGATGGCTAAAAGGAAGACTCATAGGCTGAAATAAAAGAAGTTTAATAGGTAAAGGAAAAACCATGTTCTCAAGCAAATCAAAACAAGGGACTAACTAATTCAGTACTTCCCTTGTTCAGGCAGGTGTTCAGCCATCTTTAGGCAAGCAGAGCTCCATCACACAAAACGGTGATTTGGGAAGACAAATGCCTTCACTCTGAATGTCTCCTCGTGTTCTTTCTTTCCCTGAGCTTTTATTGTTGAGCACAACTCTGGTCTGCATTATTTCTTTGGTCAGCTGGGGTCAGCTGCCTGTGTCCCCTCCCAGCTTCCTGTGCACCCCCAGCCAACCTACTGACAGAGCAGCAGGAGAGGTCCAAAACTTGATGCTGCATCAGTGCTGCTGAGTAGTACTTAAAACATCCCTGTTTTCAGCACAAAAAAAAAACATTTCCAAGGAATAGGGGCACTATACTAGATGTTCTTTCCCTGAGTGCTGATGACTGCATGGGGAAGGACGCAAAAGGCTGTTTAGAATGAGGTCTTCCATGTTCATTTGTGAACTTTCAGACAAGTCAACTTCAGAATTGCTTGGTCTGACCTCTGTCCTATATTTAAAAATTACCAGCCTGGGACAGAGCTCAAACAGCATGATTCCTCATACAGCAGCCAGCAGTGCATGGACTCATGGGTCTTATGCTGTACCAAGACCATTGAAATAATAACTATAAATTCCTTATTTTCCATAATTTGTTTTCATCACATTCAGAAACTCTGTCTGTGTTTGCCTTTTAAAATATCCTATAGTGATAAATTTTAGAATTTACTTTTCAAGTGTAGGAAAAAAACTTCCATTTATTTGTCTTAAACTGCTAAAGATGTCGCTCCTTAGTTATAGTGTAACAAGAATTATCATTTTTGATTTTGTACATATATTCACATTTCATCTCATCTGTTTGTTTTTCAAAGGAAAGAGTCCTAGTTTACATTGTCCTTTCTAATAACACAGTTGCTCCATGCCTCTGGTTCATATTTGGTTAAATTCCCTGTACCCTTCCTAGTTCTACATCCTTCTGTGACAGAATGAGTTAATCTTGCATGTAGTATTCATACAAGCTGTGCAGCACGTAATTGTGTTAGTTTAATGGAGTTCTGGTGTTTGTTCTCAAAGCTATACCTTTAAGTTTTCAACATCCACTTCTCTTTTTCAGTCTTTAGCATTGAGGCGACATTCTGTATGAAATATCTGCAGTGGTTCTAATTTTGCTACAAAATTAGCAAAAATTAAAAAAAAATTTCCATTCCAAAATGGAAATTTTGACAGCATTTTTCTGTATGTGTGGTTAAAACTATTTGCTCTGCATGCATCACTTGGTATTTATTGACATTGAATTTCATTTGTCATTTTATTATCCAGTAACCCAGTATTGTACCATCGGGATCTCATCACAGACTGTTTTAAATACTAGGCATTATTTTGTTTCATCTGCAAACTTTGTTGCTGTAATGCTCATCTCATTTTCTGAACAATATATGAGTCAATGAAATTCAAATTTATGAACATGTTGAACAGCCTAGGCTCAGCACAGACTTCTGCAGGATTTTTTTTGTGACTACACTCCATTATAAGAACAAATCATTGATTTCTACCTAGCAATCTTTCAATAAAGTGGCAATATGTGTCCTTGTTAAAGGAATTTGTTATAATCTCTTTCACAATTCTGACCAGATTATATAATCTGTATCATCTTTATCCAATTCTACTCTTTATGATAATGTCTATCAAATTGTTTAATGCAAACCAGATTTAATTGGTATGTAATTCTCATCCTGAGAATCCCCATTTAAAATACTAGTATCATATTTTCCACCTCCTACTCATTCAAAATTGTTGGTTGCTTATTACTATTAGCAGACCAGCAGCTTTATATTTAAGTTCTTTGGAACTTTTGGATAAAAACTATCAGATTATGGTGAATTGTTACAGATTATGGTGAATTAATTGACCTGTTAAAAAATGTCTTTTATTGACAATTTAATTTGAGGAAGTTCTTCAGATGTATCATACATAAAGAATGACTCTGAAGAAGGTATTTTCCTAGCCTTCTCTGCATAATACATAAATGCACACAATTAATCCGATTTTCTGCAAAATGGCCTTATTACACTCAATAAGTATCTTCAGCATTCTCTTGCAAATTTCCCAGTTCTATTGAAGGATGGGGGAAGGTATCTCTTAACTGTAAGTTTCCCTTAGCAAGTTGTCCCTCAAAATGTTTGTCTCATTTCATTGCAATTTTACATTTGAACTGCCAAGTTTACATATATTTCCTCATTTGAATGCATGTCCATGAGTTCTAACAGTTTCTCTCTGATTCTTACTTAACATGTTTTCAGTATTTCAAAAGTATTTTACAATTAGCTCTTAAATTTATAGTTTATTTAAATGTATCGAACTTACCTGCAAGAATTTTTATCCATGTTGCTTCTTCCTTCAGTTAGTTTCTTTATGCGTCTCTTTCTCACAATCCACCTTTTTAGTGTTAAAAGGTACACTGGAACTTTTTAGATTTCTTTGGTACAACATATTTGGAGGCCACAGAAATCTCTTAAACATTATTGTGTTTTCTGCTCTAATCTCTTGTTATTCATCCAGGGAATCCTCATTTACTATCTCTTTCAGTATAAGAATTACAGGTATCTATGTGAAATTGTAAAATAGAGACTTGACAACAAGCAGTGGAAAGAACACTGTTCACCCAGTATTTCTTCAGACTATGGAACTCATTGTCAGATTTAGGCTAGGTGCTCTATAAGACAGCATAATAAACATTACTTAGGCATGCCATGGCAACCTCTGCAAAAATCCGTGATTATTTTAACAGATCCCATATACGCCTTAATACTCCCACCAATCTCCATTTTGTCTTAGTGCGTCATTTCTATTTACTTTCCACTCGACCAATGCATGTCTCCCTCATTACCTCCTCTCCATTTTACTCCAGAGATGCCTTTTATACCAATGAAATTTAAAGCTAGCCTTTTTCATTTCTAAATTTGGGGTTCAGAGTTGAAATGCTGAGATGGAGACGAGCATGGAAGACATACACAGGGAGTTATATGGAATATTACTGTATTGCTGGTACTCAAGTTAAGTACAGGATTACGTAACAGTTACTCCAAAAGCTGGAAACAAACATTAACTAGGAAAATGTGTTTATTAAAAGATACTAACTATGCCATATTAATTCCACGTGTGGATCTTCTCATTCTAAAACAAGAAAGACTTATTACAAAACAGTTTACCTCCAAAAGTGTGTGTATATATATATAAAAAACATTATCAGAAGACTCTACTGCAAACAACTTTTCAGAAATCTCTCATCAACTAAAGTATTAATTTCCTTAAGTCATAAATATTCACTGACAGTTGGTTTTACTTTTCTCTAAAACTTTATACAAAATAAACACAATGTTTTTCATTTCATATAACTCTCTAAAATAGACTGATGTGTACTCACAAAAAATTAAGTCTGACTTCTCTTCACAATTCAAATTCTGCAATAATAATTTCTTTTTAATCTTCTAATTGAATAGAAATCTCAAATGCAAATTGCAAAGGTTAGAGTGAAGTGGTCAAACAGAAACTAATCACATACAACAGTGAAGTGGAAGACAAATAAAACGGAAAGGCAAATATGGCACTTAGGGATGTGGTTTAGTAGAGGACTCGGTAGTGCTGTGTTAATGTTAGACTTGGTGATCTTAGAGGTCTTTTCCAACCTAAGCAATCTACTATTTCAAACTTTCTTCCAGAAGTTGAGTAAAATATAAAATTATATAAGCACTTCATTGACTTTCAGTTCCTAGCACGTGATATTACCATGTCATACTTGTGAAAACATATAAAACAGACAAACAGAAAGGCCATCAATTTTCTTCAGTCCAGAAATTCTAATCTACTATTAGCTGAGAAGTGAACATGAAGTGACAAGAAAATATTTCATGTTGTTTCTCTCCATAGGAACAAGGCCTTACAAAAGGAGATGCAGCATATCAGACCAAACATTCCTATAACTCAATATTTTGTCTCTGCAATAGTGAATAATGACACCTAAGGAACAATATAAAATAAAGCACATAATGGCAATGCCATAATAAACTCTCCTTTACCCATAGAATACTCCAACACAGAGCTGGTCAAGTATCTCTTTTTCAGGTTGACGTACATTGGCATAGGAAGTCACCCTTAATTTAGGGAAGTCATTACACACCTTTCATGAGTTGTCTTCTCTTTACCTTTCTAATTCTACTATATGGTTTTCAGGACTAGAACCATAGAATTGTACCACTTCTCATCTCAAGGATGAAGACAGTCCAGAGATTTGTACAATGCCATAATGATGTTGCCTGCTTTGTTCCCTATTCCTTCCCAGCACTTCTTTCCATATTATATGTCGCTTTTGTGCACTATTGAATCAGTGGCTATTTCTAAGCACCGAGCTGACTTTTTCATGTAATGATCTATTATAATTCCAAGATTTCTACCTTGAGTGGACATAATCATTCAGAGCCCATCATTATAAATGCAAAGTTAGTTTTTCCTCCCAATGAGCATCACTATCAACCCTGAATTTCACCTGGCACTTTATCACACCATCTCCCTGTATTGCAAAATCTTTCGTAAATCTCCTCAGTTACTTTCCATTTTCACTTCATTGAATAGATTTGTATTAGCATACTTTGTCACTTCCCTATTCACCTTTTTTCTAGATCATTTATGAACATCTTGAATAGACAGGCCTAGCACACATTCTTCTGGACTCCAATCTCTTCCTACTGAAAAAAAAAAAATAATTTATTTTTTCCTAAAATTTTTTCATTTACGTATTTATTAGTGTAAGAGAACTTCTCATTGCAGCTGAATTTGTCACTAGTTTTGATAAACAATCTTCTTAGAAAACTCTCTTCAGAATGCAAGTGAAAAATAATTTGCAAATATTTTGTTANAATTTTTATATATTTATTTATAATTTTCTGATTTTTGACCAAATTAATTTTCAATAAAAATACATATATTATTAGATATGTTTTTAATAATTTTCATTTCTGCTTTCTGCTTGTTTACCACCTCAGAATGATCTTCTGTTGCAGTTCTGTGCATTGTGGCAAAACAGTCTTCATTTGGCTAGAAGCTTAACTCTATGCAAGTGGTCTTATTCAATTAAGAGCTTCAAAAAGTACTTCACAAGAATCACTTTTTATGAATCAGGACAAGCAGGTAATTAAAATCAAAATACAAGGTTTGCTTATATGGCAGTGGATGCAAGTTCTCACTGCTTTCAGTTTTTATACATTAAATACACAGTCTATACAGTATCATTTTTTGTAAGTTATTTACTGGTGAGATGCTAGGTCATAGTTTGGAAGGCCTTTTAAACTTTACCAAAGACAAATACATGTCGTGGTCAAATCCCAGGACTACTAGAAGTACCATTTTAAGACCAAAGAATGCAGAACAGCTTACAAGCATTATCTTTAGCTAAGTTAGCCAAGTTCTAAAGCCAGCAGTGTTCATGGAGCTGGCCTCTAAGACAGGAAGGATATCAGGACTTTTTTCCCAGGATACTGCCATAATCTACTGTTTATGGGAGAAAGTGCCAAGCCAGCAGAGGGTCACAGGATTCCAATACCAACAGGAATCAAAAAAAAATCAAAAAGTATCACTAAGAAACCAAGGTGCTTTCATTATGTGAGAATCCAGGAAAATGCTGAAAATGTAAAAGGATGGCATATACATACAACATAGCAGCTCAGGGAAAGAGACACAGACAGCAGTTATTCCCCTCTGGACTCCTACCATTATAACCCTGGCTCTTCATGCATGGTGGATGTTGCTAGAAGTCAAGCCTCCTAAAGTTTAAACATACCTATTATCTGCTAAAAGTGGCAATTTTGCTATATGGGAAATCTGTCATGAACTATTATAGGCTTATGGGTCACTTAGCTGTTCATTAATCTTGGAAAACATAATTTATAGGTCTCTCTTCCCTGTCCCACAATGTCATGCCTACTTCTTGCTTACATACTTAGAATGTTATCAAGGTGCTACCAGTCAGTCTCCAAAATAACTCTCCATAATGAGACTATCACTTCTGTATCCATCCAAAAGACTATTTACTAACTAACTTAACATTTCAGATTCTCAAAGCAGTGATACTCAATTTTTTTTCTTCATGTTTGAAATGAGGTGAAATAAACCTTAACAATAGATAAATTGTTTCTGAAATGCAAGAAATGTGCGTAAAGATATCTGTTTAGTAAACTGCTAAAAATTCTGAAGCACAGGTCAATGTTAGTTTCTATGACTTACCTTTGTGCAGCTCAATGCTGATTTTTCTTTAATTCACTGCAATTTTTATATGAGTATGCTGGCACAATGTGAACCTGGATGCCACAAAACTAAAGGATTTATATCAAGAGATTTAGCTGAACTTTCTATGACCATTATTTCTCTAGAGTTTTTCAAACTTGTTTAGTTTTTCTATTTTGTACTAGACAGATAGTAGATGATTTCTACATCTTGTGCTTTTATATTTACCACATCAAGATTGCCAATCAGATACCAAACCTGGATGATCTGTGAATGTCCTAATTTGAGGTTTTAATTTGTGGTTTTACTTTGCAGATAAGCAGCTAAAGAAGGCTGGAAACTGTAGTGCTACATTTCATTAACAAGATATCAAGATGATTTGTAAAACTAAATGCAGAAATTTCTCTGTTTCAGTCACAGAAGCATCATGAAAGAAAGATACATTGGAAGTACAACTTTATGTCTCTGCTTGGTCACAGACTTTATAATCCTAATCAATAAACATTTTGAGCTCAGTCAGCTTGCTCTCCTGCACTCTTCATGATGAGGCAAATATCAAACTTCAGCAATTCCTACAAGACAGTTCCTTCAGCATAAATTCAGGGGTTTTAACAATAGAAATTATTTTGTAGTGCTTGAACCACTACAGGGCAAACCAACTTTGTCACTCAGTCCAGAACAGATATTCTTTCTAACTAAAAAGGGAATCTGGATGAACTGTTCTGTTTAACAACATCAATGTCCAAGCTTCCCTTTGCTTTCCTAGAGATGTGCCTTTTTAGCTGCTTTCAGATCACAGGGATTATCTACTCATTGTCCAAAATATAAACCAAACCCCTCAAACCAGCAATTACCTTAATTGTTCAGTTTTCTCAATATAAAAATGAAACATTCACCTCAGGGTACTTTAGTTCCGAAAGAAGAGGTAGTAACTCACATAAGCAACATCTAAAATTATGTAGACAGTGGAGACTGAGGGTGTACACTCAAAAAAAAAAATGAAGGGGGAAATCTTTTTAGTGACATGGAACAGAACAGAGAAGAGATATGTTTCCTTTCTGTTTCTCTTGTTGTCCACAAGAACTGCAGCAAAGTAAGCCAGAACTCCCAGCATCTGGCCAGTTTTAGGAAAGAGAAAAATAAAAGAGGAATGAAAAGATGAGAACTCCTGAAATACACAAAGAAACAAGGCTAGACTACACTGAAGCACAGAGAGGCAAGGATGGGGGACAGGGTCTCAGGGACAAGGAAACCAAAGGAGGTAATGCAGCAAAGAAAATTCAGAAAGTTTTGTCATGTATTGAAGGAAACTGTATGACTATATTTCTGTGTTCTGCTTTTTGCCAGTAGTGCTTTCAGGTCATGCACTGCTGAACGCAGGGAACTTTCCAAAATTTAGTCAGTAACCTCTGCAGAACCCTCCAAGCAACATGCCCCAGTATAAGTAACAACTCAAATGTATTTTGTACATTCAGTTTTTCTAGAAGTCAAGCATGGCAGTACCTTGCTGTTAGCTGAAAGTTTTCAGCCCTGTAAGTTCTTTTCTGCCTCACAGTTTGACTGCTAATTTCAATCTTTTTAGTAGATATTTGTTGTTTAAGTTGTATCTCTTGTTACATTTTTTTTCTTCCTATTCTAATGCAGTATATTTTCATAGGTTTCAAAGACAATAAAGTATTTTCATTTTTAATTTTTGTTTAAATTTGAATTTAAAAAATAAAAATCTAGTAAAATGTTTATAAAATCTGTAAAAAATGCCATAAAAATCCCCAGGAAGGAAAACAAATTCCACATAAAATAATTTTTATTTAAAATTATTTAAAGGTACATGAAATCTCCCTTGATTCTTTTCATTTACTATTCATGAGTAAAGTAAGAAAAATTATACAAAACATTTTAAAAATAAGCAGAGTTTCAAGTAGGAAGATGAGCTCTTATCCCAAACTGTCCAATACAGCATGATTGTCTTTGGTTCTTTCTCAACTCCTTTAAAGGGTCAAGAGAATTGTATGAATACAGCCAAGTGTCAACTATGCCATCACCTATCCTATCCTTGTACTGTAGCTTAAATATTTCACTGAAAATTGAACATTTTAAAAAAACATAGAATCCATGGTGTTGGAAAAGACATTTAAGATCACCAAGCCCAGCCACAGAATGGACAAATCCCAATACACACGATGAGGAGTGAATTATTGTATAACACTTTAAAAGTGGTAAGATTCAATCAGACTAGATATACATTGGGTCAAAAAACTAAGTAGGTATAATTAATTTTTTTTAAAAAGAAAGGTAATATGATGATTCTCATCTACTTGCAGATCAGCATAGTGGAATGGCGAAAAGGACTAATGAGACACCTGCTTTCCCAGAAAAGCATTTAAAAGTTCAAATGAAAAGCAAGATTAAAAATTTTATATTTAAATATGTTTCCATCATACAAATTTGAATAGGTGATTTAGGGAGAAAATCCTTTAGGCTTTAAATCATCACATTGTTCACAACAGCGGAAGAAACTTTGAATTCTCCTTTATGAAGAAAAACAACATTATTTTGAGCTTTCCTTAAGAATTTTATGGGTTTATTTTGCCCTAAAGCACACACAAATACTTAACACAATTTTATATCTATCAAGTTACAAAATATTTTCTTCAGTTGATTTCAAGATGTAATTTTAAAAGTAGTAATGATTTTCACTGTTAATGTTTTTGTAACCCTGCCCTGCAGACCCTGTTTTATTTACGAGCTAGTCTTCGCTGTATTAACATTGAGAATAAGAGTGATAATCAGTAAAAGGAAAGAAGGTTCAGCTTTGTAGCACATTGCAATCTTATTTGGGTGACATCAAAGAATGATATCTAATGATTATGTAAGACAACTGCATCTATGTACAGGTATTATAAGTTTATTATATAGTCCAGGAAGCACTCATGAATTCATTCATTAATTTTTCAATAATCTGAAATGAAAATGAAATAAATTTTACTTAATTTTTTTAACCATCTTATTTTTCAAAATAAGAATACAAAATATGTCTGATGATATATCCCTGGAGACTGTAGCTTTGGATCAGTATCTCATTGGCCACTTGTAAATCTTGGAAAGTCTCCAAATACTATTTTTCAAAGTGCAGTAAGTCTTCCTCTGCAAAGTTTGCTTGCAGCAAACATCAGACAGCCATAATTGCAAGAAATATTGTTCAGTAAATCCTTTCTTTGTCAAGAGACAGTACCATTTCCCTTACAGTCTCCAAAGTGCACAGCTGCCCAAATGCAGGTAACAGCTAACCAACTCTTCCTCAATCAACTGTGTAACAAGAAAGCCACTCATTAAGGTAGTGAAAGGTCAGCTGGGTTTCCCAGGACAGCAGCAATAATCACAAGACTTTAAAATCCAACAAGCAAAGAAATTAATTCCTTAACAAACAAACAAAACAAAATAAAAAGGAAGAAAAACAAATTCAGACCACTGTCTTCTGCTGTGATCAGCTGGACTTTGTAGTTCAATGGAAAATTATTTCTTTGTGTTAACAAACTCATATGTCTAGGGCAGAAGCAAAGATAAGTATTAATTTTATGAGCACCTACTATAACTCGGCACTCCCACATTCTCAAATCTCCGAATTCCTGAGCCAGTGGCTGATTACTAGGTTCTCTATCAGTATCCATATACCCATTCCAGGAGCTTGAAATCTGTCTACCTGTACTTTAGCTGCTAGCTAGAGATGGTAGCAATTCTGTACAATGTTAGCACATACTGCTAAGAAGTTTAAGGAACTCACAGTGGTATCTCTTTTCATTATGAGATCCATAAGTCTGCAGGTGGACTTTTCAGACTGCTAATCATTCCAGATCTAGACCATTATTGTCAATTACTGGTCTGGGCTTGCCTTCATATATTTTTGTCTTAGAAGTCATGTAACAGACAGCATTTCAGATATTGTTCTGTGTGCTCCTCTTCCACATGCTGTCCATGCTCTCCACCACTCTTCTGCTGCTTCACCCACTACAAGCAGCTGCCAAAACTACTGGAAAATCTGTTGAATACTGGCAGTAGACATTGTACTTGAGGAATCAGCAGAAGAACAGCCAATGCAACAGTTTCAGAGTTGCAACAGCCATATTCAGCATATTCCATGCTGAACAGATAACAAGCAATATTTGCTAGCAAAAATACATACCTGAAATTCAAAGAAGTCAATGAAAAATGTGTCATTTAGCTCCAAATTGCAGAATTCCTATTGATTCTTGCAGATTTCCAGTTTTGCTAAACCTCTACCATTGCAGGGTACCAGTGGCAGGGTAAAGAGACTGAGATCTGTTATCTTGTATTCAGTACACAAATTTATGTAATTACGGAAATTGCATAACCGATTATGAATAATCTATAGAATGAAAACTGTTCACCTAAAAGCTCTGTACAACATCCAGTGAATTCATTTAGGGAAATAAATTATTCCAAGTCATAAGTCATTTGCCAAATAAATTATTCACTGTGAATTCTTCACCCCCTAGTAATCAAGGGCTAATCTGCTGTTCCTCCAAAGACCAAGTCAGCAGAAGAACACAAATTAATATGGAAATTATAATAACCATTGATACATCTTTCTGGCATATATAACAATGCAACTTGATACTTCCTATTTCTTTATAAAGGCTATAATAATTCATTTGACGAAGATCAAATCTAGAAAGTGGAAATACTCAAAATAAAAAGCAGAAAGAAGAAAAAGTTCTTCTCTTGCCACAAACAGTAATATTCTACCCAAGCAGAAACCATTCTAAACAGTTTGGACGCTTACACTTATGTTGTGGTATTATAATCCTCTTTGCTCTCTCAGTTATTCACTCAGATCACTTACACAGCTTAAATTCTCTAGGTACTATGTTGAACAAGATTTTTTTTCTCAAGATTTTCAGTGAAGGAATTTGATATCTGTTTGATTTAATTTCACTTTCACTTGGAGAGATAATTTAGGAGGCTGCTGCAAGAAAAGCGAAAACCAGTGTCTGAAGGTAGTTATTCCATGCTTCTCCAAGGAGAAAGATCCCTGAGGCAATAGCATACTTGTTAAAATGATGCTGAATGATTCTCATGAAGTCTCACCAGAAATAAAGTAGCGTAAATGATTTAAGTATGCATGGTTAAGTAGTGACCTTGCACTGGAGCTGGGGTTTTTATTAATAGGCTTCTTTTGGTACTTATTTTCTGTTATTCTATATTTAAGTGAGTAGAAGCCTCTACCCTAGCTGCAATACCTGTATTTCTCATTTCTCATCCCTTTTCACTGCTACAGTGTCGTCACCATTTTTATGTTCCTTACTTTTATGTGCAATACATTTGTCTCCTGGCATATCCTCTATTTTACTCCCCTTGGTGATTCCCAACTTCCTGCAAATTTGCTTGTCCCTTCCTATGACCTTAATTACATTTATTTATCACGAGTTTGTATTTTGTTTTCTCCTCTGCTATCAGAGTACTTGTAAATCCCTAGAAGGTCTAGCCTGTGGTCAAACTACTTCCCACGGCATGCCAGGCATGAACATCTGGCAAATGTTCTGAAGGCAGTGGGCACAGACATGTTATTTGTGAAGCAGTTCATGGATTCCCGATTCATGTGCCTTCCCTAGTGAAAGGAACGTGTGTACCCCAAGAGCTCCACGTCACCATTCCCTTTTCAGATACTCCAGTTCCTCTTGCTGATACTCTGGATGCATAAGTTTCCTCATCTCTTCCACTTATGTTCTCTCTGAGGCCTCTCAATCTTGTTGCAGGACATTGTCATCCTGGCTCTAGCTTGCTGGGATCTACACCATCAGAAGGAAGAAAATAATGGCAAGGATCCTTCATCAGCTCACCTCTCCAAGCAAATCACCACCAGATGTTTCTGAAAGCAATGGACTCTCTCAGACACGCTCTGCTCCATGCCTTTTTCCTGAACTCACTCAATCCATTTTTGAGCCCTTGACCCTCCAAACCTTTCCTTTTCTTTCTCTTGGTTGTTACCCATCACCAGTTGACTATTCACTTTATGCTTGCCCAAGAGACAATTTAGGAACACTAAAAAAGGAAGGCTCAAGCAGTGTGGGAAGGCCATCTCTCTTGACCAATATGCCCCAAGCTCCACTTTTACGCCCTCAGTGGATTCCTTAGGGTAGCTACATACTATCCCTTTCCATGTACCATAACCGATCTCAATGGGAAAGTAGCTTCCTGACACACAAAAATATTCATGATTTCAACCGATTTGCTTTCCCCCTGAGAGAAAGACAAATACCAAATTCCCCAATCTTTTGCAACTTGAATATGTCAACAGAAGATATTTCGTTTTTTAAAATTCCCATTCCATTGCTGATACTACTATTAAACAAAATACACATACTATAAAATACACGTTTCAAAACAATTTTTTCAGTTAAGAAAAACTAGAATCTTCATTTGAAAATGTCAAAGTGGGTTGTTTCCACAATTTTAAAACTTTTTCAAAAGTATTTTAAGCCAGGAAATTAATCAAAAAGGATCTCCCACAAGCAGTTTAAGTTCAGTTCTGTCAACGTTTTCCAACTAAAAACAGTTTAATCAAAAATTACTCTGATCTACTGTATCTTGTACATTATTGATGCTGTATTGATAGTTAGTTTTTCTAAAGTAATTTTTTCAATTTGGTTATTCTAAAAACTTTTTATTAAAAGTTTATATTAAAATGCATTAGTACACAATGTGGATCTTGTATTATGTTTCTCATTGCATAATTCCACTAAGAATTATGGTGATTACGGTGATCCACTAAGATCAGGTGATGTTCAAATAGTCCTAACATTTTCAAACCTTACCTCTTACACTAAAAACTGTAAGCTCTATACTAAAAATATCTGAAAAACAGTAAAGATTCATTCTTTTTTATAGTTCATGTCCCAAGTTTGGCGAAAGTTTGTCAGGTTAACACTGGTACTTTGGAGAACTGAGACATAAATTAAAACTTAGCTCTATAACCTCTGTTCTGAAAATCGAATCCTACAAAGGGATCAACTGCAAATACAGACAATTCAGAAAGACAGGATCATCCAATATCACATCTTCAGACTAGAAAACCTTGCAAACAGAGTCTGGACAGAATATAGAAATTGTGTGTGTGTGTGTGAACATGTGCCTACAAAAGCACAAAAAATAACAGTGAAAATCTTTCTGACTAAGCAAGAAGCAATTCCAACAAACCCTTTCACTGCTGAAATTTCATTTAATTAAAAATAACATTTTGCTGGGATAAGGGAATATTATTGTTTGTTTATATAATGAATCCTAGGTTTTCTCACATTAAAGGAAAAGACTCTGTCTTTAATTGAAGGGAGAGATTAAAAATTCATCAATATAGACATCTACAAAATTATGCAACCTTTCACATAAATAAAATGTACTTAAATACATTATAATAATGTATATAAATTATAATTCTATAATAAATATTAATTATTATTTATTATAATAAAAATGGTAAGTATGCAGAGCTACTTGCACTTAATTTTATGTGTATTGACAAAAGCTTTTTCAAATTAAGTTAATTTCAAACAGTATGGAAGCAATCTGAAGGAAGAACAGCTACAGTACATAGCTAGACATAAGATCTTGCTTATGAGTTAATCTGGTCAATTGATCACTAAAAAATTGCATCAGTCCCTACACTAGGTTCAATTGAGATATAAGCTTACAATTGTAACTGGTTTTCTCTTCTGCTCTCCATGTTGATCGTTAAAATTAGAGAATGCTATCTACAGGCTAGACATCTGGAACATGAGCAAATAAACTCTGTATCCTCTAGTGCAAATCCATGTGATGGCATAACTTGTTTCCAAGGATTGTTGAAAAACATTACTAAATTAAAAACCCCCAAATAAATTTAATGAAATTTTCTGAATTTCAGAACTGCAATCTACATGTGATGAGCTCTTCTTTTATTAAAACAAAAAGACTCCTGAGCAGAAAAATTCTATGTAATAAAAAATAAAACCACCTCCTTTTGTAACCTCTTGGTTTTTATCCTGGCGTTTAGTGATAGCAGCTGAAGTTTCATAAGGATACAGGTGCCAAAGCCTTGTACTTACATTTCCCTGCAGAAAGAGCTGCAGTTGTTCACATAGTCCATAACACCTGTGACACAGCTGCAAGGATCTCTTCAAGTACTCTACCTATTTCTTTAAGCAGCAAAAAACAGTGCCCACCGTGCTATATTGTTTCCCTTCTTTTATGACAGTGATAAGTGAGGCCTTGCAGCAGGAGGACCATTCATTCTGCACTGTTAGATACAGCCCTTATTTGGTGCCTAATGTTCCATGACCCATAAGCATTAAAGGAACTGCTAAGAAGTATTTGATCAAGTAAAAGGAGGCATACAAAAGAACATACTGGAGAACAAAAATGTTTCTTATAATGAATAAAATACAGCACAGTCAGGTAATAAAATAACAGAACAAAAGCATAGTTTGAGTTGGAGGCAAATTCTTGCACAGAAAAACCACCACATTCTTTGGTGGTTTCAAAGCCACAGAGACTGTCAGCCCCAGGCATGAGAACAACCAGCCTCTCCCAGGTTGCAACAACTGATAAAAGATACAAGAAAAAAAATCATGTCATGTTTTATATTAGTCCATTAGTGCCTGGTTTCCTCAGGATTGTCGATAATCCTCTGAGAAATAGACTTTCACAAAACCAGCCACAGGGTTAATCCCTCAGGAATGCATTGGTCTGGCAGACTAGCAGAATAGGACAAGCCAGAAGCAATAGCAATACTACGTCAAAGACATACTTGGTGGTCTACACAAAATAACGGGATATACAGGGACAGTTTCTCTCTTCACCTTCCTTTGTTCACTTCTTTTCCATCAGCAAAGGAAAGGTTATTTCAGTCAGGCAAGGCTGGAAGGGACGTCAGGAAGCAGGAGGTTTCTAGTGCAGCCACCTGCTCAAGGGGTCACGTTTGAGCTCAGACCAGGTTACTCATGGCTTTTTCCTATTGAGTCTTATAAACCCCCAAGAACAGAAAGCACAACTGGACAGTCTTATGGCAAAAAAAAAGGTTTTCCTTACGTTCAGTCTGTACGTCTCCTTTTCTAGCTTACACTCATTAATTCTCAGTCTCTGAAAGAGCCTGTCTCCTTCTCCTCATTACCACCACATAGGCATCAATAATCTGAAGTTAGGTCCCCAATACGCATCGAGTCCTTCACACTCTCCTTGCAGGGCAAATGCTCAAATCTTGAGCTCTCTGCTGCACAAGCTCCCGTTTGTGTCTTTCTTTTGGGGGACCAAAATTGAGCACAGTGAGACAATGTCTAATAAGTGCTGGGTAAGGGAGGATGGTCCCTTCGTTCAGTATACCATTTGTGCCTCTATTTGTGCAGCCCAGAAGCCCACTGGCCACATGGCTACCCATGCTCAGCTGCCCATCAGAGTCCCAGAGACCTGCTGCCCAGCCAGGAATAACCCCACAGCTTGGGCTGCTGCAGGGGGGCTTCCTTCCCAGAGCCAGTGATGGCATTTCTCCTCCTTGAATTAATATGGGTCCAAACGCTTCGCTAAAACTGATAACTGGGACTACAAGCAAGAGAATGAACCGAAACTCTTACAATAATTGTCTGCCCAACAAAACCACTCATTTTCAGCCTGAGCAGGGCCACAGCAGCAGGAGCAGCCGCTGTGCTTGTTGGAGTAGCACTGGCTCTGCTGCAGTCATAGCAGCAGCAGCAACAGAATCAGGTTGAAAAGCCATCCCTACGTCTGCTGGCCCAGGAAACAAAAGATGAGTACAGACAGCAACTCAAAGGCTTGCTTAAGGATATTGAATGAAGTGGCAGTGGCAGTCTCAATGAGCAAAGTCCAATGAGCTGCTCAGGGAAAAAGCAATCATCTTGTTAGCCTTTAATCTGACTAAAGCAGCACAGAGCCCATCCTGAGAGCTGAACGTGATTAACAGTTATTCTAAGATACCCCTGTGTAATCAGGAAATGCTCTGACAACAACTCCAGGAGGAGATTAAGGTCTTTTCTCTGCCTGAAAAATAGGTAAGTCTGACTTCAATAAGCTCAGTAAAGAAAACACCTGTTTGCAAACAGGCAAGAGCTGGTCCTGCTCATGCTCTACACTGGCTCTGCAGCCAGAAGCTGTGGTTGGAGTCGTTCTAGTGATAGATCTCCTAACTTGCCCTATGAATAAATGGAATACTTGGTTCAGACCTAGTATTACACCCTTCAAATACACACACAGAACAGCTTGTGTCTTCTCTGCAAGCAATAGAGAGGCAGTGGAACCCTCCTGCTTTTATTTAGCCATAGGAGAGCAGCCCTGACCAACTTTACTCCACTGCTCACTCCCAGCACATTCCAGGGCTGCCCAGGCCGTGGGTGGCAGGAAGGACACAGCCCCATAAGGAGGTAACTGCACAAGGGCAGCAGCAGCACTGAGCCCAAGGAGCTGCCTCCCACCTCTGCAAACCAGGGCCCTGGGGAACTCACCCTGCCCAGCTGCCTCTGAAACACAATTTACAGCAGCTCCAGAGGCACAGCCAAATCTATTTCGTTGCTCCAGCAACCATTTTCTCCCGCCCCACTTGGCCTTGCCACCTCCTCCATTCCCTCTAAAAGGAGATTTCTTGGTAGGGGAGAACGGGAAGAGAAAATCTCCTATAGAAAAAGAAATCTGTGGGGGAAAAATTCATTTAGATCTATACAAACTGTGCAGCCAAAAAGATCCTAAAGATATTTTTCAATGAACAACCACTCAAGCATTCCGCATTGAACCTGGAAGAAACCAGAAAGGAAAAGAAAACCAAGGGCAACACAAACTGCAGCACATTTCCCTTTGAGCTTTTTTTTCTCCAGAAGATAATGCCATGTACTTAATCACTGCACTACTCCAAAAGAATTACTTTCTTTATTTTGTATATATTGCTGTGCCAGCTGACAAAGCTTGTAACAGATTTCAGTAGAAAAATTTTGCATATATGTAAGTTTTACTCACTAAAGGTTGAAACTACACTGTATAACTCCCTACAACTGCAGTAATCATTTAATGTCTTTTATTTAATGATAGCAACAAACCAGCCTATGCTAAAAGCTGGCTTTCATAAAAAATGAGGCAATTTGTTGACTTGGCAAATCAAAAAGATGAAGAAAAAATACACAAACAAGGTAATAAACAATTACTTTCAAAGAACCAATCATCAATTTAGTAGCTTACATAATAAAAAGAGATGGTGACACAAATATAGTGTAGCTGCATCTAGAAGATGTGACCTAATTGGTAGAATGAATCATCTAGAGAAATTACTGTAAAAAATCCAGGATTTTGGAAGTTTAGGGAGAATGTCTCCTTACTGTTTTAGTGCAAAATATTGTTGCTCTTCTGCTTCCATTCGACTGACAAAATGTCACTGATGTCTACTGAAAGTCTGTCAAGTCCCAAATATGTAACCAATTCACCTTGTAAAGTTTTTTGACCCAGACATGTACTCAGTAAATGCTCACTATTCTTCCTCATAATGTAAGATTTCCTTTCCACATACAACTGGCCCATATGAAATTTCAAGTCAGACCTATCAAAACCCTGCATTTTCCAATCTTTTCCTCTATTTTGCCTTCTTGTCTGACAAAATTGATGTGCTCTGAACTGAAATAATATATTGAAGACCCGTTCTAACACAAAACATTCTGTGAATTAGATTATTTTTATTTAAAATAAATCCATATTCTTATTCAATGGGATCTCACACTGAGTCTCACCAATTTTCTACTAACAGTGAGGGGGACTGTGAAGTTACATGGCTGCAGACTGGCATGTAATCTACCAGCAAGTACTAAGGAAGGACTGGAGCAGCNATTAGCCTTTAATTATCTAGAGTATTCTGGGTTTGTCAGATGATGTTTTAGGAATCCACAGTCAAGGAATCTCCTCTCTGACTTAATGTATTTCAAAGGACCTTCCTGACTAATGCTTGCCCCTGGAAGATATGTTAGTCATTCCTAAGTCCTCAGATACAATATTTGACCTATGTTCTCCCGTGGAAAGATTCCCTTTTGGATAGCCTCAAGCTGCCCATCCTGGGCATCTGGTTGCATCTTACTCTTGTAGCAGCTGGGCTCTGAGGATCATTATCCTTTTGTTTGGGAACATCCTGGCATTTTAAACCACCCATTGTTCAGGTACCTGTTGCATCTGTTTCCCCCATACTTCTGGGGGAAAAAAAAATACAACAAAATAAAATCTCCTATCTAACCTCAAATTTCTACCCAGCCTTGTTCATCTACAGAAAATCCAGAATGAAGTTTTACTATTCGTTCTGCTAAGTTATGAACTAGCTGATATAGGACTCACATACTTCTTCAGCAGGCAGGTACTATTCTTGTATTTAATATCATGCTTGGCCAATTAGGAGTAGAACTTTCAGCATGAATCGCTTCTACCCAGTGAACATTCTATTTTGCATCAGTCTGTAGTGCAGCAGATATAAAAATAGAAATGTGATTCATGCATGCCACTTTTCACTGTTTCTTCACTGAAATCAGACACATGATAATCAACCCTTTGAGATGACTGTGAGTTTTAGATTGCTAGACCCCAAATCTTTGAGGAATGACAGTTTTCTAAACAATAAAAATTCTCATCCTGGACCCTTTCTATGGCTTTTTAAGTTAGTGCTGGAGTCTTTCTATTCTTGAAAGTTTTTTCATTACTGATTAAACGGATGTTTGGCATGGTGACAGCAGCATCTGACTGTCAAGGATAACATGACAAAGTGCCTTAACAAAGATTACTCACCAGGGATATGAGGGAAGTTTTAATGTCTACTTAATCCTTGCCTCTTTATTGAAACTTGAAAGGTCATAATTAGTACAAAACAAGAGGGTAATTTTGTGATTTTAATCACAAAAAAGGCTATGAATTTAAACCTTTCATTTCACACAGGCCAAATGAAAGCTCTCAGGTGATAACTACATTCAGACAGTGCCAACCTAGCCTGGGACATAAATCAATGTCCTAGAGGTGAAACTTCAAATCCTGTTAGTGTGTTACTAAACAATCTATTCTCCCACCTTAAGGACCCTTGGGAGTTGTAAAAACCAAGGCAATAACACAACCTGGATTGAAGAACAGATTTTCACACATCCTTTAGTATCCTGTACTGGTCAGCTCATTAAGATTGTCTGCACGTTTCAATATAGAAATAAATATTTGGCCATCCAACTGCAAAAAGAGTTCACAAAAACTAATGGAAGCTATAAAAATCTTATCACTTTATCTATACTGAGTCTATTCTTTCCATGAGCTTTGGAATGTGACAGCTATATGTGCTGTACACAGGATAAAAATGCACTGTAGCAGAACTGCAGCTCCATGAAACCTCAGAGGAAGGTTGGTTGGGGTTTTTTGCAGAGAACTCCACAAGCAAAAACCCAACCAATTCATGAAATCACCTTGAATAAATCAAAATATTTTAAACAAACATCTGCTTCGATTTGTAATTTTTTAAGAGTATTTCAATTCAAAAACCTTATTAAGTTTCAAACATTCAAAATCAAAGTATTTCTTTTTGGATCAAAAAACAATTGTTTCTAATTTTTAGTTAAAACCCACATCTTCCAACACAGTTCATATTTTCAGTAGCCCTGGACAATCAAGAACACATGAAAGCATTCCCATTCTCTGCCTAGTAGAAATTACGCACCACCTCTTTACTTATTCATTAAAAACCTGCTTTGATAAGCTCCAGGAATCACGCTCATCCAACCAAAGGCAAGGATTATCGAAAAATTTGTATGCCTTGTAAAAAAAAATTAAAGTTACTCTTTCTCTTTGTATTCTGTGTATAATATTTTAAAATATTATTACTAGGTAATTTAAAAAAAAAATTAAAATATTGCAAAACAATTCCTGAACTAGAATGTCATAACAAATTGAATTGGTAACAGCTATATAATAAGGCACTTCTGCTTACCAACATAAATAATAATTACAGCTTGTACTTAAGATAATTTGCATTTTCAAACCTCAGCTGTGGCAATAGTCACATGTGTACTGATGGCAGGGGTGATCACGTAAGAGCTGAGAATTAACTAACAGCCTTTCCACTTTCAGCTTGTTCCTCTCTGGTTCTTTAGGTCGTGTCAAAAGCAAATTGCTCTGCAGGCTCATGGAAACACCAGCCGGGGCACCTGATGCCCTGCCTTGCAGCAGGGTAGCTTTTCTCCCTCTCATCCCAGGACACCCACCCAGCAAGCTCAGCTGTTCTGCACATGCGGGGGTAAGACTGTGTTTGCAGAAGCTGCACTTTTCAATTCTGCTCCAAAACTTTTAATATTTCTTGGAGATATATCAGCATTCCCAAACCAGTTAATCAAAATTTACATATAAATAAACGGCTTTTGTCTATAAATAATGCCCTTGAATATTTAGGAGATATTTATTAGGATAATGTCCTGGAAGACATTAAGATAAATAGGATAGGATACATATTAGCATAAGTTGATACAATTTTGAAAGAGAGAATGAAGAAGCTGTAGAGAAAATAAGTGATTTTCAGTGGTATCTATGTGTGCTAGTGAATATAATACTATGGTTATGGCATTAACTTTATATTGTGAATACAGAAATATATTTTTAACACACTATAAAGTGTGATATAAATATTTTTAAAAACAGAATGCAGACGCAACAAAAGAAAACTGCAAAATTCCTGTTTTCAAATATGAAGCTCAGATCTGAAAATCTCTTACTTCACTTAGAATTTTACCACAAACCAGGCAACTTCCACTTTTTTTTTTTCCAGATTAATACCACCCAAATATTTTCAAACAGAAAAAAAAAAAAAGTTGTAGTACCCTGTTTTGCTTTTTTTCCCCAAAATACTTCCTTTTGAAAACCATTCATTAAAACTCTATATTAAGAAGACATGGATTTGGGAAAATTACATTAAAATAATATTATTAGGTAACTATGCTTCTGAAATAATCTCATCCCTTATGTTATCTTTTCTAAGTCATCAACTGTTTCCAGCATAATGCTATTTGAAGTAATTTTACTAAATATATTAGAAAAATTCTAATTATGTTTTTCATACTCTTCATAAGTTGTTACTATGGCTTTGTATATTGCTGTCAGTTGACTTGTCCCAGCTGGGGAGCTGATTTTTGTTGTCAGTGTTTTTGTCAAACAAAAATATTCAAGGACCGAAGGATCAGGAGACCTTTGGAGGGTATCTTTTCAATCCATTTGTGGCACTATGTTCCACCTCATTGGAGCATTTGCGTGTTCCATTCGCGTGACAGTTCCAGAGATGGATCAAGCAGCAATCTCTAGTGCATTCTTCTGCATGGGATTATGAAACTGACTAATAGAAGTTGTCTTTTATTTTTTAAGTGTGGAAATGCTAAATCAGCATTAACATTTCTTCTTGTACATGGGAGAAAAGAGAAAAAGCAGCAAAAGGGCAACTAAATGTAGCCCTCATTATTTTAGGATCACATTTTAGGGCCAATCTCCTCTGGCACTGAGTAGCTGAACTCTGCTGAATGAATGAATTTAAAAGTACTTTTTGTTGGATATATATGAAAAAAATTTATGCTGCAACAAAATAGAATCATAGAAAATGGTGTGGTTTACACACATAAAATAAGAACTGAGATGCTAACATTAATCCATATTCAAAGATTTTCAAACATCTTCTATATACATACATACCTATGTATATTTGCCTATATACGTATACACATATATATTCTCTCTATTTTATGTATTCAGGAACTTAAGAATCAGTTAAAATTAGGTCAGTTCGTATGTTGTTTCCAGCTTACAGATATGGAAAAAACCTAAATGTAATGGAATATCCTTTAATTTATGCTTCACCCTATAAACTACTTTCCTGTGCAGACCCATCAAGATGATTCATTTGGATAGCTCTCAAACCAGTGACTACAGCTTTCTCTCTACCATATATAAAATATAATGGCATATAAATATATATATATATATCATATAATGACATCTATATATATATAAAGTCAATGACAGCTTTGTCTGTTATTTTTCCTTTCCAAAACACTACTGAAATAAACTTGTCTGAACACCGAGGTAATCAAAACCTCAATCATTACAAACACAAATCTTGACCCAGATCCCACTGGGAAATGTTCAGTTTTTCACAGAAAAAACCAGAATAGAAAGTAACTAGATGTCCTCCCTCCCCAAAGAGGGAACGAGCTGTATTTATGTCCTTCTTCAATGGCTCTACATCAGTCTCTTCTTTTTCAGCCTTCCCTTGATAAAATGTCTTACCAAAGACCATGAGTGGTTCCCCAACTAGTGAAAGATAAAGAAACACCCTTAGTTCCATTTTGGAAAGATATTTTAAAAATTCCTCTTCATCACATCCTTGAGAGTCTGAAAAAAATCCTTCAAATCCTTCAAATCTATACTCTAAGGAGAGGATTGCACCTTCACTGCAGAACAGATTTGCAAGTATACTGCTGCAGACAGACACTGCAGTAAAAATTTCCCAGTTAACAAAAGAGCTGCATAGCTTTGACACACATACACTGGCGCTTTTTTGTTACAATGTTGCAAATTAATCCTTTGCCCAGAAGGCTTTTGCAGCCCTACCATTAAGGTTATGCATGCTGTGAAAGGAAATGTATAGATTATCTGAAGGTGCTGTCAAACAAATTAAGGCAATTGTTGAATGCTTACATTTCAATGCCAGACACCAATCGGCTTCTCGTGGACTATCTGCTACAAACAGCAATGAAAATGCAGGACAGTAAATTAGCCAAAATTACAATTTGTGAGAAAATACTGAATTAATTTAAACTTTTAAATCTTGAGAAAGATACATTTATCTCAATGCACTCAAAGAAATCAAGATCCATACTCCCACACATTTTTTATTATATCCTCACAGTTTGGCTAAATAGAGGAACAAGAAATTTTCATGGTAAAACATTTCTTAAGATACAACCTAGTTAAATAAATGTAAACACTTAGAATTTTTTTAAAAAGAAAAGAAGCCCCAACAAATTAAAGACATACCACACAACTCTAATGTGCATGAATAGTAAAGTTAATGAAGAAAAAGTCAAGTCTCTTAATTTTCCAGGCAAGGAGCTACAGTTTGACATTTATTTGAGGGAGGTCTTGTGCCAAGACGACCTCAGTCTGTTACATCCTATGATTTTAAAAAAAGTTATGACTCTCGATTCTATCTCAGTCCAGATAAGACCATCTCCTCTCACACCATCAATTTTAAAATAGAACAGTGCAAAGGAATCAGTGAGGAGTCTACCTAATAATTAATATGGTCAACCAAAATTCAAGCACTAGTCATTGTACAGCTGCCCAAAGACATGCAATAAACAGTGACTATTATCAATCACAGTAATTAGATTTCTGCAGCATAACCATATATTGAGTTGTATAAAAAACCCTATTCGGTGTGTATTGTGACTTGTTTTAGATAAATTTCCTGACACATCCATTCCAACCACAACAGAAGACATAGATTCTGCTATTTGTTTTCATTAGTACTAAAAGATAACATGCAATTTTTTTCAGTCTTCAGTGCAAAATAACAACATGTGTTACTAAATGTATAATGACATTAGATATTTCATCTTTCTTACAGCTAAAAGTTGGTAGCTCTGCTAATTCAACAGTGGATAGATTTTGAAGAAGGAAATTGAGAGTTTTATTCAAATGTTCACTATTGGAAAGTTGCTCATGAGAAGATAGGTGACACAGAGGGTTGAGTGCAAAAGCTCTTTGGCACTGAGTTTAAGTCAGGACTGAAAATGAGCTTTACTGTTCTCATACAGCTAATCCAAAAGAAGTCGGTGAGTTTCAGAAGAAAACATCAATTTGTCACAACTGATAGCCTGTTCTACAGATATATCTTAGTGAAATAAAAAAAGGTTATTCCAGGGCAAAACTGTCAGTTACGTGATGAAACTCCTATACAAAAAAACACCTCTCAAATGCCAATAGGGTCTGTCTAATGAGTTACAAAAGGAAGCAAAAATTGTTCTAAGGCACCTAGGATCAACTGAACAGGTCTAACACTTTTTATACATTCTTTTTTAAATGTGACAAGAATTAGAATGTTTCTGCCCCTTCTATATTTAGATCCTGTCGTTATAAAAAAGGGAAGCTTATTAACATGGATATTGAATATTTCTAATTCAAGATATAATTCTTGATTATTCTTCAAAAGCAAATTATTTTATAACAAAAAGTAAGAATTTCAAGGACCATTTTTTTTACATTCAACTACATTTTTAAATTAGCACAACTGGTTCCTAATAAAAATAAAAGCATAATTTGATCAAATAATAGAAAAATGCAGTTTAACAATGCTGGTGCATACTGTAGGGAGGTAAGGAGTAGCACACATATTTTTCTGAGACTTATTATCATACCATGCAACTGTTGGATTAAACAGAAAACTACTAAAATGTTTTGAATATTTTGGATATTTATTGAAGCTAGTTTAACTTCAGGTATGTAATTGGGACTTTTGAAGTCTGCCATCAGCTTCACCAGGTGGAACACAATGTTTGCTGTCTGCCAGTGCCAACTGGTAGGGTGTTATCCGGAAATTGTTTTGTCCTCTGCTAAACCAGTAGCTGATACATTATTCTGAAATTTTTTTAGTTCTTTTACATTTCATTTCATAAGCTAAAGCATAGAGTTTACAGAAAGTAATGAGTGAACTCTTGTGCAATTTTCTTGCTTCTCAATAACTGCATTGAGCTGGCTGATATTTTACACATACCTTCATGCATAAACACAAGCATCAGGCTGAAATAAAATCTTAAGACAGTAAACACCTATCAAAGCTATAAGAAACTGAAAATGGGGCCCTATGACAGGTCTTACTAGGGATTCTGACAATAGGCAGGGCTAGTAATCCCATTATTAAAATAGATACATACACATTGTATGACACATTTATTGTTTGTGATGACAAAAACTAGTTCATGGCAGCAGAGAATCAAGCTTTGTAACTTTAAAAGTCCTTTTCTGTATTCTTTCTTTAGCCTTCATAGAAATATTTAACTCTGCATGAAATGTGAAATTGCGCAGGGAATGGTTTGTTTTGGGGACAAGCGGTTGATGGGAGTTGTAGATCAGACTTGTAATAGAAGCAAACTTCAACCTTAACTGTACAATAGCTATAGCTGTTCCATAATAAGAAAAAAAGATTATGTCTAGGTATATTGTTTTGTCACTCTGGCGCCCTGGAGTTCATAAGAACCATTTGCACAATCCAGTCAGCACAAGGCATGCTAAGAAAATTAAATGAATATAGGTTTCTAACCTTTCTAGGGGGAAGATTTGTTAGATGCCTCTTTCTTCTAGTTTTGTTCTGGAAAAGGTATTTCAAACAATTGGAGTGCAAAAGCATAAACAGTGCTGCAAAAGTGGCTAGTAACCTCCACAGCCAAAAGACAGTCATTTATTTACACAGAGGTCATGGTGCAGAGTTAAATAGAAGAAATACTGAATATTGCATTACACTGCATATTCACCAAACAGATTTTGATATATCTGCATCTTATTCATACTTCAGCAATGTTTAAAAACCATTTTGTTAGTTTTTTGAGTAAATTCTAACTTGAATTAGCTTCTGTGTAATAAAAATAAAGTCAACAGAAATAAACAACCCAAGACATGCAGTGTTTAATATATAATTATACATTCTATAATTATGTACTCTGCATAATCACTGCTCCTGAGCAATTATTTTTCAGCACAACAAAGCATTAATCCCACTCTACTACCAAGCACATTTTTTTTAAGGTTTGCTTCAGTGGGATGACAAGATACCAAGTTGCCAACTATCACTACTACACCTCCAAAAGAATGAGAGAAACAATGAACTGATCTGAGAACTGCTCTCAAATCACAGAATATGCTGAACTGGAAGGGACCCACAAGGATCATCAAATGCAAATCCTGCCCCTGCACAGGACTTGTCCAAACGCTTCTGGAAGTCTGTCAGGCTTGGTGCTGTGACCACTTCCCCAGGGAGCCTGTGCCAGTGCCCAACCACCCCCTGGGTGAAGAATCATTTCCTACTATCTGATCTAAACCTCCCCTGACACAGCTTCAAAATGTATAGGAAGGCATTATTAACATGCAAGAATTACCATTTTACTGATAAAAAACTACCCTTACTAATGGTATTCAAAGTGTTCTGGTCATATAAATTTTACTTTTGCATAGCACAAGTAATGATGCTTTAGATCTCTTCCTCTTAAGTCATGCCTAACATCCTGCCAAAAGTAATTTCAAGATGCTGGAAAAAGTCCTACATCATCTTACAACAACAGTAAAAATATTTTCAAGAACAGCTTCTGCTAGAATTATTTTTACGTGGCACAGAATGAATAAGTATCTCAGAAATGTGAGAGATGCTTGATATTCATTAATAAAGGCTAAGCTGCTATCAGCTCACAGAGTTTACAAACATTTGGATTTTGTAGCATTTCAAACAAAGTGTGAGAAATGTGGCCATTTTCTTTTGGTTGCAGAAAGAAATTGGAATACAAACTATTGGATTTCTCATGTCTCCAACTGTTAAGTTACACACTTATCATTTCTGACTAATTTTCTTGTGCTATAAGATTAGGAGACCAGATAGTTCATTATCTCCTTTAACATATTTAGATGTCATAAACGCACTTAAAAACTGCAGTCAGAAGTAAAGCTGCTCTTAGATTTGGCAAAACTGTTTCTGACTATAAATAAATTAGTCTACAAAAAAGTTATCATGTTTTCTTCATTCTTACAAAGTACGAATGTTCCCAGAAATTCTTTCAAAACATTTTACACAGTTGAGATTTTAAAAAATTAATTTAATTTACAGTACTTTATAAACCCCAGAAAAATTCATAAGGATCTTAGTTTTGTAATTCAAATGGGGTCAATAAAAATGAACAATTAAAAGATGGAGTAATAGAATTCAATTGTGAGTGAAGATAAATATATTTTGCTTTGCTGTTAGGAGTCGCTATGCTGACCTCAAAAAGTATAAAGGTGACTTGGGTACTTTGAAAGACAACTGGAGCATTTTTGTAAGCACCATATAATTTATTTCCAGAAATGCTGGCTGGCTGACCTTGAGATGTCATATCTGGACACACAGTCCTCCTCTTGTAAGACCAAGTCAATGATTAGAAGGTGGAGTTACAACTTTTATTTCACCAGTCAGATGGTATTTGTAGAAAAATAGGTATTTGTAGCTAAATCTTGTTTTAGAAAATGTCTTTTTAATATACATCCTCAACTGGATCAGAAAAAGCTGTATCACATACTAAATTCCTTATGAATTGTAACAAAGGCACATAAGATTTTAAGAAGATTAATCACCTAAAAATGCAGACAGCTTGCAGGAAAATGCCTGTTTGAATCTCCCAGCAAGGCTGGTAGCCATGCCAACAATAGGATTTAGGCACCACTTAATTAACTTGGAAAAAATGGGCCACTTACAAAATCCCTGCATCCGAACTCCTGCCATCCCTTAGTGAGCAAATAATCAGCAAGTACAAATTCTGTGTTCCAGTCTCAGCTTCCAGTGCATATTATTCAGCAATAGTTGTATGTGTAAACTTTATAAGTGGACTGGATCTGACAGTACCTTGCCTCTACTGAGGTGGGCTTCATTGCTGGGCTACTCTCTGAATCCTGGTCCCTGGAAAAGAAGACTTAGATCATGTAAAATACCCAAAAGACTGGACAGCAGATGTAATCTAGATATAACCAACTAAATCAGCTAATGGAGAAAAACAGCAATGTCAGGAGAAAAAATACTTTAAAAAAAAGGCCAGATGACAAATTATTCTCTGGAGATGCTGGTTTATCACTGCTGACCAAAGGTAGGCTGGAATTACCAGTTTAGACTAGCTTTAAAAACCAAAAGCTGGACTCTCCCAAGACCAGGGCTGCAGAGCAGCAAGATGCTTGCTCAGCAAGGCAGCATCCACCCCCACTATGGAGGAGGACGGGGCAGAACTTTCACATATTCCTCAGTGGAGGATTCTCTTTATCTTTTGGAGGTTCACAAGAGAGTATGACTTTGTTTCCTTTTTCCCTCTAGGAAATAAAATACTAGTTGTACAAGCCTGTTTAATTTGGTAAGTGGGGAAGTATTTGGCACCTAACAGAGTGTTCCTGGGCCTCAGCATAGAGAGATACAGTGCCTTGCACTGTAGAGAGGAAGGCAGTGCAAAGCTTTAACAATCCCTTGAATCTGGTCATTACTATGGCCTATTGGAACCTGGCAGAGCCACCATATAAATAAATGTAATAATTTATCTATTATGTTGTTAATTTCATTTTTCATGCATAAACTTCTGGGATTATCAAAGAACAACAAGCCACATTGGAACGGTATCATAAAGTGGTCAAACACTGCTTAGCCCATATTTGTTCTTCAGGGAGGCTGGATGGTGCAATACATGTCTAGTATTTCAGTAGGGAGGATTGTTTCAAAGGGACCAAAATTTTTTTTTATTGCCGTAAACAATTAAAAAATGTGGGCTCTCTCACATTAGTCTCCAAATAATCTCTAGTATTATAAAAAGAAGGAATTTACTAAGGATTTAATGAAAACTACTCTGTTTCATCAAACTCCCAGCAGACAAGTAAATTTTAATGATATGATATCAATAAGCACTATAATTATTGAGGTTCAGAAACATCACAAAGGTCAACAAAATAAGAAAGAATATTTTATAACTTTTGTAGCTTTGGTGGCAAAAATATTTACATGTTAATTTTATTTTTGAAAAAGAAAATAGAATGCTCTAGAGTCATCTATCTACCTGTTGCTCCTTGGACAATCAAACAGAAATAAAATTATTTCTAAAATTCTTTATGCAATCTGTTGAACAGAATACTATAGAAACTTCAAGTGTTTCAGTAAGAAAACAACAGTACCCTAAGGACACCATGAATTCAGATAAAACAAATTTCCATTGCTAAAAGTAAGTGTTGATTTGAGTTTAGACTTAAAAGAACAAGTAACCTGCCTTTTAACACATTTTCCTTTTTTTTTACATATAATTATCTACTATAATCTTATTAAAACACTTTGTTCTTGGCTGTGATTTTCACATTTTATCATTTTATCGCCGATATATTTTTTTAAATCCTATTTCCAGAGAGATCCAGCATATAGATATCCATGTATAACCCCTTTCAAACTCACAATCTACTGTTTGCACTCTACTACCACTACCCTCATAAAATCCCTAATGATTTACTCAAAGCCTGTGCTTAAAACCCATTGAATCCCCATCCTCCTTGATTTATCCAACAACTTCAAGGCATATATAACCTTTTCTTCTTTTTAAAACACTTAATTACAAAAATTTGACTGAGGAAAAGGTTGGCACTTGCATCAGAGAGATGAGGACCAAAAGTTGGCCCTTTTACTGTTGGTCTTTGTCTCTGTGGCTTAACAGAAGCTTGAAACTTCATAGCTCAAGTGGGATCCACTTACTAGGGATGCCCTTACCTCTTTGTCAGAAAGAGAAATCAAAAAATGATTAAAATAGTGAAAGTTTGGAACTACTCAGACTAAGTAATAAAAACAAATTTGGCAGAAGAAGATACAGAGTATTTCTTTGATATCCCTTTGAAAAACACTGGGGGAAAGGGCAAAAATCCAGCAACCTACAGAGAACTCTCCTAAAAGACTTATTGCTCAGGGGGCATATGAACAAAGTCAAAACCACTGCAGTCACAGCATTTTAACACTGTTTGCAAAGGGCCTCAAAACTGGGAGCCCTCCTTTGAAGAACTCTTCCCTTCACAGCCCCAAGTCTGAACAGAACGGAGCTAGAAACTGCTCCTTAGGCTGAAAAGACAAGGACAAGTCAACACCAAGGCTTCTCACATGCCCTGTTTACTGTTAGTTTATTTAAGTTGGGTAGTCAGGGCTTTTTTTTGTATCCTCAAAGAAATTAATACAAATTATGCCTTTTTTAATTGAGTTTCCCTATACTAAAAAACTTGAGGGCACATCAAACCTCTGTTGAAAACACAGATCATTTTCTGTTTGTGGATTGAGAGCATAAAGAGAAAACAGAACTTAAGAAATTAAACTAGGATATATAGTACCACTGAGGGGACATGGTCAAAGAATATACCTCTGCATTTCACACATATCCATTTTTCTTTTGTCAGTCTTTCACTGTAACTAAAGACTGTGAAAAATATAAGAGGATATTTAAAATCTGAAGCAAAAAGCCAGAAATATGATAGAAACTGCTCATTGTTATTCCCCTCTTCATAACAAAGAGATAAAATTCATAAATAACCACACAAGTCAGGGAGGCTGTGTGGTTTACAGAAAGAAACACTGACCATTGCTGGTTGACCAATATTCCTACAGAACAAGGTATTACCGTGTTCATAGCAGGCAGAACAGGAACAGCCCTTTTCACTCATGTCATCCAATATCAGGTTCCTGTGCTCCTTAACAGAGTTTCATGACCAAAAGCAGTGGTTGGCTCTTTGTAGTACTTGGCACCAAGGGATGAAGCCTGATGGCTACCAGCCTAATGTAGTTTCGTGCTGTGGGACCTCCATACATACTCCGCAAGGAGTGACGTTTCACACAAAATCACTTCACCTTCATCAGAATCCCTGTACTACAATCCAGATTCTGTTTTCTTTTGAAGGCAACCAAAACCACTGAAAATCCAATGAATCCAGTCTGGACCAGTACTGGAAGGAAATTTTCCACAGACACACTTGGAGGGAGTAGGAGGCTGTGCAGGTTTAGCTAGAGACAGTTCTAGCATCTCTCTGGATCCAAGAAAGCTGTCTTTTCTTACCAAACACATGTCTGCACAGATGTGAGCAGTTCCACACAGAGACATTCAGATTAGTGTGGACAAAACTAGCCTAGTTACTAGAACTCCCTCAGCATGGGGCTCCATGAGTAGTTACACCCAATTTCTCAGTAAAGCTGGCTGGATGGGCAGTGAAAGGCACTCACTGTATGTCTGCTGGCACATCTTGGGCAGTGATCACATGGTGACAACTGCTTTACAGACACGTCTTTACAACTTGCTAGCTTGGAGAATTTGTAGTCTTCCTCTGAACAGCACTAGCATTTTCTCTTATTTTCAGACTCCTGCTAGAGGTTCAGAGGACTCTTCATGTGTGAGGGTTGAAAACACCGCTATTTATCTTATGTCCAGAAAATGAATCAACAGATCCTGGATATAAATGCTTGGATCTTCCCCCATTAAATCCTTTAAGATGACCTTGCAAGGTCCTCTCCAGTTGTTTTCAATCATAAATTCTTAGCTGGAGGATAAAATCCCATGCTGCAATTCCTTCAAAACGAAACTTCCCTGTTCCTGTCAGCATCAATGTTTCCTTCAAAAAGAAGAAAAACCTTCACTTTACTGTCTGACAGGAAGCAAAAGCTCCATGAAAAAAATTTCTCCACAGACCAGAAAAATAAAGAAAGTCTCCTTTTCAAAAGTGTTAAAAATTGATATTTAAAACTATTTATTTTGATTTTTTTCATCAAAGATCAATTTGGACACTGATGCTACCAAAAGAGCAAACCCACAGAAAAGGTATTATTTCAATATTAAAAAAAAACAACCAACACTGTTTATAGAATTAAAGAAACAGAAGAATGACAAGCTAGAAGAGTAAATCTCAATGTACCTCTGGAAGAAGCTCAGTTCATGGAAAGAGATAAAAAAGAAATGTTTTCTTCTTCCTGAGTATTTGATCCAATAAACACAACAAAAAACATTAATAATTTCCTAATTATTTCCTCTTATTTATGATGAAAGACTCTCAACTCCTACAGCAGAACTCCACAGAAACATTGTCATGAGGATGGTTTATTTTAAATAGAGCATTACTAGACTATGATGCAGAATTATTTATTTGGGACTTTTACAATTATTAAATATCTCTTTTTACAAAATTAGTTATACACAGCAAATAACCTCACAAGTTCTCAGGGTTAACTTGGTTTTTTTAATAAGATAGAATTTAAATATACGGAAACATATAACTTTGAGGAAAAAAACAGTCAAGTCTAAAAAATTTGAATTTAAATGCTCAGCCATACTGGCTTCACTTATGAGACAATCTCAAGCAGCAGGAGATAAATCAGAGCACAGCAGTAAATTATAGTCTTAATTCATCTGATTATATAATTTTATTCTTCTCTTTCTCTCTCTTTTTAAATCAGTGCTTGAAGGAATGAATTTATTGCTGAGGCTTCTCTTCCTGTTCTGAATGATGGATTCTGCATTATTCTTGGAATTATATATATCCATAATTTCATACTTCAAAAATAATTTTCTTTGTTTTATAACTTAGCTAAAAATATCTGCCTCATACTTATTACTGAAATATTAGAAAATTGGGGAACTTAGAGAATAATAAAAAATATGTAAATGTTCTTCAAAAATGAGTTTTCATTGTATTTTACTTTTTTTCTTATCAGATCTTATTTATTGAATGAAACTTTTCCAAAAAACTCTGATGTGAAAATCTGAAAGTATAGAGTAGCCCAGTTACTTTATTATGATGAAAGACTCAATTGAGCTAAAACTGGAAAGTTTAGAGTAAACAGATCCCCAGATAATAAAATTATCTGAGAGCTGAAGTCTACAACACACTGGCATTAGATTAAATCACTGCAGACACAACTTAATTTGGGCATTAGTGGGAAGTGGGTAAATGCAAAAGGTGTGACAAGTGGACACAGCTCATGGAAAGGAGCAGGTGGATGAAGCCTTGCTGGGAGTATTCTTCCCTTTAGTCTTTTCTAAAAACAGTAGCAAGACTCTCTGTGCCCTGCCTTTCTGAAGACAATGCACAAGGAAAATTCTGTTGAAGGACTTAAAAACAAGCCCTGCCAAGAGGCAGGCACTCAACACTAGCAGGACCTGCAGACTGGTGAGCTTGGCAGGTTGCCCTTCTCTTCTTATCAAACCGGCTTTTTTAATCCCTCTCTTTGGATTAACATCCCCTGGAGTTAAAATCTTCAGCCACTTTGCACTACTCACTTTCTCTAGTTTTGTCTTGCTTTTTAGATAGACCATTGCCTCTTTCCTTCACTAATAGAGCATCACTCAATTAAAAAAAGCCCTTGTATTTTAACTAGGTTTGAGAGATACTTCTTGTACAAGTGAATAATCAGGATGCAGCCAATTCCTGTAAAACATTTGCTATTTGTCCTCGCAGTTTATACATTAGGAAAGGCTGAAATAATTTGTGTAATAACCAGCTGGATCTCAATATTTTTCACTCAAGCTGTTGGTTCATTCAGTTTTCTCTCTCTTTTCAGTACAGCAGTTTCCCCACTGAACTTGCTGTTCCTTAAATTCCATCTGCACTTTCAGACTATTACCCATCTGTGCAGCACGAACTGCAAATAAACCCTCGACCATGTGCTGAGCGAGCTTGATCTGGTTTTGTTATACTCTGTAGCCTCTTTCATGAGCTGCTGAATAATCATTAAACAAGACCAATATTAGTTCAAATCATACAACATGGCTATTTCTCTGTTGTAAGAAAAGAGGAAATTTTTTTTCTATTTAAAAATACTGGTATTTTTTAATGTAAAAGGAATATTTCATCCTAAACACACTGCATCACTTGTTGTGTCTTCTGTGTAGTTGGCTGTCATTTTCAAAAGCATAGTTACTGCCATTGTGCTGGTTTTGCCTGCAGTAGAGTTGATTTTCTTCATAGTAGACAGTATGGGGCTATGAATTGTATCAGTGCCCAGGAGTAGCAGCCAAAGGGACTCTCAGAACTTTCTTTCCTTGGCACCAAGCTCAGCTCTGCAGTACCACTCACCCCACCTATCCAGCCCCACTGCACATCATGAAGCCACAGTAAAGGTTTGCCCATAAGATGTGTGACTCAATGTGTCACAACTTCTAGTTTGTGATTATCAAACAAGATCAACAGCTGCACTTCTCAGCAGTGCAACACAATGAATGCAAGGTTTTAAGAAAGCTTTTAAATAGTAAGCAGTGCAGCGATAACTCCACTCTGTAGGTGTTTCCTTTCTGATAACACAGTTTTCCTTTTTAGTAGAAATGAAAAAAACAGCAGAGATTACATATTTGGCCTACATGTATCAAGAACTTTCAGATTTAACATGTTCAGCTAAAACCACATTGAATGACAGTACCACCCTTAAAGATACAGTCTAGTGGTCAGGTCATGTGTCAGCCCAAGTTTTCACAGAATGATATAGAAGAAAACTACAACAAAGAACAGTCACTTGGATCACAGAACATGACAAACATGTTTTGCAGGATTATACAGGATTTGATTTCTATTGCTTCCTTAACAGGCCTACTCTAGAATAGCTGCAGTGATGATTCCTTAGCAAAAATGGGATTTGATATCTGCAAATGCAGAACTATTAACAAAGCAAATGGGTTATAATACTAATTAAGAAACCACTAAGCAACCATGCATGACCTATTCCTGATTTGTGCCATGAGACTCTACACACTGAAAGCAAATGAGAAAATTCAGCAAAGAGGATGACCATGCTGAGTTAAAATGAATTTGTCATTCTTTATTAAATTAGCATTTATATTCTAAAGTGTTGTTAATAACGTTTGGTTCAGTTAATATTGAGTCTGAATTACAACTAATTATGTCAATAAAGTAGAGCTTTGCAGATCCATAGCATGAATTCTGTGGAATTTTACATTAAAAACTGTAATTTTATATTCCCCTAATCTCTACTACTACAGTACTCAGAATTCTATTAAAAACTATTTATCAGTGTTTGAATTAAAAATACATATTTACACAAATATAGACAGAATCCTTTAAAATTTTTTATTTAAAAAGGCATTTTTATGTCTTAAAATCACATACTATGTAATTTTTTTCTTAAATTTATAATTTTTCTGAATTTGCAAAGCAAAGATCTTGTAGTATTTCTAATATTTCAAAACATGACAAAAAATTTCTGAGGCTTAGGAAGGAATCCTGTGGGAGCAGACTGGAGACTTTTGCTCAGTTATGTTGTAAGACAGAATTTTTAATTTAATACTAAGAAATACTATTTTAGTATTCTCTGAATGCACAAGTGTCACATCCACTGTGTGCACCAGATCTTGAAATTACAGTCTAGGTTCTGAAGTTAAACTGGCTGTTCTCACAGCTATTCTCTTCACTGCTCCTCTTATTTCTAGATGCCTCACAAAAAGCAGATTTAATCTAATTTTCACTGGCAAAATCGTAGTCATGTAAAGAAAACACTGTTCAGTCTGCTACTGAAAGGCTCCTTTCTTCTTTTTCCTTTTTTGTGCGATTGCTCAAAGGCCAGCTGACAGCTGGATGCAGTGCCATCACGACAGCATGACAGTCTCACGGGGTGCAGCAGGAGGGTCGTCCTGTGAGACACAACAGATCCTCCTTTCACTACCACTCTATTGCAAGCCCGCTTGATTCAAAGCAAAACATGATGCACGTCCAGTTTTGCACCCAGGCTTAGTACAGGACTACTTGATTTAGGCTAGATGAGTTATTTTGTAACACCTGCCTTCTTATTCTTGCATAAGAATACGAGAACTAAGATAACAGCACCCAATCTTGCAATTACTGGAAGGTACCATATAACCTGCACGAGTCTGCAAATACTGATTTCAGCTCCAGTTTCTCTCATTGAAGAGCCCTTGAGTCAGGATATCTTGACCTCATACAGCTGAGAATCACAAAATGTTTTGGTCATCAAGCTCAAACACAACATTAGACTTGCAATATTGTGTACCCAGAGCGTGGCTGATTTGTTTGACTAATGCTTGATGTCCAGTTGTTGAGTATATGAAAAGGCTGGTTTGAAATTTTGATATTTGTGAGCTGCGTCAGTCATTCTCTTGTGTAGTGCCATCACAGAGGCTCCTAACTTCCCAACAGTAAGAGCTGCAACACCTGGAAATGAAAGCTGATATCTGGAAGGGCCATACATTTGCTGAGAAGTATTTTTCATCCACCTTTTGCATACATACCTGAAAATTATAACATCCAGAATTCTTTCCAGAGGTTTGAAAGAGATGAAATACACTTTCTTTGAACTAATTTTCATCCATGGGGTATATGTATGTGGGGAGGTATATTAACAAGTTTCCAAGATAGATTTCCCCTTAAAATTCTCAGAATTTTGGAATTAAGACAGAAATTCAATCTTCAATTTCCATTATTTACATATATAAGTCTCTAATTATACTAAAGCTTCTAAGAAGAACCTTCACTCAAAGAGCAGGCTATTTTATACAAAGACATAACATAAATTTACTGGGACTTGCAATCTAAATGAAATCCATCTAGGAAACATTTATTTTACTATTCAGTATTCATGCAAGTTGTGTTTAGCCAGTGGTGATTTGAATTCATATAATTCTACATACAATTCTAATTCAGTTCATACATATATATTAGGATGCGATATACTTGTTTTCTCCACAGAATTTTTTTTTGTCAATAATAGTTATGGAAAGTGGGAAACCAACAGGTGAGACTCACATAACTGGGGGCAGTTAAGAATAAAGGCAGCAGTAGTACACATGTGGCCTACTAACAGTACCTTTATTACTAGGTACAAAAAATAGTTGGCTACTCTGTAAAATGTCTATTACTAAGTAGTACAAAACAAGTTCTACATAACAAATCTCTCTCAAGAACCCAAAGAAGAACACAGAGATATTGTTTGAGAAGTCTTTTGGGATATATGAATAATTATTTCTTTAAACAACAATAAAAACTTTCATTAAAAAAGTAAATATTTTAAAAATAATTGTACATCTTTCACTGAAAGCAAAAATGCTCTTTGGGAATTCTCATGATGTCACAGCTTGGCTGTGAGGAAGGCTGATTAACAGCAAAACAGCTTGCATGTCACTGGAACTCTAGGAGACAGCTCTACTGAGAATTGCAACAACTCCCTTGAAATCTAGAAATAAATAGAGAAAAAAAGCCTACTGACATTATAGCAGCACTTACATTAACTGAACCCATGACATATCAATGCAAATGTATGTAACCTTTCAAATAAAAAGAAACTAATATTTCCAGTCATAGAGCATATATGTTCTATGAACTTGATGTGGTTTCCTGGCACAACCAGGAATTTTACTATGGGCCAGTGGAATTCAAATTTATTTTACATTATATTCATTTGCAGTTAGGAAGAAAGAAACTCTGATAATGATAATTTTTCCTCATACTGAAGGGGAAGAAGCCACTCTGGATTTTTATGCAGTTTATAAATACCCCCAATGTATCTCTGTAGACGATCTCAATGCATGAGGTCAAATCAGAGTAGTACATACTGAATAATCAACTTGTGATCCAATAGTGCACTGGAAGAGCAACAAAGTTGTCTGGAAAATGCATACAAACAGCAAGTTTTCTTTCTGGCCAAAAACAACCCACCTTATTTGACAAGTTGTGTGTTTGTTTTTTACCTCTTATCCAAGTTGTACACACTTGGAATCACTGTAGACACACATTGGACAAAGTTTTTATCCTGGAAGCATTCTCTGCTAATGACGATGGCTACCAATCAAGTCAGAAGCTTTGATAACATTTTTAATACATCTGTACTGCAATATTTTTCAAGTACTTTTAACTATTGGTATAAAATCAATAGCTTTTATGTCTATAGGTTTCAACTACTGCATTTAAGCTCTCTGTTGTCACTGTTAAATATGCTAAACATTTTAAAAGTCATAAGTACACAGCTTTGATCACAAATAAAACTGCCATGGGAAGTTTAAATACAGTAGGATAAACATAAGTGATAGGATAACAGGGAACTGGTTAACATTAACATGTTCCATGCAGGATTTACCACTATTCCTGATAAAAATAATGTTAATATTCTAAAAACTTCATTATAAATTACTCTGGAAAACAGTAAGAAAAAAGAGAAACACAGAAGTTGATCACTTTCGTTGGAGCAATGCTACTACAATCATTTTGTTAATACACCATCCTAGGAGTATAAAATCTAATGAGTTTTTTGTTACTGATATGCAAAGTATTATGCAAATTATATTGAAACCACAATGACTGATAGCAGGTCAAAGCAGCATGTATTAATATTCTACTAGTGGCACTACAATTACTGTAAAGTACTGCCTGCACACCACCAAGACAATTAATGACATTCTCTACACGTACCTTAATCTACATTAAATTTTTTCTTAATCTTCTTTATTTCAGTCACAGTGAAAAGAAACCTACTCACTACTTCAGAGTTTTCACTTTCAGCACACCACACAGAACATTTCCAGCTAAAAAGCACTAACCCTTCCAGCATATGAGTTTCCAAATGCCACCATCACACATTACCCACAGGATATACATTTTCATCTCACTCTTAATATGTCTTTGTCCCAGTGAGCCAGAATTTTACAGTAAGCTAACTAAGCAGGAGTATAACTTTCTGTTTCATTTTCCCTTTCAAAAGGGAAAATTTCAAAAAATTTTATCACATTACCTGTGATAAAATTAAGATATCCTTATACATAACAATGTACAGTCACCTGCGAAGAGTAATACAAGAGTCAAGTATTTAACAAAGAGTGGCAAAGACCATGTTCTCCAAGCAGAGCCACTGCTCTTTAACAACCACCTCACACCACTTTGGGAGAGCATTAATACATAAGAACATGGATGTTTTAAATGGAAAACTCCTCTTAGACCAGGAAATTAGCATCATGACCAGAACAGAGAAAAATAAAAATTATGGCTAATAATAGAGGGTTGCACAAAACTTTGAAGAAATCTCAGATATTTTCCCTAGATGGCGCGAAATTATGTAGACCGACCCTAAGGCAACACTGCTTTCCACTAAGCAGAGATCTCCAGGTTCCAATGTTATAGACCAGACCCCTTTCAACAAATCATTTTTCTCTACTCATCCCATTCCAATTCTTCTAAGCATCATCCATTTTCACTCCTCAGATAGAGAGGTAAAAAGAGAAATCATTCCTTTCTTCTTTCAGTCACAACATAGGTCATCATATGAATCATCAGCCACAATCTCTTCCTTCAGATGATTCCCTTTCATGTTATTTTTAAGAGTCTTGCATAGGTTAAATATCATATCATTTGGTTTCATATTAATGTATTTTGAATAGATCCTATTTTGGAGGGATTTAATATTTTGGGAAGTGTTCAAGGGTTTGCTTTTTTTGGTAAGAAAATTCTTTGTACAGAACAAAAGCCAACTTTGAAATCCTAATATACTGTGGCACAGACAACTCTACACAATGACTGCTTTTTTATTTAAAAGAAATCCATGTTCTAGTTTAAAGTTTTGTATATTTTTTCTTGGTCCACAATAATCCAGGAAAAATATTATTTTACTTGGTTTTAATATAATAACTATTTAAAAAGTTTGGGGTTACTCTTGCAAGTTATCTCCTTCCAAGAGAATTGATTTGATATCAGTTACTACTAAAAGATCACACCAGCTATAAACAAGCTAATCAACTCCTCAACTGCAGGTTATGTCTATTTTATGAAGATCCCTGTAGTCTTGTAGCTAATCACTCTCCTAAGTGTGGGTTCTCTCTATTCTACCACAGCTTCAGTAGTGTTACAATCTGATTCACAACTTTAAAAAGTTGTAATGCCAATACTGGGTCTTCTGCACACACGCACTAAACATATTCTTTTTTTTTTTTTTTTGCCATTCCTAACATTAAAATTGGCTTCAACAGGCCAATAAGACTGAGTAGAATGAGTTAACCCTTAAACTTATATTTTTAACGTCTGCACAACAGTTAAGCACACATGGATGTGCTGTGTGCTGTTACTCACTCATGGTTTCTCCAGCTGAACTGAAGCAGAACTCACTGGACTGTTGGCAAGAGGAGCTGTCCTTCACGGTGTTCTCTCTGCCTCTGGCCTCTTTCTGTCCAGCTCTGCATACTAGTTTATAGTATGCATATAAACATCATAGTTTTGTTTTCCAATTAAAATTCCATTGAGAATGAAGAATATACAACTAAAGAAAAATATCCACTGGGAGAGCAGTGGATGTCATTTACCTCAGCTTCAGGAAGGCTTTCAACACTGTTTACCACAGAGTTCCTTTACAAATATTAGGATATTACACTCCAGAGGGGTGGGCAGCCAGAGGTGTAAAAGATTGCTAAGATGATAAGGCTCTGAGAGTAATGGTTAATGGTCGTACTTTGTCTGCAGGCCAGTAAGAAGTGATGTTGCAGGAGGCTCCTTGGACCTGCCCTGAGCACCTTTATTAGGAACTTGGAGGAGGTACTGGCATGCACTCTCTTCAAGTCTGCAGATGACACCAAGGTGCAGGGCCAGCTAAAATGCTGAGGGGTAGGCTTGCCATTCAGTGAGACCCAGGTGGGTTGGAGAAATTGGAGTTCCCAGGATCTGCTTCAAATTCAATGAGGAGAAATGCAAAGCACTGTTCCTGGGAAAGAAGAACTCTTGCAGCCACCTAGGCTGGGGAGGCTGACCACATAAGGATTCTTCCAACCTGAATTACCTGTGACTCTAGGATCCTAAGAGCCATAAACTTTCTTTGAAATCGTATTATATAATTCAATGATACTTGACAGAACAGCTGTGATGTTTCATTTAAGTGTACTGAGCACCTAACAATCTGTCTCTCTGCCACCCATTACTGCACACACACTTTTCCCAGCCTCTCCATCTTTGCAGTGAAAGTATTACATGAAGGGCACTACCCCCTTCTAATCACTAGTTTTCACAGAAATACAGATCTTTCAAAGAATTTCCATTTCCTCTATCCACGGATTGCTCAGTACCTCTTCATCAAGAGATTTCTAGAATCTAGTTCCAGTCACTTGGATTCTCACCTCCTGAAATGTTATTTTCCTTCAGATAATTCACTATTTAAGAATTTTCAGAAGTACTGGATACCTGATGTTTGTTTGCATGCTTGAAAAGAAACAGTTCTGTATTTGTGTCTCTGAAGTCTTTTATCAAAAGCAAAAATATTTGCATCCTTGTGAACAAGAGATACAGAAATCATTTGCATCACATATTATGGATCCTTCCCTGTAAGTTAATTTCAGTGCAGCACAGTAGTCTGGAACAGCCATGTTTCCTTTGCCTTGAGAATCAAGGATATCAGACAGTAAGAAAAGGGAGTCCAGTGATTGGGCCAACAGTTCCAAATTTAGAAGAATCTGCCTCTAAACTTCTACAGGTTTCCTACAGGACCTTAGTGGAGCCAGTCAGTCTTCTTATATAGAGACCACATCCATAAAACTGGAAGGCATAGTAAGACAAGTAATCACCCTGCAGTATAAAGTAAAATTTTTAAACACTCATATACGATGTTAACAAAGGTGGATCATGTACCTGCCATCAATATATAATCTTCAAATTGTGTCGTGATACAAATGTGATGCATTGTAAATTTCTTGAGAAACAAAGAAAAAAATCAAACTCATTTATAGGGGTAAATTACGTCTGCTGCAAAGTAGATTTCCAAGATAAAAAAACGGCATACATGCTTGTTTTTAACATTAGAAACATCAGAAGCTGGGTTCCCTGCAGTACTTGTGTTTGTTTTGAGATGTTTGCTGAAGGGCTAGCATTGTCTAAAGAACTCAAGCAAACAAGGACAGCATACTGAGAGATACCTTGCTTAGAGCTTGTGTGACACTACAAAAATTTGCCACTGTTTATATCAGTTATATCCTAGAGATGTGAAGTAATATTTAGGAACAAAAACCAAATAGGTGAAAATAATGATTATAGGATGGAAATGGCATCTTCATAAGTTAAATTATAGAGATTTGCAGTGAATTTGGGGGGATCAAGCACTTTTACTATTTTAAAGAGACTACCACTCGCATATCTCACTTATTCTTGCAGTACCATTCCTACACTCTCCTGGTGGGTACCTACTTGTAAGTAAAACAAAAGCCATGCTATTTTCCCAGAAGCACTTTCTTAACATTCATGATTATTTCTCAGGCAGTTATTTCCTGTTTGGAGTCGGAAGTGGTGTGGCATGATTTTGTTGGCTGGCACTCTGAAGCTTGTGTGCAACCATATTTCAAGGAGGCTTGTCACAAGTTCCATACAGAAAGTCAGATCCTCTAAAGAGACCTGTCCATCCCCATATCTTACTTTTATTTCTACAGAGGCGTTCCCAGAGGATAAGAAAGTCATTCAGCATAGTTCTCCCTCTAGGGAACTCAGCCATATATACAAACTCAAGTCAAAGACTGCAATCACATCCCAGCTATTTTAATAACAAGTATTTGTTTTTCACAAAAGCACTTTCAAGTACCTGGCCTATTTATTTTAGTAAAGAACAGCTCATTATTTGAGCATTTCACTGTCTGGGAAAGGAAGCACAAACATCCATCAACAGTTAAATGGCAGAAACAATCTGATTGGGATGGAGATTTACTTGATTCCCTCTTTACCATGATCCCCAGCCAAATGACGGGAGGACTTTTAAGATTAGTTACAGAAAACAGTTGACCATTATGATAAAACATGTCTTCTCAGCATGAGTAGACAGCATTAAGTGTCCCTTCAAAGCCTACTAGGAAGGTTCCACAAAGGCCATGATCTCTGAAGAGAAGACTTCATCTAGGGCCTCAGTGAGCAGCAGACAGACTCCAATGCCTCTGTTCCTCTCTCCTGACTTGCAGAAGACTTAGCCTCAACTTTTTCATGGTAGAGTATTTTCTTGTGTTCTTACAGCATGTAGAACAATTAAACCTGGGCAGAACTGTGTCTATAAGATGGAATATTAAACTGAACACTTTCATTCCTTCTTTGTGCCTCAGGTGTTTGTAACAAATAAAAAGTCCGTTGCTTCCATTCTACAGATATCCAATTTTAGTGGGGCACAGAAAAAGGATGTGATACTCTCTTCTTCTTTGACAAACATTACACAACCATGTAAATATCGCTTTTGACAGACCTGTTTCCTGAATTCTACTCCCTTCTTCTAAAAAAACCCTTTCCATTAATCAATTTTAATTTCCTACAAAGAATGAATAAATAAACAGAAAAACACAGTACTGATCACCAGCATCAAGATAGCATCTGCTACAGTCCTTTGCACTACAAGGTGTTCATCAAAAATCATCAATCATTCTTTCAGCTAGGGAGCAATGCTAAAACCAAAAGAACTCTTTTATTTTCTCATGAGGGCTTATAACAGGAGTTTTTAACAGCCATCTTTGCACTCCCAAAAATTCATTTTATTTTATAAAGGAATCCACATCAAAGATTTCATGCACTGTCAACATATTCTCATCATTGTTTGCCTAGACTCTTTGAACTATCTCCTTTCAGCTACTGAAATATTAAAATTGCATTTTCCTCTGTTCTGTCAAAAAGTTGTGCAGCTTAACAGGACAGTATTCCATAGTTCCTGAAAATTTCATTCTCTCCAGAGAAACTAAAAGTGGGAATTAAATACATTATTTTATGAAAAATAACCATCAAAATAAAGGAATGGTGCATTTGCAGTAGCATGTAAAGTGAAGAGAAAATTATCATCCATTGGTTTTTTTGTAATAAATAATGAATGCTACTTAAGAAGTATTAGAAGAAATCAGACAAAGTTAAAAACAAACACAAATAGAAATGTTTGGACAGTTTATATAGCAATCACTGTCACAGGATATGCAGACATCTAAAGTTTATATGGGTTCAGTTAGATCAGCTCATGCAAGGAAACTATCACTGTCTATCCAACAAAAAGATGCAACCTCTGATTCAAAAAGTCCCCAGATACAGAGAGCTGCAGGGTCTCTCCCAAGTGGGCAGGACCTCTGAAAATCTGTCATGTTCTCTGGAGAGAGACCTCCACAGGTCTCCATTCACCAAGGAAGCCCAGGCTGAACCGACCCAGTGCAGCTGAACTCATATAAAGCAAGGCTCATGGATGAATTTTAAATGACCACCCAAATCCAGTAGTTCAGTTCAAAGCATAGAGAGCAGAGCTGTGACAATCACACATTATATTACAGGTTTGAAATGTTTGAACTTAGCTTTAATGAATAGTTCTTACTAATTTGTTGATTAGTCTGATTTCGTCATTCTTCTGTTGAGCATAATGCTGTAATTAGTAATGGTATGTTCTCACATCCCTTCCTCTCATAAGGAAGGAAAATGTTAATCTTGTTTTACAGCTGAGTAGTCAGAGAACAGAGAAATCAGGCGTTCCCTTTAAGATGACCCAGTTTCAAAGGCATATTTGGGCAAAGATTTAAGTCTGCTGAGAGAAGTTAAGGAACTTTAAATTACTAAAGATCAGTCAGAACTGTATTTGGAACACAATTATTATTCTATACTAATTAGAGTACAGATTATTATTCTTTTTAGTACAGAGTATAAATTATTATTCTATACTAATTATAAGGCAGCTAAATATAAGCTAACCACTTAGCAAATACCTCCAATACATTGTGACCATTCCTATACCCTGTGATCAGATGACAACTTTGTTAATAAGCCAGAAGTTCCTCCACGTGAGCCTCATACTCACACAGAAAAATAAGGCAAATTAAGGATTTCATGGGATACAAAGGTAAGACCCCAACCATGAGATTCAGAATTCCAAATGAGTAGTACACGATTTCCTTAGAAAAAAAAAATCACCAATAAATAATGCAATCCTGAAATTTTCTCACACCATGTATATTCCATGCATATTTCAAAATATGCTTGGAAAAATTATTTTAATCCATTGGATTACAGTTATTTGCTTCACAAAGTGCAGGAAGTACTTAGAAGATAATAATTTTCAGGGACGTTTCCTACCAAATATTTTGAACCGTTTTTATTTTTGATAGCAGAACTTTTCTAATCATTAGATCTATAGATTTTTATAAGGCTTCAGATACTGAATGACATAAGATTTTGAAATTATACACAAGTTATAACTGCGATCCCAAAAGTATTTCAAACAAAATAAAGTCTCTGGATGCTGCTGGTCCCAGGAGGGTCAATGAAAAGCTGGAAGTGATTTCACACTCACAAAATGATTCAGAGTGATTTCTACAGAAACAACTTCAGAACTCTTACTGGGTTTGATCCAAAGTCTTATTAAGTTTGTGGTAAGGCTTATATGTCTTCCTTGTCTTCGATTTTTTCTCTGTTCAAACAGCAGTGTGTTATATTGCTCTGTTTAAAACCTGTTTCTTTTGATCGTCTTCATTCATTTTTAAGGTATTTATAGAAACATCATAATGAATTATTGTACAACTGATAATAATGGACAAATAACTCAGAAACTCTTTGACCTCCCAATGCTTTCCACATTGCAGTTTTGATAGCTGTCATATGACTAATCAATGAATTACTGAACAGTTAAAGAGTTGATATACAAGTCACTTTTTATTAGTGCTTATTTTAAAAACCAGAGTAGTAGTGAGTCCAAGGAAACTGACAGAATTAACCCTCCTATGTTCCAAAATGATTTCTTGTAGATAGAAAAGACATAAATAGACATAAATATTCATTAAAGTTTTTTCTAGAAAGAAAACCTAACAGGAGGTTCTGACACTATGTCTGATCTACACCTCAAAATATTAGCTTGTAATTTTCTCCAAGAACGCTCTCAGAAATACTCTTGTCTACATCTTCTAAAATAAATGTTAAAAATAGATAAATGAGGACAGATCTGATAGTACTGGGATCATCTTAGAAAAGATATGTGAGAAATTTCTGAAGTGCTAGTCTTAGAAAAAGAGCCATGTTACAGGGCTTTAGCAGTAAGAGTATTTTATGTATTTCATTAATAGCTCTTCATCATAATCCTATTCTATGTAAATGGTGGGTATTTTGTACTGCAAAAAAAAAATTAAAACCCCATTAAAGTTCCAAGCTGCCTACCCCCATTGCCTCATCTATAGAGCCCAACAACATTCATAGCCCTCAGGCTGCCATGGTTCAACTGCAGATCCTAGTTTATAACAAATGGATGCAAAAGAGCATTGCTTCAAGAACACTGATATATAAATTATAGTTTGGCATATTAGAAAACACTACAGAGTTTTTAAACATTTTAGTAGCTTTTATTTCCTACTTCAATAGCAATGAAATGTTATGTTTAAGTAACTTTGAAGATATTTCCAAGCTGTATATGCTTGTTACAGGAATATTTGGACAGCATTAGAGAAACAGTATTTTAATTTACTATAAAAATTTACTATATTTTAATTTAATATAAAATAAGGTGCCTTATATCAATTAAAATATAATATTGTAAAAAACAGACTAGTACAAGTACAGCACTATTAGCCCAAATCCAAACCAAAATAAATAAAATAAACCATCCTGTCACAGAAACATGGACTGTTCCTGTCATGTTCTACCTTTAATATATCTGCAAAAGCAGCTGCATATCCCAAAATTCAAGAGCTTCAAATGAAGTGGAAAACATCAGACCCCTTTCTTGAAGAACAGTGTTCCAACATGGGAATGAGGAGAGATCCAGCTTATCTGCTTTTGCCAGTCCCTAAGTGACCTACTTTTTCAAGAGGATTAAAAAACAATTATTTTAGAATAAAATGCGGTCTCACACATAGAACTAATAGCTGAATATTGTCAAATAGTATCACATAACATATGCTGGAAGTGCCTCTATTTAAGAAGCCCACTGCTGCATGCTACACCTTTCTAGATGTCTGAATATGTTCTAAATTAATCTCAACATTGAGTGAAACACAACAGACTCCTGTCAGATCTACAAAGGCACCAATGACTACACAAAAATTATTCTGTATCAAGATGATGAAAGAACAATCTCTTAGTGAGTCAGAGGACTGTGGGAAAGAAAAGCCACATTTGCTACCCCAGCTTAGAGAACCAGCCCTTGTCAACTGGGATCTCCATAACAAGGGGCAGTTGCACATTATCTACTACATTAACTCTTTTTCCCACTGGGAAACACTACCTTTATCAGTAGAAAACTGATTTCTCAGCACCACTGATGCTGTGTAAACTGAAAAGCAATTTTATTGCAGTTATGCAGCTGCATGCATACCTCTTTTGTCACTGTGATTCACTAATACTTTTTCCAATACTGAGAGCAGTGGGAACCAGCATATCAAAGTCCCATCTCCTTCATTCAACACTATAAACTGCAGTATAGGAGCTGCACCAAGACTGAACAGTACAAAGTTAGATATGCTAAAGAACAGTTAATGGCCACAGTCCTTTGCGGTTGCCTCATTTACATAAGCAGCAACAATGGCATGTCCTGATACACCACCACTGCCAGCTGAGTCAAGCCTACAGCTTTTGTCGCTGGAAACACACATTGCTGTCTAATGAGGGAGAGCTTAAGAAGCTTAGCAAGTCAGCCAGGAGAGAAAATATGACTTGAAAGAAGAGTTTATTTGAATAGACCTTCAAATTGTCTGTTTAAAGAGACAAGTGTCAACTAGTTCTGCAATTATTACCCTATATATATCTGTAAAGTAATTAATTTTTCTAAAGTATCTAAACTTTTTGTGCTGGAAAAGTTCCCCCAAACTTTCTCACAAAGAATTACCACAGTACTTCAGCTAAAAAGTTACCTTTCTTATATTACATTTATAGAATAAAGGAAGATAATTAAGAAATATTTAGTAATAAATAAAATTATATCAGATATTTGGTATAATACCAATTTTTACCAAAATTTTCATAGAACATCAACAGATTTCAGCAATATAAATGCTTTAAAATCTGACAGGTTTACTGAGGACTTGAGGCTGCTGCTTTCCAAGTTTATAATGAGAAGCAAAATAAACTTATAGTGCAGAAATTTTTCATTTCAATTCTGCCCTTTATAACAGTTGTTTAAATGAAAAAAGGGGTAGTTTTCCAAGATGTTGGCATATAGGAACTGGTTTGTTTCAACTCTCATGATTTCTAATGCTATTCAATTAGAAAATATAAAACAAGCACATTAAAAGGCACTAACTTCCCAAAAGAGGTAATGACAAAGGTGGTTCTGAAATCAATAATGTATATAATAAACCATGATAAGATAAAAAATAAACCACCAAGATAAAAAATCTTGACATTCACCAAAACATGATGTCCTCAGCTCAAATTCCATCGCTCTCATATAGGTCAAATTTCACCTTTACTTGGCTGAAAAATGGGTTGTTTCCCTAGTGAAGAGATGATTTCTTGCAAATATGATCAAACTCCAGGAAAAGCACTCAACTAAATGTAAATAATATGATCTCCACCCTAAAGAATTTACAAAGATAAACTTTGTAAAGTAAACATTTATAAAGAACTATAAATGCAGGTGATCACTGAAGTACCAACCATGTAGGTAAAGGGCCCCCAAAGCAGCCTTTTTCTTTCTGCACTAATTTTTAAATAAATCTTACAGAAAAATAAGAAAATCCTTCTATTGTGTTGGGAGGATTTTCTGTTTTGAACTAGGTTATTTTGACTTTCTCACTGTGGTGTTTCAGGGTTTGTCTCTGCTGCCAGCTTCTCATAGGACAAACAGCAACAGAGCTGGCTCTGCGCTGCAGCCAGGCTCAGCCACCCCAGCCTCACAGCCCGGCGGTGCTCAGCAAGGTGATGCTTCCCAGCTCCAAGCTCCCTGCAGCTCACAAGGTGATTATATACATATACCAGATGAAAAAGCGTATATATTCTGCTTACTTATTGTAATTACTCCTGGAGGAAGAATATATTCCATCTTACCAGACTAACGAAGACTCTTACAGAGCTTTGCAAAATAGAACATGTTTATTTTGATATGGCAATTCATTACAAGGCTAGAAATTTGACAACAAAAAGGAAATATTCTAGAGTCCTTCTTGGCTACTTTGGTATCTTATGTAGAAAATCCTTTAGCTTGTCTCAGAGCTTTAACCTGGAGAGAAACCTGTACAGCACACAGGAGCGTGGATCTGATCCTGGGCCCTTTCTCTAGGTCTCGTTTTATGACAAGCCCAGCTCCTACATTTTTCCTTCTCTCCTCAGCAGGCAACAGACTTGATAAACAGCTAAAATTTTCTGTTGGTTCCTCATTTTATGCAGTCTGGGGCTGGTGAAAAAAAAAAGGCTAGATAATAGTTATTCGACACAAACCAAGTCTCAGCTCCCATGTTCTGGAGACCATCTGCGTGTGCATTCTTCTCTTTATTCAAGAATATCACATGTTTCAAATAGCAAGAGAATCTATTGGAAAGATGCTTTCTGTAGACATAGTAGACTGAAATGAAATACTATATCCCAGGATAAAATCTGAATTCTCAGAAATATGTTTGATCCCATGGATTCACTGGAGTGAATTTTTTGAGCCTTTTCAAAGTCTGTGTGTTACTGTAGACCAAAAAATAGGTACCCAAGAGTCTATTAGAATGGAAAGCTTTCATTTAGACTTTGTAATCTGAGGCATAAGCTGCTTTTCCTTTGAAACCAACCTTTCAAAATGACTTTTTAGAGGTTCAGCCTTCCTCTTAGAGGGAAAAAGACAACATAAAGTTGCTAATGAGACAGGGCTGACTGGCATGCATAAACAGATTAGCACTATTACCCATATTGATAAAATCACTGATTATTCTGCTTAGGAAAACTAAAAACCATTATTTTCTCACCTATGTAATACTGAAAAAAAGATCCAATTAATAGAAAGATAATTATTTCTCCGTCTTTTGTCAAAATTTAAAATAGCTGAGAAAAATCGTAAAAACAGCAGTTTTTACATCTTCTATGAAATGTTAATATTCAAAATTATCATGAAATTTGGACTGTCATTCAGTCAATTTCAGTATCTGTGATTAATTAGCTTTCAAGAAAACTCATCCAAGCCCATGTTATACACTTGCCAGTTAAAAACAGGAGTAGAAAAACCTGCAATTCATGTTCAAGTAAATACAAAGCATTTCCATGTTGATTGAAAAACAACACAAATTCAGCTTGGAGAATATCCAATAGTTGATGTTGTACAAATTTTAATAGACTTCCTCAAGAAAGCTCAGAAAATTGGATGATATACAGAAACTATAAAATGATTACTCACATGACAGGCTTATAATAGTAATGGCCTAAGATCTCCCAAATACATAGAATCATAGACACATGTAGATTGGAAAAGACTTTTAAGACCATCAAGTCCAGCTATTAACCCAATACTGCCAACTCCACCACTAAACCACATCCCTAAGTGCCCCATCTGCATCTTTTAAATGCCTCCAGCAAGGGTGACTCAAACACTTCCCTGGGCAATGTTCCCATGTAATATAATAATTAATATGAATTTTTCTACAAACAATATTTTTTAAATTTAATAATACATTCATATAATCTCATTTTGGAGAGAGGCCTCATGGTAGCATAATGAGTCAGCTGCAATTTCCTAACAGTACTGGCTGAAAGTCCCTAAAAGAGTGAATTACAGTAATCAGCCCTTGAAATGACAAAAGCATTAATTGGCATTTCTGTAGCTTTATGCTGATCAAGGTCCCAGCTTGGCAATGATACAGAGACCATAAAAAAGAGCCTTTGTAACAGATGCAAATACTTACCAAATTGTAAAACTAAGAGCAATATGACACTTTATGACCAGATGTATCAAATGATGCTAAAAGCATTACAGAATGTAATAGCAAAAGGGAAAGACTAGAGGAAAAAAAAATTATTTTAAATATTCTGTAACATAATTTGTGCTCTGTGAAGCATAACGTTAGCACTGGTATTTTTCCAAATAGATTACACTTCTATAAATGAGAACATAATTAAGAATAAATGGAATAACTTCTAAATTACTTAAACACTTCGTCACCAAAACTGGATTATTGTTGGCAGACTTCTCCATTCTTCTAATTAAAGTCAACCATTTAAAACACTTTCTTCCTATTAATCTGACGCATGTGATGAAGGAGCTATAAAATTTAACACCCTCTAATGAAACCATTTCCACCTTGCTCTTCTTCTCAGTAAATGGTGACATTCTGTTCCCCAAGCAAAAGAAACAGCTCTATGGATTTCTCAGGGAGTGAAGCCATGGGTAGTGTTTGACAGGTGAAAAAAATAAACCACAGGCTGCCTTTCAGTGACTTTGCAGAGTAGAGGATGGAGACTGCACAGCCCATCCAGGCAACCTGCTTCACTGCCTGACGGTTCTCACGGGAGCACCTTTCCTTTAAACCCAGTCTGAACACCTCATGTTGTAACTTATGTCAAGTATTTCCTCTTCCTCCTGCAATGTACCAGTGCGAAATGCCTGAGTCTTTCTCCTGGCTGGCATCCCCCTAGGTATGGGGTGGAGGGGACTTCAGTGAAGTCCCCTTGAAGTCATCTTTTTTCTAGGCTGAACCTCCCCAGCTTCCACATCTTCTCACAGGACAAATGCTCCAGCCCCTGATCAGCTTGCTGGAGCTCTGCTAAACTCGCTGCAGTTCATCTCTGTCTTCTCCCAGTGGGTGGCCCAAAACTAGCTGCAGTGCTGAAGAGGCAGATAATCCTTTCCCTTAATTTGCTGGCTGTGCCCCTGCTTACACAGCAGAGGAGGCTCCTGGCTGTCCCTGCCTGCAGGGCACATGGCTGGTCCATGCCCACCTGCCCACCAGGGCTCCAGGTTGTACCAAGTTGGGCGACTCATCACACAAACAGGAAACAGGGGCGCTTCTCTCTCATGTCGATAGATGAAACAGTGGCACCTGGGGCCATCCTTCCTGCAACAACATTGTCAGTAGGGCTGATGGGTTAATTGTAGAATTATGATTTAAGAGGGAAAGACAAGGAAAATCCCAGGTTCTTTCTGAAAATCTGGAACAAAACATTTTTTTGGTATGCAAGGCAACGCCATTTCTTTGGGGACCATAAAATCACTGAGGTGTGATTTTATCACTTATCCATTTGGAACTGGTCAATAAAAAGGCCTCTGTAAATTTGCCATTAACTATCCTTAAAGCTCCCGTGCACTCCCATGCACCTTAGGTCAGACTTCTATATAAAGCAAAATAATTCTTCATGGACACTTTTAAAATAGCATCAACTGAGATGAGAGTAAAAATATACTACATGAAGATTCACTACTGGGAAATCCCACAAACAGCTCTAGATAAAATCCTCTGCTAAAATTGGTTAACCACCCAAGCCTCTGCTTCACCTACTGGAAATTATGCACTAATTAATGTTTGCTTCCTACTAGAGAGTGACATTAATATGACAAGAAACAAGATCACAAACACTCAAAAACACACACAAAACACCTGATTAACTCCCATTACTGAAAAAGGAACCGAACAGATAATTAATTAGTCTTGCTAATTATAGCTATTCCTAGATCTTGTAAGAGACCTTACATCAGTGTAACTCCTATTCCTACACCAGAATTTCATCTGAGGACCTGAACAAACACTTGCCTTTAATTTTTAATCATCTCAGCTGACATTTCTAAGTACAGCACAGAAAGAAGTCACCACCTCACCACAACATGATCCCACCTCACTGGCACTGGTGAGGCCGCATTTCAAGTGCTGCATTCAGTTCTCTGCCTCACTTCAAGAAAGACATTGAAGTGCTGGAGTATGTTCAAAGAAGGGCAGCAAGGCTAATGAAGGGTCTAGAGAGTGAGTCCTACGAGAAGTGGCTGGGATTGCTTATCTTGGAGAAAGGGAGGTTTAGGGGAGACCTTAGTGCTCTTGGCAACTACCTGAATCGAGGTTGTAGCGAGGTGGGGTTTGGCCTCTTCTCCCAGGCAACTAGCAATGGGAGAGGAGGAAATGGCCCCAGGGGAGGTTCAGATTGGACATCAGAAAGAATTTCTTCATGGAAAAAAAGGTTGTTAAGTATTGAAATTAACTGCCCTGGGAAGTGCTGGACTCACTATCCCTAGTAGCATAGAAGAAACAACTGGACACTGCACTTAGTGCTATGATCTAGTTGACAAGGTGCTGACTAGTCAAAAGCTGGACTCAATTCCGGGAGTTTTTTCCAACCTTAATGATTCTATTCTATGGTTCTATGATTTGCTGCCAACATGGAAACTTTCTTTTGCTAAACAGAAATAAATCCTAGATTCTGAATATATGTTTAGGATTTATTAGTTTTTGCTAAGAGAATAGAATAGTACAGAGGTCTGCATCTGGCCATAGAACTGCCTATTTCAATTTTAAATATGCTCCCCAGTGTATGCTTTACAAGAAATCATTCTCAATGTATTTAATTTTTCAGAATCTTAATGGATAAAATAGGACCGACTTCTTTTAATATACTATTTTTTCTCCATGTATCCTGGTTCTGGCAAGGAATGAGTTAGTTTTTGCAGTAGCCAAGAGGGGGTACGGCCAGGACCCAGAGGTTATTCTAGACCACCTTACTATTGCCAGTGGTGGGGGGAAGGGAGTCTCTTCCATGTAGAAGGGCTCTCTTTCAGGTCTGCATAGCGTGGTGGAGGGCATGGTCAGGTATTGTCTGTTTCTGGGGGGTTTCTGTGTGAATCGTTCCCCTCTTTCTTGCACCCTCTGCCATTAGTATTGTTGCTGTTGCTGTTTAGTTTTTTACCTCATCGCTGTTTCCAGTAAATTGTTTTTACCCCAACTCCTGATCTTCACCTTTTATGTCTCCAACTCTGCTCTCCAGCCTAACACAGGGGAAGGGGGAGGGGGAGCAAGCAGGAGTCACATGATTTGGAGAGCTTCAGTGGGAGGACCAAACTGAGGAATACCATTGCTGAGCCATGACACCATGCAAAAAAAAATCGGATACTGAACCAAGGATTATGTTAAATGACATGCAATACATGGAATTATGTGTAGGCAGTCCCATCTCATCAGGCCAAGAAATGATGGTAGATGGGACTCTTTCCTTCAAGATATTCTTCTAGGTCATTTTTGAAAATATATTTCTACAAGCAAAATTTAGTGCATACAGCTTCACAAACTTCCGTCACATAGGAAAAAATGTAAACAAGTAATAAACAAACTAAAGTGCTGACAATACCAACAAGTTTTTCTCATTTCATTAACAAGGATGTAGACTTGGAACAACAGTATGAAGAGTTGATATTAGTAATTTCTCAAATGAAATTGTGCTGCTAGGTAATTTTGACAGCTTTCAACCACAGATAGCTCACACTAATGAAGATGGATGCTGTATTAGCAGTGAGATGGCGATAAGTTAAAACATTGCACATCAAGGGAGTTGGATTCTTCTCTTGTGTGACTCAGGCTTCAGACTCATTTTGACAAACAGCTTAATTTACGCTGGTTTTTTTCTCTGATTGGAATTTATCTCTACTGGAATTTATCTCTATTGGTAAAGCAAGAAAGAGAGGATCCAGTACCATGGATGCTACTGTCTCACTAGAACTTCAGATGACTCTCCAGTTTCATATCAGAATGAATTTCAGCTTTCCTTCAGAAGAATAAGTGAGGATCACTGGACTTTTGACAATGTGATTTCCTCTTGAGATTACTCAGGGGCTGTAGCTGGATAAATCCTTGACATCTCAGAGACATAGGACATGGGCACATCCCTCAATCTCTCTTATTTGCTTTACTATGACATTGTAGTCGTCTTTTCAGTCTTTCACTACTTTTTTCTTGTCTTAACATTTGTCACAGAGCAGTAGGAATCACTTTGTTATGGATGATATGTGACTGTCTGTGCAGCAGATGTTCTCTAAACATCAGATTCTATGAGGCAGCTCTTGTGTGAACCCCTGAATAAGACATCTGTTGTAATAATTGTAATAATTCACAGTGATTATAAGGGATTAGACTTAATGACAGAGTTAGTTTACACCTGCCCTATCTCACCTCTGTGTAACAAATTCCTTCTTTGTAAATGATAAAGAATTTTCCCCTACTCTTAAAAACTATCTCTAGCCAATCCTTTAATTGGAAAGTATTCTGAAATCCTCAGGTCTGAGAAGGAAACAAGAAGTCAGTTAGCCTAAACTCTAGAAAGTGCATACAAAACCTGTGAATAACAAGTTACTGCTCTAGAATCTCCCCCTTGTTTCCCCTATGCAGAACACAGCCCCCACCATCTAGTGATGGAGGACCAGATGACTTCTTTAAAGCAAAGAACAACATCCAGAGGCTCTAAATTTTCTCGTATTTCTCCCAAGCCCCAACATATCTTTCCAGGACAGTGGATCTGCAGTTTGCCTTACCACACACAGCAACAGCAGACAACTGAAAGACCACAGAAGAAGCAAACATAGGCATTTCAAAGTCTCAGAATTGCTTTCCCAAAGCTAGCATATACTAGCTATAGCTAAGTACATGGAAAGTACATTAGTATTTTTGCCAGGATAGACTTTTGCTGAGTTAGTGGCTTGAGATTATTTTTATGTTTTGTTTTGGGGGGTTCTTTTCCTTACAAGAAATTTTTGCCCATTACAGAGAACCTGTATGAGAAACACTTCAGAAAAAAACATCACATTCAAAGCAAACAAGATTTTTTGGGGTTTGGTCCCATTCTACATGCTGGCACCATGAGAGAAAAGAACATTCTTTCCACAAAGGAAAACAGAGCAGCAGTAAGTTCCTGTCACAGCAGCACAGTCCAAGCTTCTCTCAACTGCTCTTCTTGTGCAGAGGGCAAAAAATCAGGACAGAATGTAAGAGGCTGGGATAAGGCAACTGCTTAATAAAATGCTTTTATCATTATCAAAAGATGCATCTCCTCTAAGAATGTCTGTCTACCTCCACAGTCATTAAAACTATGAAAGAGCTACTGCTAGTAGCAGCCTGTAATGTCATCTGAAAATGTTTGGACCTCTTTCAAAGAGCAGCATCAATTACCACAATTAATGCTAACATTAATCTGTGCCATGATATTTTGCTCAAACTTCTTTGCAAGGGTCTCGGCACGAGGAAACAGGTCTCAAGCAAACTAGGATTGTCTTTCCTAGGTTTTGAAGAGAAAGATGAAGAGGTTAAGTTACCATTACCAATACTATAGGAAATAAGAAATAACATTACTTAATTGTCAGAAAAGTAACACTATCTACAAATTCTTCAATGATGTAATTCTAGCTTTTACTGCTGAATGACTTCAACTGAGAGGACTCAGATAGTGTTACCAATCAGAAAAGACATCAAAGAGAAAGCAGAAAGTTCAGAATATCGATATTGATGTTTTAGTACTTCAGAGGCAACGTGATTGATGGATAGCTCAAGATTGTCAAAATCTAAATTCTGTAAACAAAAGGGGGGGATTTTCTTTGTTAAAAAAAAAAGAATTACCACGAGAGTACCAGCCTCGGTAAGAAACAAATGAGAATGCACTCTTGCCCTGCCCACTACTAAGCTAGCTATCACCTCTTTGTTGTCAAAACTATTTTTAGACTGAATGACCAAAGTGATTTTTTCTCTACTTCCTCTGTGCAGCCAGGACAGGGATAGGAAATGCATGACAATGGAATGGCTGCATTCAGTGGAACTCTAGTCATCAGCAATATTTCTGAGAGAAAAAATAATTCTAAAAGAGGATGGTTGCTTTCACTATTACACAAGAACCCTTTCTTCAAGAATTGCTTTTCTGTATTCAGAAGTCAAATAAATATATGTTGAATTTAGACAGCACCTCAATTCTTTGGGATTGATCCTGACAAAACATTTTGAAACTGATCAGTTTCGTAACAAGAACGTCACCACGCTGGACTACTATACTTATTATCTGACTAGAGGTCACTACCATTACTTCTGCTTAGACATTTACAGGCAACATATTCTCCTCCTCTGCTCTTAGGAATTTTATTTAATGCTGTTCTTGAAGGAACATCCTGGCACTTCAGTCTCACATATTCAGCATTTGATCAATGATGTGGTATTTCACTTCATGTGCTTCCAGCATGAAAGAAACTCATGCACTTACATAGTGCAGTAAGATGATCTCTGCATCAGCAGCCTGCAGATGCACATAGAGCTTCTCCCCAGATAGTACTGACCGGTTACATTTTCCAAGACATGCTGCAAAGCTGTAAGTAATGATACTGAGTTGCTATTCCCAGTAGTTCTGTTTCTTAGTAGAACATCTTTCTCAAAGAAATTAAGCACCATTACTAACTACTGTCCTTTTCATGACCCAACAGAGTACTGTCTCATGTAAAGAGGGAGGAGCTCCGAAGGTCAGAGCATACAGAAAACAGTAAGACCAGCCCTTATTCATCAAGGTGTTACACAAACCTGAAGTAAATAACAAATATCACCCCTTGTAAGAAAAAATCCATATATGATCCTGAGATGCACAAATAAACAAGGAAAATCACCTTTTTTTCTCTTACTAGCTTAATAAATCTGCAACTTCAGAACTGTAGACCAGCCATGAGAAAATTCACAAACAACAGAGTGATTCAGGTTTATTTCAGTAATAGAGTTTATGTGATCATTAATTCTTTGGACACAGGACATTTTTATACGAATGCAGTGAGAAAAATTGCCTAACCAGTGTTCAGAAGGTTAAAAAGAAGCAAGCCAATAAAGACTAGCAAGCCACTGTACTTCAGCACACATGATATTGTTATCAAAAATTGATAAACAGTAGATGACCATAAATTCAGTGTCTTACCCTGATACACAATCACTGTCAATAATTTTTGTTACTATGTAATCTCTAGGACAAAAAGTCTTAAACATTCCTTATCATAGGACCACAAGGTGTGTCACAGAAAGTCAGGTTTTTTCCTTTCTTTATTCTTAAACATGTTACCACTCTGTGCTTGAGATGTGATAATTTGATAATTCAAGACTCCTTTCCTTCACCGGACAGCATGCAGAAGTCACGTTTCCCATGAAGCCCATCAAAATTAATAGGTATTTTGCCTTTAGAGAATGATTAATGCTTACATTTATTTTAATTTCCTTTTGGCTATATTTCTATTTGCCTAAGGTGTCATCCTTCTCCTGTGTTCTGACAAGCAATGAGAAGAAAAATGTTTTGGAAAAAAAAACAAGCTGAGTGGAATTAGGAGGAGTAAATAGCATTCTCGCTGGGAAGTAATTAAAAGCCATAAAGCAGGAAGAAGGCTGGAGGTGCCTAAAAGGCATTATAATTAAAACCTAATGTATGTTAACTGTGAGTGAAGCATTGAAGTCATTGACATGAATGACAAAACTCCCACTGAATTCAATTGGGGCATGATTTTATTCTACAAGAGCTCAACAAGGAGGCCAGTTTAGCTTCAGAGAGATTGGAGGTTTGTGGATAAAAAGAAACCTTGCTGAAAATGGGAACTGGTGATTTATATACAATGATTTTCACAATTGTGAAATAGCCACAAGAGAAATGAAAAGAGAAAATTAAAATCAAATTAATTGATTTAATTAATCCTTAAGAAAAGTTAATCCTTAAGAAAAGGGGAAGAAAAAAAATTTTTTTTAAATATGATTAGGAGAAAAAAAAACAAAGACCATTACAAAGGAGACAGAATTAAGAAAAATTCTGAACATGGAACAACTTTATCCAAACTAATAACCAGGAAGAAAGTGATGAAGCAGTTAAAAAGCAGTGATAACTTTATAGAGCATAGCTATTGATAAAAAGCATATTGGGAATACTTAGAAAACCTGAGCATATTCGATAGCACATAGTCTATTTAACCATGAAACAGAAATGAATTAAGAAAGAAAAAGAAAGAGAATTTGCCATTCAGTATACCTAATCTCTAGAGCCCAGTTAAGTAATGGAACCACTCTTAAAAAACAGTGAATCCAGTTTCAGTGGTTTTAGTACCATGCTGTCAAAAAGGGACAACACAATATAAGGTTGCCTAGATGTAGTTAATGGATTTTAAAAAATCCAAAAAGGTTAAAAACATAAAATCACTATCCTATTACAAATAGTCCACCAAAAGTACTTCTTTTACAGGGAATCTAGCAGGCTAACAAACTAGTGTTTAATTTGACAAAAATCAAAGAAATTTCATACTGGATTCACTGCATGTGAATAGCAAATAAAAAAAGCAGAAAAGTAGGTGCAGAAAATTAGATAAGAACTTGAAGCACAACTGTGGGAAGAAGGGAATAGTGTTAATTTGGCTGGTATATACAAAAATCTGACATCAACAGTCCGCAAGCAATGGAAATACTACCGGCCTCTGGGCCCACAGAGTAATGATACTCTGTGTCTGGGGAACACTTACAAAGTCGCTCCTCACCAGACCAGCAAATCTTGTTAGCAATATAATCTTGACTACTAATTCATGAAAATTATGAGGTGCAATTTTGGGCATACAACTTCTAGAAGGGATGTGAGAAGCCCTGAAAAACTGGTGGAAAACAAATATTTTTAACAGCAGAAAGCAATCTCCTAAAACAACATGCAATCTTTTATGATCTGATCCTGCAAGTCAGAGACTAAAAATATGCACTTAATTACTTATTTAATTTGTCTGTGTGAGACTAAAAAAAAAAGACACAGAGCCAACTGAGGGAGCTCGAGAGCTATGCATTTGTAAACAGTGTCTCTGGAGAGTCCTAGTTGGAGCTTTCAGATCTGGTGAGACTTCAACACCAGAGAAAGGGCAGAGGATGGTGTTTCTGAGGCATCATGAGCTCTGTTTCCACATCTTGTACTCAGCTGGGCTGCCTGAGACTTTGTGGGTCTTCTGCAGACTCTTGCAGACGTCGTTATACTTCCTATGCAACTGTCCTTTCTCTCAAAGGGCTGGCAGATGGCTACCCTAATGCAGCAGGCACAGAGCCGTGCTGTGCGCAGGCAACGCTCTCATCTGCGCTGTGTCCTCATGAGGCTCTCCTGGTGTTTCTGCACTGCACTGAAAAGGCTCAGTAAGAAAATATTCCCCTCAGACATGAGGCGTAGTCCCTCCGCAGACTTCGCGGTGTGTTCTTACAGCCGTGCAAACACTCCCTGGAGACCTGACGCCATTCTCTAGCAAACTCTATTTTTCTCTCTTCCCAACATCCACGTACATTATACAAAGTGCAACTAGGGCAGTCTAAAAGTTCTAAAAAGCACACATTACTTGTTTATTCTTACTGTTGTTTCACAAGGATGTAAGAAATAGACAACCCAACCAGCAATTGTCCCATTTACTTTGTCCTACATCTTGTCCCCACTGCTTTATATTTACATTTCCAGTCATTTTTAGAATAGTACATTTATTTTTGTGTACCAGGTCAGGTCATTCTAGATATACAATTGGTAGTCTTGTGTGTAAATTTTGGAAGGAAAAGGTCACTTCAAACACTATGAAGAGCTGTGAAAATGTTGACAAGGCTAAGACTATCAACAAGAAAATCACCTTAACAGTTTTGCACATCCATTACTAGCGAGGAAAAAATGAGCTTCTTTTTAAGTAAGAAGTAACTTGTTTCTGTTCCTCTACAGAAGTACATTCAGAGCTAAGACTAGAATATAAGAATAGTTTTGCTAGTGAGTTGCATCCTATACACTATGTAACATTATGCAATATTTTTAGAGCTGTGAAAATCAGACATAAATCATTCCTGCTTCACAAGTCACCTGTAAGGAAGTATTCAATGTTTTTGGTACTCTACTGTGACTACATAATTGAAAAGTATGTACTAAAAATGTTTAAACATGAGATTCAATGGCTTAAAATGAATACTGACACAGTAAAAATAGATTCCTTGAGAGAATTAACTAATCATTGAATTGACAAAGCTAGCACTAATCAAATTCTGGCTTCATAGTAATTCTTATAAAAATGGGTATAAGGGGAGAGCAAGCTAATGAAGTGAGAATAATTTCTGCAAAAATAGTAATGAATCTACAGCACATTCACTCATTATAGAAATATATTTTTATTTCAATATTTCCTTTCCAAGTCAAGAAAATCACAGGTCACTTAGGGCAGGTTGAGAAGGGAAAAGATTATGCTTTCTATTACTATAAAAGAAAGGTCAGTTTTATGTTAGAAAAGTGGATCAAGTGTCTGAAAGGTGCTGACCAGAAAGAATGATTCAGTTACAGACATAAATGTACAAGCTATGTTGAATACGATATATTTGAAAATTCCATTTTTAACTAGTGCCCAGCTAGCAGGATTGTTATGCCCCACTAAATTAAAGAAAAACATTAAAAAATCACATTCTTATTCCTGAAAAGTACAGTACTTGAATATGACTCTCAAACTTGACAACGAAGTCTGAGATTTCCATGGGAACCAAATCAACCTCTGTGTACAGAATTTACCAGGCTGAAATGTGTGTGCACTGTAAAGCACACACTTTTGGCTTCAGAGAGCGATCAGAACCCCTGTACATGCATAAACAACATGGATAATAGAGACCTGGAAGACCTTTCGGGAGTGTCAAACTTATAATGCATGGCTCTACGACAGAGCACACATGTTCAGAGGCTTCAAATAAGATCATTCCTACATCCAGAGTCCCAGGTGAGACTACTATGAAATGCTGATGTGCAGCAGGTGGAGCAGGGGCATCTGGGCTACAGTTATCAGATATCCCTAAATCGTAGGCACACTTATAAAGTATTCAAAATGTGCCAAGATATCTATAGAATACAGGTAAGGAAATACAGACATACATATGTGTGCTGGATTTGGCTGAGATAGAGTTACTTTTCTGCACAGTAGCTTGTAGAGGTCTGTGGTTTGGATTTGTGCTGAAAACCGTGTTGTAACATGGGGATGTTTTAGGTACTGCTGAACAGTGCTGACACAGCATCAAAGCTTTGGGCCTCTCCTGCTGCCCTGTCAGCGAGTTGGCTGCGTGTGCACGACTTGTTCTTAGGGGACACAGCTGGGACAGCTGACCCAAACTGATTCAAGTGATATCCCATACCATATGGTGTCCTGCTCAGCAATAGAGGCTGGAACAAGGAGGAAATTGGAGGACATTTGGAGTAATGGCATTTGTCATTCCAAGAAACTCTAACGTTTGATAGAGCCCTGCTCTCCTGGAATCACCTGCCTGCCCATGGGAAATGGCAGACGAATTCCTTGTTTTGCTTTACTTGCATGAGGGGCTTTTCCTTTACCTATTAAACTGTCTTTACCTCAACCCACAAGTTTTCTCACTTCTACCATTTTGATTCTCTCCTCTATCCCATAGTGGGAGGGAGCAAGCCTCTGGGTGGTGCTGAGCTGCCAGTTGGGGTTACACCACAACAGCCCTTTTTGGCAATCAACATAGGGCTCAGAAGGTTCAAGATAACAACAGATTTGATTGGAATGTGCCAGACTGGATTTATGGCTGTTATCACTGTTGATCTACTAATTGGCGGACTCCTGTGCTTGCAATGGGGCTTGCTTGCCTCACTGTAAATTAAGAGTTTATTGCTTGTTAAAAGCTGCTTTTTATGTAAGGCTGTTCTGCTGATGACCTTTACTGTATGGTCCCTGAGAAAATATTCATCCCAGCAGTGCCCATGCACTGGCACACCATCAAGGCATCGCTGCTGTGCTGCAGTTTCTGTGCTGCAGTACTGGACAGGCTGAAACTCCAGTGAGAGCTCGAATCAAGGGGACTGTGACCTATGGCTAAGTCCACATGGGAGCAGGACATCTCAAAGAGTCTGGCTGTGGACAAGCCCATCCCAGATCAGGTACCTCATGAAGCATCTGTGCCATGTCTGCGCCACCGGAGGTGTACCTCTGAAGGGATTGTGGTCCAAGGGGAAGTCCATGTTGAAGAACATACACCTTGGAGCATCTGTAGCTGTGCATGAGGACATGCTGGAGCACATCAGAGTGTGTGGCTAGAGATAAGCCCATGACAGCAGGTACACCCTTGGAGGGGGTCCAGCTATGGGTCAGTCATGTTGGAGCAGGTTTATTTCTGAAGAGATTGTAGCCCATTTACAAGGCCACACTGGAACAAGATGCACCTCAAAGTGGTTGTGGCTGTGGATAAGTCTAAGTCACAACAGGTATACCCCTGTATTGACCCTGACTCATAGAAAGCCTCTGGCTGATAATGGGGAAAATACTATTACCTATGTTCTACACATGCACACACTGAGAGTTCAAATTACTTCATGAACCTCCTAGCCAGCTTCAATTTAAAGTGTTCACCTAAAAACTTCATTTAGCCTCAGCAGCTGCTTCAATCACTGAGAGTCTTTTGCTGGCTTGGAGCTGGTCAAGCGAGAAAGTAAGCACAAGGAGTTTGCAAAAGCTTCTTTTCTTTTTTTTCCTTTAAGCCTTTACTTTTGTGTGAGTAAAGGCAGTTGCATTTCTATTTCTTGAAATAAATCTTATTTGACACAGTTATTCTGTCTGACTCTGCAAGGCAGACTGGTTTTTGCCAGGGATAAAAGCTGTGATCATTATAAAACTGTGAGAAAAATCAATGTTATATAAAAGGAATGGTTATTTTATATACGCACACAAACACTGCACACACACCTAATGTGAGACCTTATCCTCTGATCACACAAACAAGGAAACAAATTGGTTACATTTGCTGAGGATGCCTTCTAACACTACTATTGGATATTTTCCAGAGGTAGAGCTGAGAGAAAGCACCAACACTGTTTAATCAGAGCTTGCCATTTTTTCTTATTACCATCATGTCTGATAATTCAATTTATGAAAGCCTATGGATAATTTGAAAGATCCCTGTCATGCAGTTATGCTAATGATTTTCCCTTTAGGTTTCAACAGATCAGGATATTTCTCAGTTTTCTCTTTGTAATTCTGCCTTGCACAATACTGATTTTAATTTAATGTTATTTTTTCTTTTCTATTTAAAAGAACAAATTCTTCTTCTAGGGAAATCATATCTGCCTCTGGTAATATTGTACTTAGATTTTCTTACTAACATACCAAGACCTTCTACTTTCAATGTTTTTTATTTTTCTTACTAAATTCCACTTTAATTTGACTATGTATTACCTTCTGTTACAGCAGTTCTCTGCAGAGAATCTGAAACAAACATAAAGAAATGCCATAATTTTTAAGTCTCTTGAGAAAAAAAGTATGTCTACACTTATGCAGTCCTACTTTAGACTGAAAATATTTCAAAATCTCAAATTTTTCTCAGTACATTACAACAGATTTCAAAATCTCTTGACATTGCAGATTGACTTTGTTATGTACAAACATCCCTCTTTGTTTGAAGATTCTCCAGTCAGACCGTTCTGGCTGCTTTTTGCTTTTCCTCTGTATTATTTCAAGTACTAAGAAAAGCTCTCTGTTGCACTAGGGCTTGCCATAATTCTTAAGCATCTTGTTTTTACACAGCCTGTCTTTGTACACCAGCAGAAGGGCTGCACATTATAAGAAATCACTTCTACAATTGCCGGCTCACAGAAACTCCCTGCACAGCCTCATGTTGCCAGTGGGAAGGAACCACACTCGGCTGCTTGGTGGCTAGGGGATGCCACATTAACATTTTGCTCTGCCTCCCTCACCAGCAGTCCCCGGATGCTGCCTCCAGTCCAGGCTGTTGGGTGTGGGGGGAGGGTGCCACCACATGTGCCAAGGAACATGTCAAGCACCCTAATGGCTGGGTGGGCTTTTCTCTAGCTGCCTTCTGGGAAAAAAAAAAAAAAAACAATCTGCTAGCAAAAACCATATCTAAAAAAAACCTAGCACGGAACTGGTAGTTAAAATGTTTCCCTCCCTTAACTGACACAGCGATTCTGTACATTGCCAAACAAAAGGAGTTCTGACTAAATATTTGTCTCCCACTCTCTCCCCCTATGAAAAATTAACACGCACAAGATCACTCTGATGAAGAACAGCATGAAAGGAGCTAACAATAAAAGAGTAGTATGAAGTGACAAAACATTCATTAAGGATTTAAAAAAAGAAGGGTGGCTTTACACACTGCCAAAAGTTTTATTTAAATAGGCTATTCCATCTTGCCCCCACTATACAGAAGCACACAAGACTGACACTAGAATAAATCTCAACTCTATAAAAAATTTACTGACAGCACAGACTACAAGAGAAGAGCTTGTTTACCCTCATCCTCCAGCTCCTGCCTTCCTGAAAAATTCAGCAGTTTAGTGCTGCATAAATCTGTGTAACACTTCCTGGGACTTCTCCATCCAGCTAACAGCTTTGGAGACATAGACACCACTGGCACTTCAAGGAAAGGTGAGCAGTCCCTCCCTTGCTGTGCTAGAGAACGCCCCTGCAAGACACCTAGAAAAGCAGAGAAGGTAGAGGGGCAAGAGGAAGGTGTTATAACGCAGCTGTATCATTTTAATTTTCTAAAATTGGGGCTGGTGGGAAAGAAGGGCAGGTCCAGAGAAAACCATGCACCACTCCACCACCTGAAGGGGTTGGAGTGGAAGCAATGCCATATTGCATGTCAGGGACCACCGTGTTTCATTCCCAGTGTGTCGTGCCAGGCCGTGGCATGCAGGCACCAGGGGAATCCCACCATTCTTCCAACTGCCACAACCCAGAAGCTCTCATGCTGGTTCAGCTACAGCAGCAGCCAGGGCTCCTCTGGGCTTCTATTCATAATAATTGGATAATTTTTCAATCAAGCAAACAACTCAGTACTAACCTCATGCCTGAAAGTTTCATATTCCAGTCCAAGCTACCCAATGCTGCCCTCCTGTTTTCCTTCCCCTTTTTGCTGGCATGAGGAACATTTTCTGTGATAAAGGCTAGTGAAAACTTAAGAAAGATGGCCAACCCAAATACTGCAGGTCTTTGTGAACAAATAAGCTGTACAAACACGGCCCAGGATGCTTTAGGTTCAGTTAATCCTATCTTGTGCCAGGATGGATAACATGACTCAAGAGACCTTGAGAAAACCTCTCTGATTCTCTTGTTTGTTAAAAGGTTATCAACTGCCTTCTTCCCTTGCCTTTCAACCATATAACACAGTATCTTCAAATCTAGTTTAAAAATAAAGTTTATGCTCTGCAAGTGCAAGAGAGTGTTGAAGCAGGCACCCTTTTATGACAAAGGAAAGTCATCCAGTGGAAAATATGCCAATGTTGAACTAATGTTGACATGAGTCAAAAAAAAAAAAAAAAAAAGAATTCATCATGGGTTTTTTGGCTTGTCCACCTCCACAATCCCTGAAGTCCTGTCCATGTGGTCCTATGACACCAGAGAGTGACATACAGGAGATTAAACTGGGCAGTGGAACAATAAACAGAATGGACAATGTCTATCTGAGGCCCAGCACAAGCTAGCAACATTGAATTACAGTAATGTGGCATTGGGCACTGCCCACGCTCTGCTCGACATTCCCACTGAGGATTGATGAAAACATCTCTCCCCAAGAGGTGATCTGGCAGATGATCTAAAGTGAACAACGAAGTGCATGATGGGGGAAGATAAACGTGGTGAAAGGGCTTAGCCTGTGACTGGCCTTCCATGTTGACACAGATGACACAGTGGAGCAGGGGAACGACTCCTCTCCCTGAGCAATAGGAGAAACATGTAAAATGTGTAATGAACTGAACATAAACCCACCTCCCTGTCTCCCTGCACTGCTGGAGCTGAGAGGGAGGGAGGAGTAGGGCAAAGGTGTTTTTGAGGTATTTTGCTTCTCATTATCCTGCTCTGATTTTGTTAGTAATAAATTCAATTAATATCTCTAATTTGAGCCTGTTTTGCCTGTGACTGTATTTGGTGAATGATCTCTCTGTGTCCTTAACTCATGAACACTTTTTTATATTTTCTCTCTCTCCTGTCCAGCTGCAGAGAGGAGTGATAGAGCGCCTTTGGTCTTTGGTCTGGAATCAAGCCAGGGTCAACTCACTGCACCCTTCCACGTGTCTCCCTAGAAAATGATGTTCTAGGCCGTGCCAAAAATACCAGCATGGCATGTTTCCACACCACTGGCTCGATGGTTTGATCACTGCTCTGACTGTTCTGACAGGGTGAAAAAAGAGGCTGAGAAAAAAACGTCAGTTACATTTTATCTGGAGAATCATTTGACAAAAGTTTGATGGAACAGTGTGAAGTTTTCCCTCATACTGGACTAGGACATGCACCGAACTGGAAGGAGGCCAAAGGGCAGAAATCAGAAGGGCTGTAAAAGATTCAAGTGGAAATATCTTTTAGCAAGAGACCTTTCATAGTTTATGCCCATTCTTGTTCTTGAGTGTTTAAAATACCTGTCCAGAAATTAAGGTTAATTATTGTCTCACCCTTAATGCTGGACATGTCATTCCATAAACATTTTAATCTTGTGTTAAGAAAGATAACACCTCTAAACAGTGAGAAATTAACCAGAGTTTTTTGTATTTCTATTTAGCCTGGCTCTGACAGTAAGAACTGCATCCACAAAGCAATCTTTAGAGAATCCTAGCAAACACTGGTATCTCCTCAGACAATCAGAGGTGTTCAGCTCCCTAATCTATCAGCTTCTGCCTCCCACTCTGTTATAATACCCCCAAAATCTCACTGTTTGGCAGAAGAGGAAGGGTGCCAAGGGTGGTGGAGCCAAAGACCTCTGCCCCAGTGTGAGCCAGGTTTTCCCACAACTGGGAGAGATCCAGGGCACAGCACAGGGACATCAGCACTATCCTCGTGAGTATTTTGCAAGGATCAGAGAATCCAGTGCCTCACACCTGAAGCAGTCACAGCACCTCTCTGCCAGGAAACTAAACAGGCTTCAAATGAAACAGCAAAAGAACCTCCCAGCAAATGTTCAGGTTTTTAACCAAGCCCATTCACTCCTCAGAATTCAAGAAATGTTAAACATTTTTCAGCATTTAGGTCCTTTAGGAAGGGACTTACACATTATGTTGAATTAGGACCTGCTGTGGTTTGACGCTGGTTTAAATGCCAAAGCGCACAAAATCCAATTATATGCAGAAGGGGAGTATGGATTTATTGAGGAAAACAGAAAGGAACTTCAGGGCAAAACAGGTCTACATTTAAACAGTAAACAGTTGCAATACAAAGAAAAGGNAACAGCAAAAGAACCTCCCAGCAAATGTTCAGGTTTTTAACCAAGCCCATTCACTCCTCAGAATTCAAGAAATGTTAAACATTTTTCAGCATTTAGGTCCTTTAGGAAGGGACTTACACATTATGTTGAATTAGGACCTGCTGTGGTTTGACGCTGGTTTAAATGCCAAAGCGCACAAAATCCAATTATATGCAGAAGGGGAGTATGGATTTATTGAGGAAAACAGAAAGGAACTTCAGGGCAAAACAGGTCTACATTTAAACAGTAAACAGTTGCAATACAAAGAAAAGGTTGTTACTAACAGAATGAAAAGTGAAAAGAAATTGTAAGAAACCGAAGCAAACCTTTCAATACCTTTCTTTCCCAGTGCCTCCCTCTTTACCACAAACCTCTCACAAGTGAAAACAAAACAAAACATGGAATTTGGTCAGAGTCCCACTTTTTTAAGAGTCTTTTTATGCTTAAGTAAAAAGAAGTTCTTCTGCTGTGCCATAGAATCTTCACAAACCAACAGTCTGCCCAGAAAAACCATCTGTTGAAGTGAGAAAGGTATCTCTCCCATGAAAACCTCACAGGCTTCCCACACCGCCAAGTCATGGGTCACGGAAAAAAAAAACTCATGGGGTCTTAGTCTCTTAAGAATTAGCTACCTCAGCCTAAAAGCAAAGATTCTCTGCTTCAAATCCATAACAACTTCTCTCAACACCTATGTGGCCTGGCGTGGGCCTCTCTTTAACACCTTCTCACAACTTCTATATGCCCTGGCATAGGCCTGCATCATAGGCTGCACAAGAATTTCCCATCCCCCCAACCTTTTTTTTTCAAATGGATTCAAGTTTTTTCTACAGCTTGCAAGAAGGATTTTTAAGCTCCACGCCGGAAGTGTGGCAGCCCTCTTTTCCTGCCATCAGTTAGCTTCCATCCCACGTGGTCTCACCCTTCCCCTCTGTTTCTGACCTTGGAGTCACCATGTTAAGCTTTGTCCCATGTGACTTTTGTTTTCTTCCTCGCTGACTTGCAAGAAAAGGTGTCCTTGTCAGCTGCGGCGTGTGGTGTTCCTTCAGTTCAGCACAGGCTGTGCTGGATTCAGGGATGCCCTGCCGGCCCCGCACGGGGAGGTCACAGCGGCTCCAGATGGAGTCTCAGCCACACAGTCCCAGTAGGCGAGGGGCCTGCCAGCCCCACTGACTCTGTGTGGGGTCTCAGCAACTTCGGATCATCTCGGCCATGCGGTCTCGGTTACACACTGCCTGTGGAGCCAGGACGGCTCTCCCCTTGAGGGGAGGGCCAGCCCCACACCGCCACCGTGCTGAGGGGGGAAAGAAGGAGGCTTGGCCCAGGCCAAGGGCCCTCCACCTCCGGGCCACCCCTCGGCCCTTAAGGCCAGAACAAAAGAAGAACTTGCCATGCTTGCCTTCCTTTAAATATGTGATTGCAGAGCCCTCTCATCAGGTTAGCAACTTATCCATCAGCCAAGTTTTCAACCTACTGCAGGACCAAAGACTTACACCTGATACGATAAGCTTTTCTCAAGACAAGACTTGGATAATCTACTGGACAAAGTGCATATTTTCATCCAGAAGGTTCTATTGGTTTTAAGGGTTTTGGTCAAATTTTGGACATAAACAGGTTAACAAGAATACAGCAAAAAGATGCTGCAAAAGTCAGAGATGTGTCCTTGAATGCCTTATTCTCCCCTTCCTTTAATTTTTTTGTCTTTTTCTCCTGCTAAAAGACCCAAACAGCAGTGTTAAAGGGGAAGACTTCAAAGTCTGTAAGTGTTATTAGATGAGGAGCCACAACATATCATATGGAAACTGCAATTGAAGAGGAAAAGATTTCTATCATTTAAGACCCTGGTCTTGCCCAAAGCCAATGTAGATGAACACAGACTGACAAGCCCTGAAACAAAGAACAAAACTGACAGACTATCAGCTAAAAGAAAGATTCTGCAGCAAAAAAAGAGATTGGAAGTTATTACAGAAAAATCCTTTAAAGCCTTTAGCCAAGTATCCAGTTGTAGTAAAGAAAGTAAACAAGAAGTTGGGTAGTATTGCTAAAGGAATATAAATCAAGGCTGTTGATATCACTATAATAACACAGTAGCTAAACTTGCAGAGGAAATACATAGTACACTTCCGTGTACATGCACTAGAGGAAAATACAACCTCCTTTTTGACAGGTTGAGCAAAAGAGCTATGAAATACTAACAGCAAATGCAAGGTTTGAATCAAGCTCGTAGACAGATACGTAGAAGTATCTGTGGTCCTTGCATTAGTCAATCTGATTTTTTAGATGAAGGATTATTTCAATCATTACTAACTAGTTTTAATTTAAATTTTGGAGATGCACAGCTTACCACCACCATCAGAGAATGATACAGCAGAAATTTGATATTGAGCATATCCAAGAACTCTGTGTCAGTCATAATTGTTTCTGTAGGACAGACTGGCTACAAGTGAGTTTTCCCTTCCACAAAATGGTATCTTTTGTAACAATTGCTGTCCTTCTTGATATTTTTCTCCATCATTTTCCAACAAATACTAAAAATTAAGGAAGATATGCTTTCCTTCTCTTCAGTTACAATGTGCTTTCCAGACTTATTTAATAAGGGCAACCAGAGAGTCACTGAAATTGCTGGATTTTCTCTTACTGCCTTTGTTAAACTCCCTACAGGTCACTGAAGGTCTAACTAATTATGACCAGGACTGCATGTACCTGGGATACATCTCTTAAAAATAATATTACTGATATGTGAGTCATACTGTTGCCTAATTTGGTATTGTTTAACATTAAAGCACTTCCCTTTCCTGCAGAGTAAGAAATTCTGTGCTGAATGTTCTTAGATCATGGGATTTATAGGTTTCATGTTTACCATATACACCTGTGTTTGTCTAACTGTTGTGGTTAAGGAATGGTATACTCCATTTTAATAGTCCCACTAGAAAAACCCACACTGCTACTTGCTTCCCCTCCTCCTCCAGCTGGAAGAACAAAAGGCAAAGATCACGGGCTGAGATAAGAGCAATTTATTGGAAACAGTAATGGAACCCCATTCTTCTCATAAGTGAGAGAGTCCCTTTCCCCCATCCCTGGCAATTACATAAGTGAGATGGTATTGAACAACATTATTAGGGTCTTGACCATGCCCACATGGCTTCAGGCTCCCTCACAGCTACTTAAAAAAATTAGCCCTGTTCTTGGCCAAAACCAGGACACTAACTTAATTTAAAAGGGGAAAAGAGAGATTTGGCTGAGTGGGTTTTGTTCTATTTTTATTTGTTTTGCGTCTTTTTGCAATACAATGAAAATAACTCTATTCCTGAAAGTCTTTTCGTAGAACTGAATAGTAACATATATATCACAAGTGAGACGACTTACTATATTAGCTGTTATTTTGGTTAAAATTTACCTGTTTATCTGTTTCTTTTCAGAGATACAAAGTTAAAAAATAAAAGAAATGTCAATCCAAAAGTCATTCATTTTTACAAATACGTATTCACAAAGAACTACAGGCTTTGACCAGGCATTCCTTCCTAAATACAATTACCTCTGATATCATCTGTAGAAGAACATCTCTAACAGTGGATTCCTTCCTAAATACAATTACCTCTGATATCATCTGTAGAAGAACATCTCTAACAGTGGATTCCCTCACTGAAAATGGAACTCCGTCACCAGTTTCCAAAGGCTCATACAAGAAAACTGTTACAGAAAACACACAGCAGCCTATTTCAGAAGCTGGCAAAACACAGAAGGAAGAAAAAAGGTAGATCTCATTTTTCCTCTCCAATGTTTTTAAATAGCATCATGAAGCTAACTGAAACAAGAAGGAAAATGAAATCAAGGGGAAAAGAAGCAGCAGCATATATTCAATGGAAGACTATACAAGGAAGAAAATGCAAGAAGAAACAAATATAGGAAATTAGTATGATGACAGCTTAAAAGCCCAGTAGCAGTAGCTTTCATGTTCTTTTAAAATATTGATGACTTTTAATGTGAAATATATTTCTCTTGGTTGTCTGGTTGGTTGGCAGCATTGCATGGTGCAACATTTCCGTTTTGGACTTTGCTATCTCACACTATCTTAGCCTAGTAATCACTCTGAGTTTGATATCAAATCTCCTCTGCCAGGTCTTCCATTGGGATAAGAACTGAAGTGGTGTACACCTGCTGGGAAGCCAGTCATTTAAATCATTGTTTACTCCGCATGTAACACATGAGGTGATTTTGTCCCTCCGAGCATCCTGGAGGCCCTTCTCAAGACCAGACCTGGCTGTTGTGCAGAGGAAGCCTGCAGTGTCCCATCAGCAGAGCTGGTGTGACACAGACAAGCGCCAGGGGCATGCCTGCCTGACCTGATGGCAGATGCTAACTGCAGAGAGCACCTTCAAGGCAGCGCCATACGCCAGGAAGGGAGAAAGACCAACTGCATGCTGTGGACGTCTGCTCCCCAGCCTGCTGCCATCCACCCACAGAAGCACTCAGAAAAGCCAGGCTTTGGGTTTGCATACACTGTAAACACGCTACACCTTCAAGTCTAATAAGAACAGAGAACATCACTGAGAAACAAGCATCGTAAGGAGCTCCGCCTTATCCATAGAGCACTGAATTCTGTGCCTGTGTCTCCCCGAAGATTAGTGTGAACTGCTAGTGACTCATTGAAAGCTCAGCAGGACTGAAAAATAAGCAGTTCACTGCCACTTTTCTGTACAGAAAGCTATTTCTAAATACATGAACTAATATGAACTCTGGGGCAGGTACCTTATTTTGTTGTGGATTCATACAATTCCCAAGAAAATAGCGGTTGGTCCACGAATGCAGCAGCATAGCACTGCCACAGCAACAACATGAGAACAATGTAAATTGCAGTCACAGCACTGAGATCCTGTAATACAATAAAATGTGCCTGTGATTCAAACAGGAACTCAGCAGATTCTCAAACATAGCCTGCCATGAAAAAGCAATTTAAACTCCAAATCAGCTGAAGTATAAAATTCTTTCTCTTAAAAAAATTTAAGAAAACAAAGCTGTAAGGAAGTGTCAAATTCATTTTAAAAAAAAATACAAAATATTTCTCCATTTTTATTTTATCTAGAGTTTTTCAAACGAAAGGAGCAGCCTGCTTTGTTGTGTTCAAAACTGCTTCCCTATCCCGAGCTAAGTGAATAATGCCTTTCACACAACAGCAAGACAAAACAGTTCATGCAGACTTTCTTGGTAGTTCACAGAATAAAGCATCCTAAGAACACAAACCATTAATAGCTGCTAATTCTTATTATCTTTTTCTTTAAGCAATGGGATGCATAATAGTTTGGTTAAATGGTTTAATACATTACACATTACTTCCTCCCTGGATTTTTAAGAAGTAGATGAATAAGCATATGAGTATCACTGCCTCACTCAGGCTAAAATCATGTCTTCCCATGTTCCTGATCATACGGGTAATTTCCCCTTCCTTTTCAGTATTTCCTCAAGAAATACTCTTTGTCAAATGTTTAATGAAAATCAAATCTTTAGTGGAGACAAGATGTAAAATATCATGGAAAACTATGAGAGCAGCTGAAGACATTTCCCACTGGAAACAGTGCTTTGTCAGCATATGCGCTGAGCTTACTCACAAAGATTTGCATTATTCAAACACACCTACAAGCTACAGGGTGGAAAAAAAATCCTAAATTATAGTGTAATTAACTGCTAAGCCGTATTCCTAGGGCCATCTGCCCTTCACTCAGAAGTCACCATTGGCACCCTCCCACATGACTAACAGCCATTAAAGGCCCTCTTGCCTTCAGCATCCCCTGGCACAAAGCAAATACTTAATCTCATATAACAATACCATCTAGTGGTAAAATATAATCATTACACTGAGAATCTCTTTTCCTACAGCACCACCAGATAGACACAACAAGAGCAGAAAACATCTCCTTACACAAATAACTCTGCCCAGCATTAGAGCAAATTCATAACTATTCATTTCATCTAAGCACATTCTTAGCTTTAAGCACATTGCTCCGTGTAGAGCAGATGAGCCTGTAGTCCTCCAAAGGATATTAATGTATCAGTGCCTTAAACCACCACCTAAGGAGCAAAGACACCAAATCAGGCCAAGAGTCATTGCAAGGCACAGCACTACCTGTTACAAGTGTGCTGGCCACACGTAAGGAACAACACATGTGTGTTCACAGCTCCTCTATGACATGTAATGATACAAGAAATGCAAATTTCTCCTGTTCTGAGCAGAGTAAATAGAGAAAAAAAGTGCTTCTCTCTATGTAAAGACAGAAATAGTATTCAGCTGGCATCCTGAACCAACTTCCCCTGTATGACTCCACTTATCCATGATACCTAAAAAATAGTGAAAACTGAACATAAAGGCAAATTGTCACATTTCATTTCAAAATCTTTAGGAGAATGTGAATGGTTTGAGAGAGCAGAAAAAAGCTGGAGTGAGTCAGCAAGGCAGAAAGATGACTAATGGGAAAAAGCAACAATTTGTTTTACAAAACAATAAATACTGTTATATTGATGATGCACAACTAAAAAGCTATTTGACATGAAATAAAATTATTCAAAGACAGAATCCAGTATTAATGCAATGGGACAATTTGCTCTACTTCAGTGGGCTTTGTGGGAACATTAGCACATTGTAAATAACAACAAAGAGTGAATATTTTTGAAGGGCAAATATAGTCAAAAACATGTAGGAATAATTTAGCACATAAAGCAGTGTCACGCACAAGTCTGGCTTGTTATCAGCTTGACCTATTGAATGATTCTCTCTCAAAAAAGACCAAAAGCCCAAAAGCCGAAGCACCCTCATACCCAGGAAAAAACCAAACATTAAAATTGCACTCTACCAACTTACGTCGAGATTCATTTGTGGCAAGCTACAAAGTTCTGCTTGTACTGAAACAGAAGATACCAGAAAAACCACTGTATTGTTTGAAATATGTTCTTATAAAAATAAGTCAATTGCTCTCACAAAACGTGATGGTCTAGAAATCTTCTACAGCCTTTAACTGCAGCTGTTGTTTTCCTGCAAGATACATATTCATCTAAGAATCTTGAAAATTATTTAAATGCTTGTCCCCTTAATTATCTAATTCAGCAAGATTAATAATGTAACTATCACCCCATTAAAAACTGATGCTCTTCAGAACCTCCTTTAAGCAGCCTTTCACTTAATGAAAAGATCAGCAAAAAAAGCAGATTTCCAAACATGAAACATTTATTACCCAGCAATAACAACTTCCTATTAAAATTAGCAACAGCAGTGAATCCAACAGTTATTCAGAATGTTATTAAGAGCTAAGATGTTAACAAGGGAATATGGTGACAACCTCTTATGAATAAAAAATGATGGCTAGTAGTATGTTTTAAGACATTCTGAACAGAAATATCATTGGGATCATGCTGTTTCTCTCCAATGTATATTACTGCCACCCTCAAATACACAATTACATTATCACAAGCTTCAATTTATTATTTTAGATGTTAGTTATCAGCTCTAATACATTTTGGATTTTTAAATCTTTTCATAAAGTTCTTATTGACAATTAAAACATTTGAAAGTCATTTTTTACAGAATCAATATTTGGTTGGTATCTGTAATTTATCAAGACTGTTTACATAGGGAAAACATTAGTTTCACTCCTAAATTTGAGGCAGGAACTGATGTATTCTACTCCCCAAGGTTTCAAAAATGGAGTGAATTGGGATCTCAAGCTAGAATACTTGCTGGAATGAGATTCCTGAAGCAGCATACCTGCTCTGCTCAGTCCACCTGCACTCTGCTTTTCATACCAACAATCCATACCCAGGTCTCTACAGAATTTCAACCTGTCAGTAATGACTATGGAATAACATCATTTTATTCAATGAAATAAAAATCTAAAAGCAGCGCTTCAGAACTAAACTATACCACTGAATGAAATTCCTTTTCATTTTTCATTTTCAGAGGAAAGTTATATTTATAAATTATTCTCTATTCCTTGCTATTACTTGCATTTAAATGAATACCTTATGAAATAAATTTCTTTACACAGAACATCAGACTATCATAATTGTTATAATCATATCATAAAAAAACTTCTTGCATATTGTAGAAGCACTAGTAGTAGCACTCAATCATGGAAAGTAGCTTTCCATCATCCCCTCCTTCATGATTCTTAAGACAAAAATTGTAAGGGGTCGATCATCACACAGCACACAAAAGCAAATATTGAACAGGAAAATATTAATATCTGTGGAGATTTATTACAGAATTATAAATAAAATTTCATTTAATTCCTTAATATCTTCCTGTCTTAAAAACTGACAAATGAACTTCCTGAAATGTTTTAGTAATTCAAGAGATATGACTGAAATTTTCATTATAAAATTTTCAAGATTCCGTGACATCTGCTGAAAGTGCTTCATGGCAGGACACAAGCAGTCAAGATGACTGAAGGCATCAGGGACAATTTTGTGCTAGAGGTACTGGGTGGGCCAGGCAGGATGATGCTTGCCAGCATCTGCTGTTCACTGACAGAGAGGAGCTGCCTGGGATGGGACAGCGGGAGGCAGCCATGGCTGTACTGACCATGCAATAGTGAGGTCCAAGAGTCTGGTAAGCAAGGAGTGGAGTACTGCAGAGTTCTAGCCTGGGGCCTGTCCTGCTTAACGTTTTTATCACTTTCTTGGAGGAGATAGTGGAGTGCACACTCACCTAGTTTGAAGATTAACACCTAACAGAGAGGGGCTAGTTGATGTGCTGGAAGGCAGAGCTGTCTTTCAGAGAGATGAAGGCAGGCTAGAGAAATGTGCTGAAAAGAACTGTGAGAAATTCAGCAAGGAGAAAAGCCAAGTGCTGCCCTACAAAAGGAAGCCCCCCTGCTGCAGCCCAGGATGGGAGGGATAGGCTGGGAAGAAGTTCTGCAGAAACTGCCCTGGTGGGCATCCAAGCATGGGCCAGATTTGTGCCCTAGCCAGAGGGACAGCCAGCAGCCTCTTGGGCTGTATTAGCAGGGGCACAGCCAGCAAAATGAGAGAAGAAATCCCTTAATCCCCCACTCAGCTCCTCAGCACTCACTAGACTTCATCTAACTGTGTCCAATACTGGAAAGACATGGACAAACAGGAGGGAGTTCAGCAGAGAGCCCCCATGATGCCTGAGGCTGAAACACTTGCCCTACAATGAGAGACTGAGAGAACCAGGACTTGCTTAACCTAAAAAAAACGTTGGGGGAATTTAACAGCAGCCTGCCAGTACTTGCAGGGAAATTAACAAGAAGATGGAGCCAAGATCTTCATGGGATGAGGACAAGACACAATAGATTTAACCTGAAACAAAAGGCTCAGAATGGATTTAAGGATAAAACTTTCACCCTTAAGGGCAGTCAGGCAGGGGAGCAGGTTGCTCAGAGAGGCTGTGCAGCCTCTTGGATGTTTTCAAGACAAGACTAGATAAAGCTCAGTATAATTCAGTCTGACTTCAGACCTGACCATGCTTTGAGCAGGAGTGGATTTTGAGGTCCATTCTGCTGAATTAACCTGTGATCTCATGCCCCTAAGACTAAGTGATAACTATCTCTTTCTTATCTTCCTATAGGATGCAGAATATATGCTGGTTAATCAACTAGAAGCAAATAGCTTCCATTAGTTTGAAAACAGAGTGATCTCTACCCATGTTAAAGTTGGCCTTAATAAATATAACTAAGGTTTTACTGTCAATGTTCAAATACTTCCATTTTGGCATTTTAAGCATTGCCAAATATTCCTTATGAAGTTTTGCTGCTGTTTTGAAAACAATCATGCAGATAATGGATTACTCCCTTTTCAGCTCCACAGTAATAATAACCCTCAAAACCATCTGGATATTCCAGAGTTTGAGGATTCATTGACCACAAAGAAAGTGATGCCCTTTTCAGCTGATATTAGTTATTTTCTCAGCTAAGACGAAGAATACACATGAAGATTTGCACTGCTAAGGTGTACACCTGTTCTGTTCCAAGATCAGACCAAAACTACTGTTTAATTATTTACATAAAGATTAGTCACCACAGATTTTACTTCATTTATCATCTTGGGTATTTCCTTATTATGACATTTATTAGCAACCAAAAACTTCAAGAATTCTTGGAACACATGTTAGCATTATATGCCCCACTACACATCTTATATATGAGCAATTAAGAAACTACTGCTACATAAACTGCAGTAAGCTTTATGGCAATCTTCACGAATTCCTGGGGAAAAAAAATTCACTCATCCTGCAAACCTCAAATTTATTCTCACTCTCTGGAGCATTCTGACTTTTTAACACATAATAGGCCATAATCACCATCATAATCACAACCTAGAAATAAATTTAACCAGGTAAAAGTTATAATGTTCAACTCAACATTAAAGCACACTTGCTGTGTTACCTTTGGAACCTTGTGTCTAAGCAAATAGACTGAAGATATTTTTCTCTGTGTAACATTTATCCCCATGACAAATGCAAGAAATAAAAGGATGTTTGGACACAAATATATAAGTACATACATAATCCAATTTGAAGTACTTATTGTGGATCATATGTATTCCAGGAATACAGTTCAAATCTCATCTTTTTCCATTCCTCTCATCGTGGTACACTGTTTAAATGTGAGAACTTCTCACATTCCTGAACAGGTAAAATGTAGAAGTGAGCTGCTTCAAATCAAGTACACAGGACTTCTCTGATGCTCCCATGAAGAGGGCCCATATGACAAAGTGGATATTTATCATATTTCTCTAAGTCCTCTTAAGTTGCTAGTGATTTCCATTAACCTAATCATAGGATCTGAGAGATCTTCTTCTTCAATTCTCCTTTTGCTGAAACTCTCACTTAATCCTCGTCCTCAGTGAAAAAGTATCCAACCTCTCTCCCTCGTTCTACCCTGTGCCCTTGAAGCATCCCTAAAACAGTCCTTTCAGCAATTCAGAGCGCAAGAAAGACACTGCTGTGAAGATGAAGAGGGAATGCGGTCAGCTTCTTTTTATGGGCTGCAGAAATCAAATGGAAATACCAGTGGCTCTGTTAAGGCCACTAAATATGAGTTTCCACACCACATCAGAAGAAGATGGCCTGCTACTGTATTTCATCCTGCACAAAACATCCACAGACTACTTGAAATAAAGCTTACAAATTACTATATGTGACAAAGTTTGCTCTTTACAGAATTAAATAAAAATTTCAAAAATTTTTATCTTTGCATATTCTGATCTACGTGGCAAGTGTAAAATACATAAACAAAACCAAAACAAAACAAACCAAAAACAAGCCCCAGAGGCTTGTGTAATACCAAGTTCTAACAAGAAAGAGCTGAAATATGAAGCTGCCACCATAACCTCTATTTTCTGCTTCCAACTTGATGCATCTTACAAGGATGCAAAACGAGAAGTTTCATTTGGATCTATTTTTAAAACCTTAACCACAGAGCTCAAAAAAATACAAAGTTTATTTTATTATTTAATACAAAGTTAGGTTGATTCTAAAATAGAATTACAAAAAAAGACTGAATATTGTTTAGAGTTGTTCTGCAGAAGTTTGACTATTTGGGTCAGTTTCCTCTTACACATGCAAAAGAAAAATAAAACACAGCATACCCTTAGAGAGAGAGAGAGAAGTGATCTTCATGGTAGAGTAGCACAAAGCAGACACAAAAAATCTTCATCAAAACTTCAGACATTCTCAGCAGAACCCTTTAACAGAAAGATTTGTTTTTGAAGACTAACAAGGATGAGGTACATATTATCTGCAGGATGTCTCAAATTGCCTAAGGTGGATGCTCTAAACTGCACATCCTCTGAATGTGACTGATGGTCCTTATTGACGTAGGAAAAGTCTGGAGAACTATGATAGCTGTCCACAGCAAAGGAATACTATGAAATTTTTTAAAGAAAATAATTATTTTTGGATATCTGAAGTAGTCAATAACAATTTGTCCTCTGCACTGACATACTGTCTCACTGTGGTTCTGAGTAACTTTGATACACCACTGAATTTTTGTTCTTCTCAATGAGCATTTTAGAAGCACAACATATACAGAGGTGTTTCAGTATACAGGAGCTTAGATCCGCCATACCTTGCTCTGAGTGGAAAGCTCACTCAGACCTAGCTTTATCATTACACAGTGCCTAAGAAAAATGAGCAGCTTTTCTGGGAAACAGGCAGGGAGTCAAATCACAAAATCACTAAATGTTATTAAGATTATATTTCAGAATAAAGATTTGGTTTCCTCATCTTCTTAGCTACTCTCTATCTCTCCTTTTCCTAGTTTAGCTGAAATTGAAATGAGGTTTCTTGTCCAAGATGACTGCCTCTCAGGAGGAGGAAAGGAACCAAGGAAGAACCAAGACTCTCCTCTGCAGCCTTGCAGGCCTCAGAATTGCTTCATTCTTTTGCACTTGGACATCATACTATGTGTGAGGGTTATTTAGTGAGAATTTAGCATCAGGAGAAATACTAAATGCCCAAACTGCTTATTTCATTCATAGCCATTCTTTTGCTATTAATGCCATACAAAGACTGATCACAGTATTATTAGAAGACATAAAACTCAGAATGAGAGAGTTCAACACAGCAGTGCATTTCTTCTGCCTGGTTTTGGTGCTTCAGGGTGCACTGAGGGACACTGTTCCAGTGTTCAGAGGACACACTCAAGTTCCTATTCCTCTGAATAAACAAACACCAGCAAAAGCATGTACGCCGTGTCAGCCTGGGCTTGCTGAGTCTGCACACAAGCTGAAACCATGACTCACTGACAGGGACTATCTCACTGCTCCCTCTGAAGTGTCACACGGGCACAGCCTGTAATGCTTTCACAAGCTAATCCAGAAAAAGGGTGTCAAAACACACCAAAGGTGTGCAGAATGGGAGTCTTAGCACAGAAGAAAGCAAGTAAAAGGCAGGAAGACAGCCAGAGTGCAGAGAGTCCAAGTGACAATACATACAAATAAATTAAGGGACCAACACTTTATTCTCCTCATGACCTCCACATGAGTCCCCCTGACATTACAGAGAACTGTGGAGGTTGGCCTCAGCCTGTACTCCATCTGACATACTATCAAATAAATGCAGAATCTCGCCTTGTCCTCTTCATGAATTTACCATGCCAGATCAAAGAAGTGGGAATTTGGGAGCAGTGCAGTACTGATGCAGCTGGCAGAGTTGTTTATTTGAGAGGCTAAATTCAACCCTCTCTTGGTCGAATAACTTAATTGTGCTTACTGGGAGTCTGCTTTTTAAAAGGTTCAATTCTTTCTGCTGCCAAGAATCAGAGTTTGCTTTCAGCATGAAATTATCTCAGGGGAAGGCTTTTCTGAGCCAAACCAGTCCAAAAGTATTCTTAATTGCTTTCCATGCTCTTGTGAAACATGATATTAATCCACAGCAGCAAATCCACATTCTAAACCAGAAAAATTAAGGAAAGGTAAAAAAACAACCTGACAGAAGAAAATAAGAATTTTAACTACATACCCTAAATAACAAAATGCAACTTCAGATGTTAAGACTTTTTAACAATCATTGTGCCCCCCCATGGAAAACTACAATCAGGTTACATTAACAATGGAACATAGACTATGCAGACCTATTTAAATAAGAATTTCAAATAGAACACTATTTGAAAACTCTTTGACTGGTCTATAGAGATGCATATTATATTTTATTCGAAAATTGTCCAATAAATTTAACTGAACTTATAAGCAAGAGAGAGCCATTTGAAGGGTAAATAAATTTTCCTTTGTCTTGATTTGCTTTTATTAATATGTCAGAAGTTTCAGGAAAGATGAGATTATCTTTCATGCTAGAATAGCAATGCTGACACAACAATATCCAAACTATCATTGAAAAACATTAGTCTACATAGAGTTTTCATCTATTGTACTGAACTACAAACATATTTCTTAAGGGTTTAGAAGCAATGCCTCAGTATGAAGGTAGACAAAAGGAGCAGTGGAATACAGCTTCTGTAATCAACAGCTTTATACTCTTCAAAATGCCTAGGATTATATCAGGAAAATTCTGAGAATTTCCCAAGTTTAGATAACAAGGAACTAGAAAGCTTTGAAGACAGATTAGTTAGAAACAGAATGTCTATAATAGTCTTATGAATCATTTAATACAGATATGGGTGCAGATGGGTCAAATAGATATCAGTCTAAATCATACAGGATGTGACAAGTTTTGTCTCTTCAGTGATCCTTCTGTCAGCTTGAATAATTTGCAGAGGAATATATCTGGTTTCCCCCCTCATCTACAGAGGCGTCTCATTCTGTCATTCAGTAAATATAAGTATCCAAGCGGAAGCCTTTTCTAAATCTATTCACAAACACACCCATGAGTATGTCTGAAAATAATTGTACAGGAAGCTCTAAGCATTGAGGTGACTTAAATACTTACTTTAAAAAAAGGTATAATTTATAAATGTTCCCTGATCATTTTCTCTGTAAACAGAATACAAGAAGAGCAACCCATAATTAGTGGCAGCTCAGTTTAAAGTCAGGGGATGTCAATATACTAAGGAAATTAGGAGTCTGACATAAAATCTTTCAGGCTCGAAGCAACCCTAGGTGAGACACTTGCTAAAACAGGCAGATGACAGGAACATGCAATACAGGTTGGCCAATGCACACCATATGAAATACTCCCACCTACAGCCATGTTTAAAATTAGCATGCCAATCACCAAAAATAATAACAGTTTTTCAGTACACGATGTCATTTCATATTAAGTTGGAATGAGTTGGGCCAAAGCAATGCACATAGAAAAGTAAAAGATCTGTAGTCTCTCCACTACTCTGTATAAAATATCTGTTAACAATAGGTCTCATAAACTTCCATGGTAAGGTGTGCCTGGTTGGAAGCGATTTAGAGATATTTGACCAAGTGCTCAATTGGAAAGTAGATTTTATTAGATTCAATATCGTTAAATAATATTAAATTTCTTCTAGATTAGACATATATTCTAAGAAGCTAGATATTTTCAAATTCAGATAATGCAGTATCCTATAAGCAAGTTAGATATCTATCATCTATCAGCACGAGCCTGTCAGAGTTCAATAAGTATTTGGACAAAGCTCTCAGGCACATGGTGTGATTCCTGGGGTGTCCTACACAAAGCCAGGAGTTGGATTTGATGATCCTGATGGGTTCCTTCCAACTGAACATGATCAGTGAGGCCTTAGATGCAGCATTTTCTGAAATACTAATGAAAATGCACTACACAAAATCAGTTTAGCACCTCCTAAATTATTTAACAAATAATTCTTCTCCAATGGTGCTGTTTCTAATGGAATCATATATACTATTGATCACAGATAAAAATATTACTATATAAAATTATTTTTCGTAAGATTTGCAGAACACATCTTAATCCAAAGCAATGCTGAGAAAAATCTAGATTCTACAAAGTTACTTGATTTGGTAAATCTGGCTTATTTGAATTAGGGGTACTTTTAACAAAACTCTGTGTATCAGGGTTGAACTATTAACATTACTCTTACTGTATGAGAAACTTAAAAGAATTTAGAAGATAAGATGATTGATTGATTGATTGATCATAGGTGTGCAGCAGTGTACACATGGTACAGCGTCATGACATATATTTACTTTTAATAACTGTTGAATGGGACATTGATGAAAATTCTGTACTCTGCACTGTAAGGTACTACATATTACAAGTCTGTCAGCAGAGTGAATAAAAAGGAAAAAGGAGAGAAGTTCCCCAAGCCTCTCTTTTTCACCCCTCAGTACTTTGGGAAGAGAACTCCTTTAGAAAGTAACACCAGGGTATACAAGCTAGATCCCAAGCACCTGCATCACTACCAACAAGTACAAAAAAAAAGAATGACATGATTTTAAGATACGTGGAAAAGAATCCCATTGTATTTGCTTAAATTAATATAAAAAGTCTAGGCCACACATAAGTTACCTTAGGCACATCTGCACAAACATTGGAGTTTGGAGCTGAGACAATAAAGAGAGAAAAAATAGACTAAAACAAAAAAAAGGTTTCTCTTCAGTAAACAAGAATTACAAAAATTCTATTTAAACTTTTAAGTTTTGTCTGACTCAAAATGGCTTTTTTAATGGTTTCAGTGTCACACTTTTCAATCATTCTAGAATTCAGGTCACTTCAAAAGAAAAATGTCATTTTAAAGTAAAATTCAAGTAATTTCATTTCTATAACAGTAGAAAATTGTGTAGGCTTGAATACATGGATGTTTCCCTTAAAACCTAAGAACATTTCTATGTTTTCAAAAATCCCTTTTTATCCTCAACCAAATCTGTTTCCCAGACTGCAACCCGTTTCACATTTCAGCCTCTCCTTACCACATCGCTGAACCTGTAAATCAAGTACAAATGTATCTCAGAATATGTAAAATAAAAAGGTTACACTGTGTAAATTAAAATCTCCAAATGTCGATGCTACATTATTTCATACTTGTTCACTTATCTTTTCCATCATTCCCTTTTCAAAGGACTGTGTGTAAAGGCTGTAGAAGAGGTGATGCTAGCATTATACTCAGTGGTATTTTTCTCTTCTGCAATAATTATACAGAGAGAAAGTCAAAACAAGTGTAATGACTCATACAAGATTAGCAAAATGCTCACATATAAGTAGAACTCGTGATGACATCTACAGAGGAACATCACTGGTAATGTTATGTTTGACAAACCAAAACCACAAGAGAAGGTATTAGAAGACTGGGTAAAACTCTCAGCCTAATGCAGTTCTAAAGGGAACTCACAACTGGCAGATTGAGATGGGAAAAAGTTGTTCCACTAAGATTGTCATGGTATGCATAAATAAAAAATGTGTATAGGCACACCTTCATGCTCTGGTCACTCTTGAGGTATTGATTTCCAGAGTCCCTTGGAAAGATTTCCATAAATGCTGCATGGCTGAATCCCAGAGACAGCAATAAAAATCTCAAACATCCATTCAAAGTATTTAAAAACTGGTTACTTTTGAGTCTCATTAGGTATAATGAAATCTTAGATCTGTACTTAGACAAACTATATGCAATGTAAAAATAAAAGCTTTTCACACAATGAAAAAAAAAAGAACAAAACTTAATCCGAAGATTAAACCCCTACTCACTAAGAGTAAGCATTTTGAAGTTTGTGCCATCCATGTTTGACCAAGCAGAACAGAAGCTTAAGCATAAGCTTGTGAGGACTTTTTTGATACTGACAACCTTTTACTCACATAAACTTTCTGTTAAAAATTGGTTTCTTCCCTGTATTTTGAAGTGGGACTGCTGTCTAGTGCTGGGGGATTTTCCCATCACTGATACTTTCTAATTTCAGTTTGTTTTCATCTCAGTTACTAGACCATGAAAAATAGATCAATACAAAGTCTTGAAAAAATTATAAAAAACATTAATAGAATTTACAGTTAAGAAATAGCTACGCTTTGTCCATCTAAATGAGCATCTTAAATTGCGTTTAAAATTCAGCATTTTATAGAAGTATTTGTTATGATTCTTTTAAAATAATTCAAAATCAACTTCTAATAGAAGAGAAAATCATCAACTGAAACACCAGTACAGAGGTATAATACTTTTTATCCTAGTTGGTGTTGAGGTGATATGTGGCTTCCATATTATGCCTCACATTCACACTTAATCAGAGAAACAAAAGACATTTTTTGAAAACATTTCCCCAAACAGCAAGCTTACAACTCCTTTAGTAAGAGTTCCTACATAATTCAAATCTTTTCTGAGGACTTTTACTTTACTTCTTGATCCACAGAAAGCAGACACATGAGAGTCCTTCCCCTTACCAGAGGGCAATCTACCCTTCACAGGTGTCTCACTCTGGAAATCCAGTCTGGCTGCTCATGACAACAGTAGTACAGAACAAGACTGAAAGTACATCCCCTCCCATAAATAGTTTCTAACAGTCATCAACAGCAGGAGCCCTGCAAGAAGTTTATACAGAGCTTGTAAGAGGGTAAACATGCAGTGATCATTTCCGCATGATCACAACTTCTAGCAATTTGCATCTCAGTTAATTCCTGAGGTGGAGAGGGCATTTTTTTATTTTTTGTAAGAACTTGGTGGAATTTTCTTCATGGAAGTGACCATTTCTGGAGTCAAGTACACTTTTAGAGCCCCCAACAATCTGCAGCATGCAGTTCTGCGTCTCAACCACAAATCATGCTGATGCATGAAGTGGGCACCTAAAAAACAGAGACTACACAGGAATAAGGGAATAAAGGTAGGTATTTATTTGAAAGGCCTTCAAAGGTACACCCTGGTCCAGCCAGAGGCTATTGCCAAAATGGATCCCAACATGTACAGCAGGTCACAAGTTCTTCACACTTTCATAAGTTTCATTCACTTGAATATCAGTGTTAATTCTCCAATTAAAGCTTCAGTTAATGATGTCATTTCTCCAAGCTTACCCCCCTTCCCAAGATGTTGGTTTACACATTTTGGGCCTAGGACAGTCTGGGTGTCCTTGGAGAGCAGGCTTGGAGAGGCTTTGTTATGTTTATCTGGCATAAGAGAGCAGAAGTTAACAGGCTACAAGAAACTTCAGAGTTATACACTAGGCAGTATAGGATTTGAAAAATACAAAAGTTAAAACCCAAGGCATCTATGCTAAGAATACCCTCTGCCTCTCTACAAGACCCACTGTTGTTCTCTTCTTTCTTCTCCATCCATATATACTTCAGGATTTCTTTCATACTCTTTCATCACTATGTCCAACCAAAGGCACTTCAAAATTTCCTAATTCATAGCTGATCACTCCTGCATGGAAGACAGCTGATCTGCTACAAAGCTTGAACTCTCCAAACATTATGAATTACATATGCCACTTGCCTGTCATATCCATCTTGAGATCAAGAAAATGTCAGGGCTCTTTCCAAGAGAGACTTCCATCTTCATAATTAATATTCTTGTCCTCTAGTTTTGTTATGTGAGGATACCATAGGTCACAGTACCACCTTATTTGGGTTGAATATTTACAATCTGGTGCACCTGTCATCTTACTGCTTCCCTAGATAGTTAAGATGCAAGATAAACAAAGATCAACAGCACCACCTTGAATCAAAGTCTGTTATCAATTACACTCAAAAAAGCCTAAAGAATCCTGGAAGCATGTTGTAATATATTCCCTTCAACCCACACTGCTAAGCGTATGAGACAAACACCTAGGAGTCGTGACATTATTTTCAATTATCGAAGTTTGAGTGAGATCCCCAGCTAAGAGAACATGCTCTGCCAAGTGCCTGAAGAAAACCATAACCTCCATAGGGCATCACCTTGGAAAGTACAGGATCTGTTGAGAGCCTGAAGGAATAATTAACTAGAGATGGTCACAACACTGCAGACAGATGGCAAGGAACTAGCCAGGGAATGTAAAAGTTCTCCTACAATGCCTTTTGGAGAATTTTATGCAGCCTCCCATCCCAGAATAATCACATACACTGAACCCGAAACTAAGTATTTTCCATAACCAAAAGCCCACCTTAGTCACCATACCTGTTCTCTCAAAAAGCTCAGGTTGAGTTCCAAAATAGATCTCTGACTTTGGAGGAAAACTTAAAGGGAAAGGTTTCTATTCAGCTTCCTAACAGAATAATGACATATTCCAAAAGCATGAAAATGTAGTAGAGTTGATACTCTCTGGTAGTGGTTTGTTTTGGTTTTTTTTCCACTTTCGACTTTCATTGGGAATCTCAGTCAATTTATATCACAGAGGAATCTATCTTCTGCCTACAATGGGCAATTTATCTTTTTCTGTTTGAAAAATACTCTCAAGAATGTGTCCCTACACAGGGGAAACAAGATTGCATTAGAAGCTCTGAGTATAGGTAATTCCTTCACCCAAATATCTTCTGGTATACACTGGATGAGATACTCAACATGCCCATCAAAATCTTATGCTCATCCAAAAAAAAATTTAAGTTTACTGTCTGTTTGCAAAGATTTCCTTTTTCTCAGAATAATGTAAGTACTCAGAGAAAGACTGCCACATGAAATTTTGTCAAGATCCCTGCTAACTATAAAAATCTTAAACTAAATTTTTATTTGAAAATTAAAACACGAATAAACAACATTGGCCCAGCTTTGTATTTGTAAAAAGATCTAAAAGTTTTGTCACTTCTGCAAGCAGCACATTTAGAAAGACTTACATGGAGGTTTTAAACCTGAGTATTCAAACATAGGTATGAGGTCTTTTAAAATGTCACAAGTTTCCAGAGAGCAGTTTTAAAATCTGAGCTATAATAAAGCTCTGCAGAGATTACTGTTTTCCCTAAGACATTACAGGGTGTTTCCCAGCCTTTTTCAGAAAACAGCCATGTTTATTTCTGCTCACTCACTGACACAAGCCACTGTCCTAAAAGAGGTCTCAGCACCTGGTTTGGTGCAAAATGAGCCTACCTTCTGCTAAAACAGCAAGAATTCTCATGAAATAACAAGTGTAGCAAATATATTCTCTCAAATGTTTTTATGAAAGTAGAAGAGATAGAGACATCATTTGCTGCACCCCTTTGACAATGTTATTATTTGACTTCTCAGCATGTCTTGTCAATGATATCATCTCCCAAACCCAACTTCAGTCTCCCTTACACATTGAACAAACATTATCCTTCTCACAGTTATGCTCTTGCTATAAACTGTGTGAAAACTTGTATGAAGTTACGCTGCTGGAAAGCAGCCTAACTTATCTGCAGTTTCCAGGAGAAAACCTTCTTGTATAATGCACCAGGATAGATCCCGGTTCAAAAATAAAAGGCTACAATGTCTTACGTAAATCTGGGGGTTGAGTGAAGAAAGGGCAGCGATCTGGAGGTCATAAATATTCTGGCTATGCTCACTCCATATGCTCTGAAGTTCAACTATAAATAGCCCTCAAATTGCTACACACTTTAACAAAGTTGAATAACTCAGCTTTCACTTTGTAATGTGAGGGTAAAAGTCTAATAAAGCCACAGAAGGGCAGAGGAAAAGAGCTGCTGAAGCCATGTAGACATCTGCTGAAAGGGTCCTAGCTGTGAATTTCCATAGAGAGAACCAGCTGGCTTTAACACAGACAAAGAAATGAGAAAGTACAAGGCCAGCCAGAACAAGGTCAGCTCTGTGTGGGGAGCAAGCAAAGCAGATAACACTGACGTGAGTGGTCTATAAGAGGCAGAAAGGAACAGCCACATACATCTCTGCCTCCACACATCTAATTCCCACCAAATTCTACAGCCAGTTATAACTTTAGACTATCTTATTTTTACATATCAATACAAGTTTTACATAATTATACGTTTGGCATCAAAAGTAGTGAAAAAAAGAAGCTGGGTCATCTGCTGCCCATTTCCAGCCAATTTATTGGTAAATTTTATTGTCTTTGAAACACATTTCCAAGCAAAAACTGCTGATTTGCTGGACCCTACCTGTAGCCTTCTGGTTCCCTCTTTTGAAAATTTTTGTGTTCCTTCCAGCTGCTGGGACTGCCTACGCAAACCATCCCAGGTAGCAGCAGTCGAATTTGGACACAACCACCAGCCCTTACTGTGCCAGAGTTGCTTCTGTCATACTGCCCTTGCAACAGCTCTCACTGAGTTCTCAATGTGGCAATGAAAAGGACTTTTTCATCTGTTTGGCTTCACGCACAAATGCCATCCATCACTTTGGAAATCACTTTTCCTACACCCTAAAATTACAGTTTTGCATAGAGATTGAATTGTAAATAAATATCCCAAGAACACTCAAAAGAGAGGCTGACTCTTTTCCCTTCCATAACATCAAAGCAGGTGAGCCACAGCAATAAGCAAGAAAAGAATCTAAACGACATTAGCTTCTAATTGGTCATTCATATTAGCAAGCTACTTGTCTTTTGACAGTTACATCTAAAAGTCCTCAAAATATCCAAACAAAAAAACTCCACACTGTATCTTATTTCTTCTCCAAAGACATTGCCAAAAAAATCTCAATTTCAATAATCTCCCAAGTAATCACCATTTATTTTGCAAATAAAACTTTTTTTTAATGAACAGTCTTCTCTTCCAGGCAATCAAAGAAAAGCAGATTATGAAACCTAGTATTTGATCCATTTTGCACAGGCATGGTTCAGAAAACATCTACACTTAGGCCACAGATCCATACATAGACCACTTCCTCTCAGAAGTCTCTAGATGAGGTAAGCACATTGATCTAAGATTTTGTGGATTTAAAGTTTTTGAAGGGCAGCCAAAACTTTCACATCATTTTTCCTCTCTTTCCAGAACTTGTGGTCTCGCTTCTTTTTCCTAAGATACTTAGATGTATTTACATTGTAAACAACATTATGCTGAGAAGTATGACGTGGAAAAGGTCAAAAAAAGAAAGGCATCCTTAACATTTTTTTTTGTATTTCAAGTTAACTATTGAGGGCAGATTTTATTCTAAAAATAAGTCTTGAGCTCTGTACTGAAAAACAATGTGGGTTCATTTTGTTTGTTCGTTTGTATGTTTTTTTAAATGTTGTCACATTCCTCTATCTGGTAGTCTTTGAAGATGCACAAGTTCAATTGCTTGGCCCCTATGTTTAGTGTAAAACACTTTCTGATAATATGTGGATGACCTTTCTCCACAGAACTGCCATCTCATGAACACTGTCTCTCCCTAAGGCCTTTGAAGGACACATCATAACTGAAGTGGGTAATCTAATTGACTACATAAAGATTCTGAAAGCACTTACTCGGCTTCAGACAGAGCACAAGAGTTGCATACCATGCTGGACTACTCATCAGTGTCAGGTTTTTACTAAGACTTTGAAGTCTTTTTCCACGAGTCAGCTACCCCCAAGCAGCCTCCAAATGGGGAAGGTCATCTCCCATGGTGTATGTTTTTCTTCAACCTTAATTAGTACCATGTCAAAGAACACACTTCATACCCAACTTCTCTGTTTCTGAAGAAATTTCAGTCCTCCAAACTGAAGGGCTGAAAACCAGTACCTTCAGTCCAGACCTAAAAAAAATACAAAGCCTGATTTGTAAATCCTCTGCCTACAAGATGAGGGGCTCCAATTTGCAGAAGTCATCACAGGCACTCAGTACTGCTCTAGTGCACCTTGGATGAGACACACAGTATATCCCCAAAAGAGAACAGTAAATTTCCAATATACAGAGGCATCAACAAAACAGCAATCTCATGAAATGAAACAGAATGTGTAAAAGATAAGATTCATAAAAGGACATACTTTCTCCTTTAAAATTCAAACATATCAATACAAATTGTCCAGGTCACCATAGAGAACTACATGGCTATGCAAGCTCTCATTTTCCATAACTTTGAAAATTGCTCTCCAAATTATGATGTCGAAATACAGCATTTTCAATAATTACAAGCAAGGTCACAAAAGCATTCCTGTGAACAATTTTAAAAAATCCAACATGTATGACGGATTAAAATCTCTTATTCCTGAACCACAGAAAAATCCGAAAGTTTGATGACCTGGTTCCAGGACTGGGCAAATTTTTGCTAAAGCCAGGAAGGGCCATGTCTAGGACACAGAGATTACTTTATACCACCTCATATCATTTTCAGGAGGGAGCAGGGGGAAGGGGCAGGGAAGTTCTCCCTTCAGGGCTGGCACAGCTTGGAGAAGGGAGTGGCCAGGTATTGCCTATTGTCAGGGGGTTTCTGTGTGCATCGTTCATTTGTTGTACCCTCTGTCATTAGTACTGTTGCTGTTCGTTTTCTTACTTCACTGCTGTTTCCAGTAAATGTTCTTATCTCAGCCTGTGATCTTCACCTTTTACGCCTCCAATTCTCCTCTCCATCCCACCACAGGAGCAGGAGAGTGAAGCGAATAAGCAGTACACAGTTTGGAGAGCCCCAGTGGGAGCAGTATATTGGGGAGTACCATTCCTAAACCAAGACATTTGATCAGCTGGTTTTTTTCTGTTTGCAAACCAGCTTCAGATATATTTATGGACCAACAAAAAACACCTGTAGAAAACTCAGATTTGGTCCTCGCCATAACATGCAGCTATCCTGATAGCTTTGTCTCCTTTGACCAGGAAAAATGATTCAGACTCTGGATTAGCAAAGGTGAATATTTCTTCAAGGTTGTTTCACTAAGGATTGAAAGAGTGAATGTTACAACTCAAAATGCATTGAATTTCAGTCCTTGCACTTAAGAGCCACATCTTTTTATCTCAAGGCTGTAACAGCTCTCTGAAGCATCAGAAGTCCACAGTGATTCTAACCTTGTAGCTGACACAACAGCATTCCCTGGCTAACTAAGCTTTCTAACTAATGCACAAAGGCAAAGGACTTTCTTGTCACCTGTACTGCATAACAGCTACAGTCACTGAAGTAAGTTGAACTAGAAATGCCAACCCATCCTACACGCAATGAGGATGCAGTTTTTACAACAATTTGTTTAGTGCTCAACAACTAAAAATGTTTTAAATCACACTTGGCTAGAAGCCAGAAATTTCAATTAAATTAAATGGGGAAAAAAGGAATTTGTCACACTGCTTGCAATCAGCAAACTTCTCTCTTGGGAATGCTTTGCACAAGTTTTTGTAAGAAATACCATTTTATGTCATTGCAGTAAAGATGCACAAAAATATTATTTAGGGAAAGATAGTTTGAAGATGGGGATTAGTTTGTCTGAGTAGACCACTTGAACACAAACCTTATCATGTTCATCTCCTTTTTCCAGGACTTCACAACAGCCTTTTAAGCAGAAAATTTTCAAAACTTTGACCTGCTTAGTGTAGAGTAGAGATTCACACAGATTTGAGAGAGGACTCTTCTGGGCAGATAGATTAGCAAGTAGCTTAAATTTGATTTAACTAGGGAACTTGATTAAAATACAGTGTTGTTTTTTCAGCATATGGGCTGAATTGTATGCACATAATCTTTTTACATGCACGAATGACAGTAAGTTATGCAGACTGTCTCAGAATTTGCACATGCGATCTTAATTTGTGCTCACAGAAAGTTCCCACTTGGAGCTGCAGAACTGAAAATTATAACTGAGGTCAATGGAAGCTCTGAGAACTTCATACCCCTAACATATAGTACCATGGGCAGGCATTGGCTGAAAATGTTGGACCTGCTGTTCAAAAGATGCTTTGACTGGGGATGAGTTGGTTTATTGGCTCTGAGAAAGACATCTGCATCACCCAAGGTAAAGTCTGCTGTCCCTTCATGTTGAAGTTTCATTCCCATGAACACTAACCAGTGCTGCAGAGGTAGCCCAGCAGGTCAGATGGACACTACAAAAAACACAAATGAGCTCCCCAGAAAGCAGACCTCCTGGTCTACATTTAGAGTGAAAGTAGGATGAAAGTCAAGATTTTAGTGAGAGTTTTTCCGATATTCTCTTCTGTGCTGCTATGAAAAGGATATAAAATTGTATGTAGAATTAAGTAATGGTAGCAAAATTTCTTTTGGGAAGTGATGCTGATGTACTTGCTTGGGGAGGCTTGTGAGGAAATGAAAGGTGAAGCAATTCAGAAGAACTTGCAAAGTTCTGTTAACTCCCTCATTTTTTTATTATAGAAATGGAGATTGATTATAAATATATCTATATAGTAATCAAAATAAAACCTGCTTAAAGCTAACAAAGATTAAATTCAGTGTAAATAGTGATCCCAACTTAATAATGCAATCTGCTTGTTATGGAGAAAGAACTTGCTGAACCTTGACAGATATTCACTACAAACACAATATATATGTATGCTGATTAATATGAGTCCTACAAAAGTCACCATGCAAATAGCCTAAAAATAGGTACATCAGTTTTATTCTCTGTGCTTTTCCAAAGTCTGTGTTTGTTTCCAGCAGGTACCTATATGTACAGCATACAAGTTGCTTCCTGAAGACCATGCACTGCTGCAGCCTTCAAATACTTCTATCCCATCTAAGAGATAGAGTGGGATGCAAAGCAGAAATATTTCGCTTTGCACAAGTACTGTTTGTACTTGTTTTTGTGAAATGAATGCATTTGCATGAACTCAGGGGGAAAAAAAAAAGGTCCAAAGCAGATGCAGCATTGCCTTGTTGCTAACCATCAGATACCTTGTTTTAAAGCTGTTCTCACACTGCTCATGGGAATTCTAGCCATATGCAGGCACTTGGCTCAGTCAAAACCTGGTCCAATATGTAATGACGCTTTGAACCAGGGCTGAACAAAGTTCATCCCTCATTCATTTTTACCTAAATAGCACTCACCATCAGTTCAGCTGTACAAAATGCTGATGCTAATTCTTTCTATTATACACAGGCCCTGGGGTTTTTAAACTGCATCCATCAATATATGTATGTCTATCCACACTAATATTTAAAGACAGACTAGGTCATTAGTTTTGAAGCTTCCAATTACTCTTGTCGTAAGATACCACAAATAATGTACCAGAATTTTTTAATTTGTATAAGCATTCTAGAAGTAAATTTAAAAAAAACTTTTTTTTGAGGGGGACATTTATAGAAGAATGGAGCTAAGTACATAAAAAGGATAACGTTTATTCACTGAGAGAATTCTAATCCTCAAATTCCTGCAGGGGCTTACAATTTCACCTGCCATAAAACATTTTATGTCTGTATTAGAAGTAGCATGAGAAACCTTTTTTTTCCAGATGTTATGTATTTGGTTATTTACATAATTTCTTGCAATTAAAATAACTTCACAAAATGGTATTTAAGATCTTTCCAACCATAATTAACATTTTTGCCTGTTTTGCAATTAATTATTAAATTATAAAACTGCATTACTCAATACTGCTTGGACATTTCATCTCTAATTAGTCAACATTGATGTTCTGCTAGTAGAGGTGTCCCGCAAAAAAATACTTCACAAATACAACTATCGGAAGAATCAAGGGAGATTCTTCCTAAGAGCCTTGAATACCCTCAGCAAATAAAAATACAGTCAAAAATTACTTTCTGGTTACTGAGAAGAGAGTAATTCTGCGGAAGACAAAAAAAGGGGGAGTATGGGGAGAGAGGGTGCATTGCCTAATCACATCAACATTGGGGCCTAAGCTTTTTATTTACTAAGTGAATTCAACTGTTGCTATCTACACTAAGAATCACTACATCACACAAATGATAAGCAGAAATACTTCTTTTATATAAAATTCTCTGTAATTCTATAGTAAATGTTTTAAGAATCGAAGAAGTAGCAAAGCAGTTGTATTCCTTATATTACTTGCTCCCATTAGACAAAGAAAGGAGACTTGCTTTGTTTTATGTTGGTCGTTTTTTCCAGTTCCATAGATTGATGCTATCCAGTGCCAATGAGCACACGGGGAGTTTGAGGACAGATTCCAGTAGACCTATATTCTACAAAGAGCCAAAACTAGAGGAGCTTAATGAAACACAGTTAAGTTGCTCATTAGAAAATCAAAACCCCAAAAGAAACCCTTATAACATTCTCAGTATTTTGATAAAACACTAGATATTAAAAATTATATACTTCCCACTCCTCTGAGGCCAAGACACATGGACCACTGACTTAGGGCTGTACACTTAATGACAGGCAGAAGCGGTGAGGACTAAGGATTGAAAGATTCTCTTGCAGGCATCAGCCTTGCAAGTGAACCAAAGCAAAGGACAGAAAAATGTTTTGTTTTATTGTTGTTCAGCACCTCATTCCTGAAAGGTCATGCTAAGTGCCACTGTCACAAAAATACTGAATACAGAATATGCCTCTTTCAAGACTTTGCATTTGGTTTACTGCTCTGAAACTCTGTAAGTAGATTTCTACACACATTCAATTTATGGTTATTCATTCTTGTGGAAACTCCTCTTGTTTCCCCCGTTACATCACAGCCCAATAAATGCTTGTTCTGGAATTAACTATCCTTCTGGATGATGGTCTCAGCAACAAATCCTGACCTGAGAAATAAAATTTCATTAATGTCATGCTCCTTATAAACTAGAAGGAAAGCTGGAATCACCCTTTCCAGACTGATTTTTAAAAGCCAACTATTTCTTTCTTATTTTTACATATATTTATAATATATAATATGTATTATATATATATTATTATTTTATTATTAAGAATCTCTTTTTTATTTATTTCTCTTAGAATTATCAGAAACATTACATCTATCTTAAACAGTTTGATTAACAGGATCATAACTTGTGAGATATTTCAGACTTCAGCTTAATATCCAGATTTTCAAGGGGTAGCAGAGGGCTTTTTCACATATTAGGATTATGTATTAGACTACATCACTAAATGGCAGACAAAAAAGAAATGAAAATAAAAGTTTTAGCAGAAGTTACTTCCAACATTAATTAATTTCATTATTGTTGTATGTGATGCTACTATTCTTTTGGTTTTCTATCAGTAACATAGGCACCAATATGTTTGAGATTATGGCACCTAAATTTAGGCATTGAAATATAAGAACTCAATTCAGTTAACTAAATTATAGAATCATTAAGGTTTGAGAAGACATTCAAGATCAAGTCTAACCTTTGCCCAATCACCACCATGTCCACTAAACCACAGCACTAAGTGTCACGTCCAGTCATTTCTTGAAGACCTCCAGAGATGGTGATTCCACCACCTTACTGGGCAGCCTGTTCCAACGCTTAACCACTCTCTCCATGAACAAATTTTTCCTGATGTCCAAACTGAATCTCCCCTGGTGCAGCTTGAGACTTCTCTCATCCTCTCACAAGTTGCCTGTGAGAAGAAGACAACCTCCACCACGGTACAACCTGCTGTCAAGCAGTTGTCAAGAGTGATAAGGTCTTCCCTGAACCTCCTCTTCTCCAGGTTAAACACCTCCAGCTCCCTCAGCCACTCCTCATATGCCTTGTACTCCAGGCCTTCACCAGTTTCATCACCCATCAGACCAATACCCTTCATGAGGAGCCCACATCCTGACACAGTCCTCAAGTGGCAGCTTCAGCGGTGCTGAGTACAGGGGGAAACATCATATCTGACACGTTATTGATCTGGTACATTGTTCTAAATTCCATCCAAATATCTTAAATATTTTGCCACATTTGAAACGTTCACTATGAATGGTTAAAATGCTACCTTTACGGCAAGTTATTAAACTTAACCAACTTGCTGGGATTTGAAGTACAATGTAGTTAATCCAAAGTAGATACCATTTTAAAGCAAGCAGAAACACTTTCAAGGTCTGTTGATAAGCAACAGGATTCAAGTACCCTAACATAACCATCTAGGGCCATCTGAGATGCCCAAGAGAAGGGATCAGCAGATGTGATGCAAGTCATTTTGCATCTGATTCAGATAGGGTTCTGCAACCATCTGAAGTAGCACTTGGAGGCCAGACAAGATGCTCTAGAGAGTTTTAAATTATGTTATGCACCTGAACCCCATCGTGCATGTCACTTGACTATGAAGCTAAAGCACCTACCTCTGGTGTAGACAATTGCAATTGGACGCCTATTTTAGGTGTCACTCTCAAGCTGGATCCTGCCTTTAATGCCCTTTTTGATAGATTATGACCAAACTTCCAACACCTAAAGCCAAGCAGCACTGGACTCTTCTTTAAACTTCACAAAGCAGCAACAAGGTGACATACGAAGTGTTTTACTCTTTGCTGAACACTGAAGTCTCTAAAGAAGGAGTTTCTTTTACCATTAAAATAAGATACTGTAATTTCGAATAAGCTTTGCAAAGGTTCATTATCGGACAACAAAATAAATCACAATTAAAGGTGTATTTACTTTTAATCTTGTATAGCTTGTGGTTTTTGGGTGTTTTTGAAAAAGAGAGGGAGATGTCTAAAAAGGTGTTGTTTTCAGTTTCTGTATGCTGGCTCAGGAATTTTATTTGATGATGCACCATTATTACTCTTCTCCAAATACCAGGAGGTTTAATATACTTTTGAGCAGAGGCTTGAAGATTAAAAAGAATAACTTCAAAAAATAAAATTACTACCATATGTTTGAACAGGCAAGGAAACATAATACTATGAGACCTATGAGACTGCTACGTCTAGCTGTATCATTCCAAGTCACAAAATTTAATTGGTGGAAAAAGATATTCAGGCCAATCAAGTAACACAAGGGGGTAGTAAAACACAATTGTAGCTGTTATCAGCTTCTGGATTTGATAATATCAATGAAAAGGTAAATTCCAACCACAAGTTTTACCAGTGCTGAAAATGTTGAAAGGTGGCTCCACCTTCACCTTTTCAGTCAAAATCAGCCACCCAAAATGCTTTTATTATATGAGATCCTCAGAGTGAATTTCAGAGTATCTGCAATGGTTATGTGAAGGGCTCGACTTTCTTTTCTCTGACAGATCTAGGCCATCTGAGCAGGTTTTAAACCTCCTTCATCACCTCTGAGACTGAAATTAAAAAGGAGGTGTGCAGTACCCAGTCTGAAAGCTTTATAGTATTGCAGGCTAGCAGAGAAACTGAACACATGAAGCTAAACATGAAGGGATATAATGATATTTTTAAAACCAGTTTTAATGATTGTAGTGTCTGTTGCTCAAGTCTCTTAGCTTTTTCTGAAAAAGCTACTGTGTTACACAGATCTTTGAGCAACTGCAGAAGTCAAACCAACCAGGGGTACCAAATAGAAGAGGTAAGCTAAAGAGTAAGATAGAAAGAAGAGACTGTATTTTAAAATCCATTTTATATTTGTTATATTTGATTCTTAATATTAAAAATACCTTTGGATTTAAAATGTTTCTGTCTGTTTTATTCAACCCTGACCACAAATCAGTTAGACTCACCAAGGAAGCCTGGTGTTGAAAGTCAGTGGAATGGCAAAATGTTAGCTATGCTCAAAGACAGATAAAGGACTAGAGGCTTGAAAGCACTGAGATGTATGAGGAGCTGCCCTCAAATGGCAAAGAAAGGGACAAAATTAGACCTAGTCCAGGAACCATTACAAGCTCACTGCATATTACACTGGCAAATTAAACTCTCACAGAAAATTACTACTATAATTTATTATGCTGGTAAAAAGAAAACCAAGAAGTTCTGCTCCTTTATTACACCACTACATAATGCAATTGGCATTCATTCATTGGAGTGAGGCATATTCAACTTAAGAGATCCAATTTTTGTAGAAGAATCTATTTATAGGTATATAGAAGTTCCTAATTCTATATTAGGAAGAATATAGAATACTTCCTAATATAGAAGAATTATATTCTTCTATATATAGAAGGCATTAATAATCAAAGGCATTATTTCATTCAATAACAATTATAAAAAAAAAAATAAAAACACCCTACCAAAAAAAAAATCTAGTAGAACAATAGCTTTGGTTTCATTTTTCAAAGGGAGTGTTTCTTGGACAGAAGCCTAAGTTAAAGATTGCTTAAATTAAAAAAAGGAAGGACATGGACATTCTCTTGTTCCCCAATCACGCTTTTGTTTTCTTCAATGCTAGAAAGCATTTACAATGGTTAAAAATGAAAAGGCCTCACAAACCAGGCTTCCATAGAAAGTCATGGGCAGACATGCTTTTCTACGATGCATGGTTAGACATTTCTGGGAAACACTAATAAAATGTCTTCCAAAAAAATGAAAAGAGCATAAAATAAAAATAGAAGAGAAGGCAGAGGCCAGGTACGGTTTCTTTCCTCCAAAGTGAAACAACTATTCAATGCCTGGACAAATTAGCATTATATAAGTCCTCCTGTAACAGTGCTATGTGAAACACTGTCTGCCACTAACCAACAGAAAGACTATGACAAAGCATTCATCAAAGTACAAAGAAGTATTTTTCTTACATTCTCATTTCCTTCTTTTGTTAGATTATGTTGCCACCTGTTCTCTGACTCTGGCCATTACTGAAGTACCTTAACAGAGAAACTTCTCCTTCACAAAAGAGATCTAATGGATAAAACTGAAAGTCTTTACCAAGACCAGACTCACTGGAGAATCTCAGCAACAGCTGATAAAAACAAAATAGAGAAATTGCTTGTCCACTATACTATTTCCTTTTCCAGTGGGCTCCAATCATTTATTTCACAGACAATTAATTAAGTTCAAGAATTCTCCTGATCTGAGGGGAAAGGAGAAACTAAAGCGAACAATTATTTTTGAACAATAACTTCTACCAGAAACAATAATATTGTGGGAACCAACATATCATTATATAGAGAGTTCCATCATCCATTTCCCTCTACCTAAGGAAAAATCTATGTCTGATTCACTCTTTGGCAAAGACCAACTAAACAAATGTTAATTAGCCAACAAATAACAACCCCAAAAGTGAAAGAACAGAGAAAGGTGTATCTTTAAATCTTTCCAGTGTCTCGTCACTATGATGATCATCACTGAGGGTCTGAACTCCACAGTCCACTGTTGAGCTAGGAATATATTGTATATACAGCAAAATTATGTGTGTTTATTGCATGGTTTCCGTTGATAATGTAGACAGATACACACTAATTTTCTGACTGTCACATAGCTATTCATATCCAGTCAGTACATAATGTTTTAAGGATTGTTATACATACAGGGATGTAAATGTATTTTACATACAAAGAAAGTAACAGCTGTAAATAGAAGGAAGGATAATTATACCTGTGGAAAGGCAATAACTTAAATTCATAACGACTTGATCAGCAAATGGAAAAATGTTATTTTCAGGTGTTAGATAAAAGTTACACAGATCTTTTGGTCAAGACCAGAATACACACAAAAATCAGAAGAACCAGACAGCTACAAATCGTCTCTCCAGGAAGGAGGTCATGAATTACCAACAATTGCTTAGGACACTAAAAGAAAGACACAGAGACAGAAATATGCAGCTCAGAATAGCTGTGGACATAGCATGAAATCATAGCTTCTTACTTTTTTCAGTAAAACAGTAAAGTTTAGGTAGGACTTGGTATACATAGACTATTTTATCTCTTTGTTTAATGGGTAGGATGTTTGGGAGAGCAAAAAATGTTTTGCTTTAAAAATCCAGCTTTGAATCACCTGAATCATTCACTAGTGAGAAATATTTTATTATTTCAGCTGACAGAACTAGGTCTGTCATGTAACTATGATAAGAAACCAGAAAAGACTGCAACTGAACTGAAGCAGCATTTCTGAACCAAAAAGTTCCAGAGAAATGAGTGGAGAGGTAAAGCTATCTGCTTGATTACTTACTCACCTGTATACTTAGCTACTTACTCAAATAGGGGTGCAAAGGTGCATAAGGCATATGTAAATGGTGATCTTACACTATCCAAGACAGAAGGGAATACACATCATACCCTTCAGCTGTGAAGGCCACAAGGATTCTACATAATACTGAAACTTCTCAGCACATTTTTCAATCATATGTATCTTGCATTCATTTTGAATTTGCATTTAACATCTATGGATTCAGAGAAAGGAAATTTTCTGGCAGGAACACTTTCAGTATTGTTCCCTCAAAGTAACTGTGAGAATGAGGTATGAGCTCCGATACACAACCAGTGAAGGGAGTCTATCAGAGACTTAGTTTTACAGTTGGGACATTTCTACCAACTTCCATAGGTTTTCTTTCTGTTAATCAATTCCATATTTTGCTAAAGTGGAACTCTAATTAGCAGAAAAACAAAAATATTAGAATTCATGGAAAGGTTATTAGGATTTACCACAAGGTGATCCTTTGGCAGGTTGCACATACATTTAGTTTGTATCTATTAACTAGATATAATTAACCACAATGACAAAAACAAGATTATATCGCCTGCACTAGTACATATTATTAGATTTAAAAAATACACAGATGTAAGGGAACCTCTGAGCCACAAATGTTGAACTCACTCATTCATTGTTACCAAGTCAGCTGCATTTCTTGCCATCTTATTAATAGACAACCACTTAATTTGAACAATTATCCTAATAAAGAGAATATTATCATTACCAAAAGAATATATAAGAATTAAATAAAAATTCAAAAATGTCAAAAATCTTTAAAATACATATGAAATATTATTTTTGTTTGTGCTCAAGTTTATTCAAAGCATTCTCCTGGGTGATGAAAATATATGAACTAGTATTTTTTTCATTTAGACAAAGTAAAAACTAACTACTCAGCCTCCCATCTATCTGCTTTCATTTTGTGTTTTATTAAAATAGCACATGTAGTAGCCTTGTCTGTATTATTGATGACACCATGGTGGCTGTTGGACTGATATAGTGGTCTCCAGGAGTTTCCAAATACAAATGAATTCTAATGAGATAATCCCTAGTGCAAGGAGATGGAGGAATGCTATCTAAGTAATGCCACTTCTGCTGCAGAATTGGTTTCAAATTAATTGTTTCTTTCTAAAGCTATAATTATCAGGAGGAATGCAGTTAGTCAGAAAAAATGAAGTTTAAAGTGCATAATGTCTAATAGCTCATTAAATAGAAAATACATTGTAAATTTGGGAATCAGAATTACTTGCAACTAACTCTGAGATGATGGGTCATGCACATGAAAAAAGACTTTTTTGGCAGGAAAGCAATTTGGTAATGCTGACTGCAGTCTGCATTTACTTGACATTCGAAAAGATCATATGACACCAATGCAGATGAGGTGAACAGTGAAAAGGAAGGGCAAGGAGAGCTAGAGGAGAAAAAGTTATGTTACGAGCAGCTGAGATACGATGAGGAAGGGGAGACTATGAGTGTCATCATTGGGCATTCAATTTTTTAAATGGAAATGGGAACAAGGTATCATATTAAAGAGACTTGGAGTATTCAAGCAGCTATAACGATAGCTGGGTCAACATTTTTCTCTCAGAGGGGTTTTATGAAGAGTTCATTTAGTGATTAATTAGTAATTTTTAAATTTCACTTCCAATGAGAAAACATAGTAACTGTCATATACTCATGGTTGTGTTTTAAAAGTTAACTTCGTTTCTTAAAAACACAATGTGTATTTACTCAGTGTCAAATATGTCTTCATAATAACACAACAAAACAAAGCAACTCCAAAGAATATTTGACACACTTAAGAATAATTAAGCTGTCAAAAAACCCTCAAACCTAAAACATTATATCACAGCCTCAAAAGGAAAGAAGCTCAGAACAGCTGATTTAGGCTTAAATTTTCTCCTAGTACATTTTCCACAAGCAGTGACCCCAACAATTACACAAGGGGACACAGACATGATCCAAATGGGAGAAGGCAGCTGTGCATTTGCATGTACACAAACGGATGCATGCCACACCAGCCTGCACAAACAGGAGGGCTAAAGTCGCCAAAACCTCACAGAGTCATCTAAAGGTTCAAAGTAATGTACAAAGAACTGCAGGCGGTGGGCTCAGAATCACAGGTGATGCAAAAGCAGTATACAAGAGGAAGAAAGTTACCCAGAGTTACATTATTTTATGTTGTTAGGCTTTGTTCACAAGTTGATCCATGTGGTAAAACAAAATCTAGGCCACAATCACCAAAAATACTTCTATCAATGCACTGGTTTTTGCTGGGATAGAGTTACCTTTCTTAATAGCAGCTCATAAGGGGGCTGTTTCAGATTTGTCACCTTGAAGTGACAGTGACCATGGATAAGGCCACAACACAGGAGGTACACCACTGAAGGGGCTGTGGTTCAAGGATGAGGCCACACCAGAGCAGTGGAGCACACTTCAGAGTGATCTTAGGTGTGGATTAGTCCACACTGCAGCAGATATACCCCCAAAGAAGCTGTGGTCTGTGGATAAACCCATGCTGGAGCAGCAGCAAGCAAGAGAAACGTAAAACCCTATGGCCTGGCCCAAAGGAACTGGGGATAGAGATTGCAATTGATACACATTTAAATTGCTGTAATCCATTATTTGAGTTGCATGTTATAGTAAGTACTACAGCAAGAACCACCCAAACCAGTTGAGGAGAAGCCTTACAAGAACCAGTGCAAGCGCAGCAGTGACCCAACCTGAGCTGGCTTTGGTGCCCAGCAACTCCACAAAACAAGCGCCTCTCCTCTCCTGAGTGACCACCATAACAAACATAATCCAAGTCAGGGACTAAATGAACTCAACTGACATTTTATGGACCTTATACAGCGGTGGGTCATGGACTAAAGGAATAACACCTGCATATGTTAGAGAGTGAGAAGGGGTAAGGAGAGGTTAATGAGAGTATATTGGACAATGTGGAACCTAAGCATAATGCAGATTGTAAGAGAAAGTCCTAGAGATTGTACTGGGTTTGGCTGAAATAGACTTAATTTTCTTCACAGTAGCTTTTAAATTGCTATGTTTTAGATTTGTGACCAAAACAGTTTTGGTAACAGAGATGTGTTTAGTTACTGCTGAACAGCGCTTAAACAGCATCAAGGCCTTTTTTCTGTTTCTCACACTGCTCCACCAGTGAAAAGATTGGAGGTGCAGGACTGCTGACCACAAATAGCCAAAGACATATTTCATATCATATGAGGTCATGCTCAGCATATAAAGGTACAGGGAAGAAGCAGGAATGGACACACATTCGACGAGTCACCACTACATGTGATGGAGTCCTGCTTTTCTGGAGACAGCTACACCCCTGCCTGCCAATAGGAAGTGCTGAATGCATTCCTTGTTTTGCTTTGCTTGTATGTGCAGCTCTTGCTTTACCTATTAAACTGTCTTTACCTTAGCCCACAATTTTTCTCACTTTTAATGTTCAAATTCACTTCCCCATCTGACTGAGGGGGAGTGAGCAAGTGGCTGAGTGGGCTGAGCTGCCTACTGGGGTTAAACCAGAACAATCATAATGACAATGTTTATAAACAGAAGAATAAAATCTCATTGCCGTAAAGGAAAAATGAATCTGCATTGGGGAAAAAACTTCAACATTTCCTAAATCAGAAGCTCAACTAGGGTTCATGGCCACTTCTTTATTTGAACATCCATTGCACAAATACCAACATAATGCCTTCCTTATGAAGGTTTGGACACTTTGGCAGTAACGCATTTTAAATATTGCCTTAATTCCAATGCAAGGTTTATCCCTCATGAATCTAGACTGAACAGAAAAAAGCAGGATCATAATAATGAGAAATGTCAGTGTACTGGCTGATAATACCATATCTAAATTTATGGCATGTTATGTTAGCATATAAATACAATATTTCTTCTGTCTTGATTCCAGTAAGCCCATAAAATTGAACTTATCTCTCTGTATTTGCTGCTGTTACCAGATCTCAAGATAAAACTTCCCATCTAGTTTAATAATAGCTTATTTGTTACAATACATAGATTGAAATTTTTTTACACTAAATTTGCACAGGTAACAGAGTCCAAAGAGAGGATATACCCCAGAGAGGGTATTCTTCTCTTGTGATGGTGCTGAAACAGATCTTTTTTTCTGCAATTAGGTTTTAAACATGACCTAATTTCTTGCGCAAATACCACAGCCTGATATACTTAGTCAGAAAGTTGTATTTTACTTTGGTGCCACACCAACAGCGTCATATTTGAAAATTTACATTATTGTAATGGTAGCCTCTAACACTATAATACAGTATACCTGTGGAATCTTTCTGAAATTTACTTGCTGTTATATAGTCTCTGTTCTGAATATAATGGGATTGAAGATTCATAAAAGGTGTAGGAGTGGTAAACCACTGAAATAAAGCTCAAGTCTTAAATTTACACCCAGAATACAGACACAAACATAGTTGTCAAAACAGCACCCCGCCTACATGCCTTCAGAAGAGATCACTCTAAGCAGTTACCAATATTTATTCAGGCTCACTTCAGAAAATATTTATATCACAAAATTAATTTGATTGGTCCCATTGAAGCCACAAGAGCTGAAATACCTCACATGATCAGACCTCAAGTGTTGCCTCTCTGCACACAGCATGCACACATCCTAGTTTTTCCCAGTGATGACTTTTGACACTTGGACACTTCTACAGTTCAAACTAACTAAGACTACTAACTCAGATAAACCATGAGACAAGCTTCAGATGGTACCCACTTTCATCCCTTGCTGGAAAAGATCCAAATTCAAACCATTTACAACATAGAAATAGCACAGAAAGACATTAGCTTTCCTCAGAGCCATCGAGCCATTCTGTGTCACTTTGCAGCATCATTAAATGTAATAACACAATAGCCAGTGACAAATTATGGTTGAGCCTAGAACTTGAAAGGCCAAATGGGAACAAACACTGCAAGTCTCAACTGAAAGGGGATCTAGAGTACATAGTTTGAATGCATTGCTCACAGCTCTCCCAAAGTCAGAGTCACGAGGCAGAAGGAGGCACCTATCCTAAGACTGCATGACAGCACATCAGAGGCTTTGGCACAGGTCCTCTCATACACGCAGTTTCACGTGGTGAGGAAGAAGGCAGGGAAAACCTGTAACCAGGAAGACTGTTCTGTGTAAAGATGCTCATATGAGCATGAAAATCTACTTGGTGACCCAAGGGCTGAGCCATACCCTCTACCCCATCCATGACACAGCCTGTCAGAGATGAAGGAGAGCACCTGCTACATAACTAACTGGTTTGTGGCAAGATGGATCAGGGGCCACAGCTCTGCCTTATCAATATATGATGCAGAAACTGCAGTGAGGGAGTAGAAGAAATCCTATATGAGAGTATCACTGCAAATGTGAGAGACTTGTCAGGTCTGTGCTCCTGTCTCTGAAAGAGTTGGTGTGAGACTGCATGTTACTGACAGATTTATTTTAGAAATGTTTTATATCTTGCTTTTAAAAGTGAAAAATAAAGCAAAAGCAGTACACTAAGCAATTGCAGTTTGGTTCTAGTAAGTAAAATAAGTATGCAGTACAGCAATACTGCCTCCTTGCATTTCAGGAAAGAAATTGCTTTATTGGATCAAGATGGTGATCCATCTAGTCCAGCACCTCATCTTCAAATACTGGACCTTAATATAGAAACAGAGGAGGCAAGAAATATTCCACAGAGAGAGAGACCAGCATACAAACAAGACTAAAAATTTGTCTATTCTAGAAGTGTTTGATATTTACTGACTCATTTAGTAATATTTTGTTATTTATACAGCCAACTGATTTGTTGAACTGTGATTGATCTTTATTTACTTGTGCTTCAATTTGTGATATAGACATAGAAAATTACCAAACACCCAGGAGTCAAAAAAAGCTATGTGTGCCTTTACCTGAGTGCTATCCTGTACTGTGGCTTTCCCCCTGGCATTTTTAAAGGGATGCTCACAGTTGAGGCAGCTATGTACAACATTGTCCTGGTGCCGAGAGACCTGTGTTCAAGTTTCCTATTACAGATCAGCAAGATGTGAAGTGAATCAACTAGAAAATGCAAGCTATGAACATAGTACAGATTAGGAGGTCCAATAAGCTTCAAAAATGAGGGGAAAAAATTTCAAACTTTTTACACATGCAGTTATATAAGCAATTTTTCCATGCCACAAATCATACAGGAGCTTCTCCTATAAGAGTTTACTTAAGGTCCAAGGATCAAATCCATACAAAGCATTTTCCAGTGCTACTTCAAGCAACGGCTACAGCTGCAGTGCATTCTACAAATCACTGTATTAATGTATCCAGACAATAGAAAAAGCTAAGAAAGCTTTTTTCAGTTACTTCATCCCGTTTTATCTATGTAGTGTCATGGCATAACTGGTAGTTATGCTAACAACTATAACTAGTAAAGCATAAGGTCTTCACATTCTCTTTTCTATCTCCAAAGTGTTTTTCAAAACACATGACATGAGAGAAGCTATCCGAAGATGCTTTGAATTGTTAATGTTAAAAATGTGACTGTTCTGCACCAGTAGTATGAAAAGTACATTCATAGGTGGCCATCATTATTTTGTCATGTCTTTTGATAAATAACTCACTACATATGGCAAACAAGAGTGGCCGGCTTGGGTATATAAAGAAGCAAAGTATAAACCCCACTATCTTCCCAAGTTCTACCAAGAGCAAAAGGAGATAGCTTTGTAGCTGTCACCAGGAAAAATGAACAACATTGCTGTTGATGTTTCCACAGTCATTCCTGTGTCTGGTGAGTGTTGTATATCTGAACTTAATCATGAGGAGAAGTGTTTCAAAGTAAATATTAGCAGTTTATAAAACCAAATCACTGAGCCAAACCTCCTGTTGAAATAGCTCTAAGAGTGAGCTTGTGCTTTTGAAAAATATTTCAAATGTGAAGGTGTGTTCACAATGGACTCTGTGAAGCTGAGTATACCATGCAATTGTTTCCTCGTGGTGAAAAAAAAAAATCCTGCAAGCAAAATCCTTTTAAAGTACACTCTTAAATTCAGTGATCTAAGGATAATGGAGCAAATACTCCAGCTGGTTTAAAATGTCAGAGCTGCAATTACTCCAAGGGAGCAATGAAAGTCTACATCAGTTGGGGATATCCCTTAACACATAAACAGGGACAGGTCAGTATTCAGTTCTGCTGGCATAGGACCCTTCTGTTATATTACACAACTTTTGCCTCAATGCCTTCAAAATTCAGCATTTCAAAAGGTAAATGAAAAATGCATTTTCCAATTAAAAGCTATTGCTACCTGAATTACTTGGACATGCAATAGAAAAATGATGAAAGACGTTTAAATGAGATGTTTAAATACAGACTGTAAATATGAGACTGAACATTAATTAATTAGATTTGTAGGGTCTTCCCTTGCTTTACCCTCTGTATTACCAAGCAGTCTTTGTTTACTGCCATTTATCTTCTTTGTTTGATGACATATGACTAATAAATACATTGATGAATTGCATCTGTAAATGCCATCCATATATCACAAAAATAGGATGTACTCAGTGCTTCTGGCACACTGATGCTAAAAGATTTTGTTTTATTTGAACTTTCAGTACTTAAAAAAGGAAATATTACTGCTCTGCTGGATAAATTTCCTGATTTTTATTTTAATTTTCAGTGAACAAACAGCTGTAGAATAATGCAACTTAATGAAGCATTTCTAATAAAAACCTGCAGAAGATAAAACAGGGGCATAGAACTGCTTGCTCGCTAATGGTTGTATCATTCAGAATAATTTTTCAAGATGGTGATCACATTTCTGTGTAGATGAGTATTAGGTAATGTGATTTTCTGTCTTCCAAGTGAGTGATTTCCTTTAGTGAGATAACTAGTTAGCACTGTTGCATTACTTATTTATAGTAAGCAAAACATACAACATAATAAATGCAACATCTTTCTAGTAAATTATTTAGGCTTTACATTGGTTGGTAAGTAGCAACACAGACAGCAATAAATTTAAGTGTGAAGATGCTCAGATCTAAAAAACTTCATGGTTATATTTTGCTTACCAAAACCATACTGCCAGTATTTGTAAAGATGTCCTTTATCAAGTCTGTCATCACCTGTGATGAAATTATGAAACTTCTTGGCTGCTACATTTTTCTCTGCCACCACAATTCAGTGTAAAGTATTATTTGCTTTATGTAAATCTAGATAGGGCTCAATGAATCATCACTTTGCAACCAGCCAGTAAAACAATCTCCAATATCCGTCTGTACACACATCTATTTACATTCATCCAGAACAAGTTTTTCATGTATTCCCCACCAGAATAATTAAGTGCACTACAGGCATCCACACATAAAGCTGAGATCCCTCAGATCATAAGAGCCAGGTAAAAAGGTTACCCCATGTGTCCAGGACGATAAAAGATACTGGCAGCTTAGTCATCATTCTCTGATTGAAACAGCAAGACAGAATCAAGATTTTATCTCAGTCACCCACTACCATCAGTGTATCTAAAATTAATACCACATTTTTGAAGGACCTCCTATGTACAAAAAAAATAGGCAGAACCAGTGAGTAGTAAATATGATTTGCTGTATCAACTAACTGAGCAAATCTTTCCACTGAAATTATGGCACTTAGTTTACATTTTTAAGAATAATTACTGGGAACTGGGACTGTGTGAAAAAAAAACCCACATGGTTTTCAATACTGCCTCAGCAGTATCAGCTCTCTGAAATAAAATATTAACAGTGAAATTTACACTAATTACTACTGTTAATTATACACTCACAAAACATTTTAGGTATCAGTACGAGATGACAGCACAATTACTGTGAAAAAGTATAATGAAACTTGTAACCTTTGCCACCTCTGATAAAAATACCTTAGTATGCTCTTTCCCAACTTCAGCTAAGCTACCCTCCTAGTGCCACTGACCTACTATGTTTCTAGTAGTACCCAACACTACAGAAGCGAACCTTAATTTCTCAATTTCACTTTAATTAGCCCATAAAGTAGCTTTAAATTGTTAAACATATAGTAGGCTGAATACTAAAGTCTGGAACTAGTTGGTAAGACACAGAAACCAGATAACAATTATCATTTAGTCAATAGTAATTTAAATGTATCCACTGTGGTGCAAAGATCCTATGACCCTGAATCCTTTATGGGGCTTTCAGAGATAGGAGTTGAGTATGTTTATTATTTAAATTGACAGTTCTGCAGGAGTCAAAGCACAGTTCTTTAAACACTGAGCCAGTGTCTACTGGGGGGAGAGTGGTGGAACTGAGGTAGTTCAAAAAAATACTGGTAAGCTCCAAGCAAACACTGGAAAGAGAGAACTGTAACTACACATATAATTTAAAATGCTTTAAGCAATGATTTTAACTCCCGTAGGAATGAAACATACAGAAGAGCCATGCATGGCAATTCCTAACAGGGCAGTGCAAGCTCTTGCTCTTTATTATTTGTATAGATAACCTGATATCCGATCCTCCAGCTCCACAGGAATAAAGCAGGTTATTTTAAAACTTTCTCTTACTAAACCATAAATGGGATGGGATAAGGGAAAAGCCCTCTCACTGTGGCATACAGAACCTGCACCATATTTAGTAGTAAATAAGCTCACTGAGATGCAAAGAAAGCAACGTGGATAGACAAGGTGTGTTTCATACTATATACCCACAACTTGGAGAGCACTACATATAAAAAGAAACGGAGCCATGAATCTTCCCTTTATCGCTTTTTTTGTTTGTTTTCAGAGGATAGATAAAGGGACTCCCTGCTGTTTCAGCCGCTCACTGAAGGCGGCCGATAAAGCGCCCAGGCAGAGTAACCCCCAAGCGCCCGAAGGTCCTGCGAGTTAGCGGCCACCCTTTCCATAAAAGTTGAAAACCGGGTGGGTCCTCCTGGTCCCCCCGCCTCCCTCCCGGCTCTGTTGAACTATTCTTTTAAGCAAAATCGAAGAAAATTAAAAGGAAAAACAAAAGCCTTGAGGATCGCCCGGCGAAAGGCTGTAGCCGGCTGTTCCAGGTGCCGAGCAGAAGGACGGCAAAGCAGCTCCTCTTTACATCCGGCTTCGTCCAACTTTAGGGGATAGGGAGGGCGCAGCCCGCTCTGCAAGCCTCACGCCTAGCCCCGCCGCGGCTGCTTGCGCCCTCCGCCCGCGGGGTCTCCGCCAACATCGAAGGGTATCTCCCGGCGGCCCCACCAGCGTCCAGACAGACACACAGACAGACACACGACCCTGGAGCGCTCCGCTCACCTACCTGCAGTTCCGACTTGTGCTAGAAATGCCTAGCGACCGGCCGCCTCCCGTCCGGGGGGAGCTCCAGCCTTACCGCCCGGGCATCGCCGGCACACGCCCCGCGCCCCGCCAGCGCTCGGGGGCATGGAGCGGCTCCGCGCCGCGCTCCGCTCGGCTCCCCTCGCCTCGGCCGGGCTGGGGCAGCAGCCGTCCGCGGGGCCCGCCTCTCTCCCCTCGCCTCTCTGGGAATACACCAGGAATCCGGCTAAGAGATGCTAGAGGATGGGTGAAGTAACTGGGAATGGAAGGAAGAATTGAAGTGTTTCTCGTGCACGATTTCAGATTATTAAAAAAAAAAAAAAAATTAAAAGAGGACGAAGTATGGTTGAGCTATTGGAAAAGCGGAGATGGGGAAGTCCTGCAGCCCAGTACGGCTCCGAGCCCTACGCCAGCTGCGCGTGGTCCCGATTCAGCCCCGCCGGCAGAGGAAGGAGGAGAAGCCGGCGCGTCCTGCAGCAGTCCCTCCGTTAGAGCATCTCTGATTGGTGTGCCTTCCACACACCGCACGACTTCCCCCTCCTGCTGCCTCCTTCTCTCTCTTGGGAAAAGTAATTGGAGAGCGAGAGCTTCACCTTCAGCAGCAGCAGCCTTCCGCGCTCAGCCTGCGCGCAGCGCAGCCACCGCTGAAGGGCGCGGAGACGCCCCGGGCACCCGGACAGACAGAGGCAGTTCCAAGCGCGCCCTCCGCGGCAGGGGGGAGGGAGGAGATGGAGGGAGGTGGGGAGAGGGAGAGACGCCCTTCTCCTCCCCCGTATTTATCCGGCCACTCGCGGCTCTCCTCCCCAGCCCTTACGAGGGAGCAGGTCCCAGCGGCCGCCGTTGTGTGACCGAGGAGCGGGGCTCCGCCGGCAGCTCCCCCCGCCGCCGCCCCCACGGCCCGGGGCTGGGCAGCCTCTGCCCCCGCGCTCCGCGGCGCAGCTCTCCCTTCTCTCCTCTCCCCCCGCGCAGCGGGGCGGGGGTGCGAAGTTTACGCACAGGCGCACGTGGCCGGGGCGATTCCCGCGGACCCCCGGCAGCCCCGCCGCTCCCCCGGGACCCCTGTGCCCCTGAGGCCGAGGGGTTGCGGCGCCGGGCGGGGGGAGAGCCGCCGGACCGGGCAGCTGCCCCGGGGAAGGGGGGCCGTGGCTGCCGGAGCAGGGGCAGGGGCAGGAGGGACGCGGCGGCGCCGGCGGCAGCCAAAAACTGGACTGTGTCTCCCTCCAGAGGGAGAAGGGAGTCACGCACGGCAGCTCCGGCCGCGGGAGAGCCGAGGACTCGGCCGGGCTCCTCTTCCCTGGGCGGCGGGATGGCGAGCTTGGTCCGTGTACTTGCGCTCGAGAGATAGTGAGGAAAGGTAGTACGGGTCAGGTCCTGAAGGCCTTTCGTTTCTCTTAAGACAGATTTAAAGATGGGGGCGGGTCGCAGTCGTCTGCCACGATCATTGATTATTAAGGGAGATGTTGCTGAGTGAGGATAATAAAAAGCAGAGTTTTGTAATTTAATTTGCTGTGTTCTGTGCCGTTCAAAAGGTGGTGCAGAGAAGGGGAGGGAAGAGAGCCAAAAAAGGTGAGAAAGAACCCTTGTTTGTTTCAGAATCAAGTTCTCCGTTTTGTCCCGTAATTCTGGCCCTAGATTAAATGGGGATTAATGCATGCAGCATTGAGAAGTACTGATATACCTGATCATCTGTTGGGTTTGGGTTTTTTTTAATTCTACAAGCTACTATAATGGCCAGTTCGCAGAAAAGAACCTTTTGCTGAGTTCTTAACTCTTATCACATCTTATGTAATGTTCATAATCAGCTCTGTCAGAAACAGAAGAGAGAAGTGAAACAGTTCTCTTCTTGTTGCTGTTCATGCTGGAGTTCTTCCATGCAAGTAAGCATCTGTAGAATGTTTGAATTATTTTGTTCTTCCACGCAAGTAAGCATCTCTAGAATGTTTGAATTATTTTCCTTTCTTTCAAAGCAGATATAGATCTAAATATGCATGCAGACAGGGAAAAAAAGGCAAAATGAAGGCTTACTGCTGACGACCCTGCATGCAGTGATGCAGCTGTAGGATGAAATACAAAGAGACTGGTATTGAAAGGGCAAGTTAAAAGTAGCCTAGTATGTGACTGTCACAAGTGCCGTTGCAGAAAGCACTGCAGTAAACATACATGCCTGGATGCTGACTGCAGCCAAATTAAAAGGCTGCTGGTTATGAAGACAAATATGGTCTTGTCTCATTCATTGGAAGCTGATACAGTAACTTCAGAGTTTCCCTAGTCGGTAGCCATGTTTCTAGATTTGAAGAGAGCTGAAAGTTAATTTAGAAGGAACTGGAAAAAAACAAGATTGTGCTGCTATCAGCACCAGAATTTCAGGAAAATAGATAGATCCACAGGGGTGGGGTGCTCCTGCCCCACCAATTCCAAAATACCAGGAATCTGGAATACATAGTGGAAAGGGTAATCTTTTCAGCTCCCTGCCTCAATGTAGGATCACAAGTATTGCTACTGGATTAAAAGCAGTGAAAGCACACTAAAAATCCAACTACAGCAACTGAAATGCAACTACAGCAGCTGTTGCACTTTTGATGCAGCCAATGCCTTGTTACTATAGGAGCACATATGTCTATTTTACCTGCATGCATCACTACACTCCAGTTGACTGTATTCAAGAGGATACTTGATGGTTTCATGTTGGTGTCCCGCTGTTCCAGAAATCTGCTAAACGCATCTGAAGACACACAACTCTTATCACCATGTGAAAACAAACAAGTCCCACGCAAATAACTGAAGAAAAAGTAGCAGGCAAAGCAGTAAGTAAGCTGACCTGTTTTGAAACCCAAGAATTTTGTCAGTGAAAGTATTGAAAAATTTAGTCTTTGTTTACATCATGATGCTGCTGTGCATGAGCAGTTCCAGACTTTTTTGTACAACATCTGAAAAAATCTGCAGTACTCACACACAGCTTGTGTGACACCATGCATATGAAAGTATGTCCTGAAATATGTGCTTTCAGAAAGCTTCTCTGCTTGCTTTCACAGTATGGTCAACACTCCTGGGAAGAACTGAAATGATCTGTTGCACCTATAGAGTGCAGCTGCTTTTACAGATGCTTACTTGGTAAGTCTGACTCATCTCCAAAGGTGCCTTTGCACATGCTGCACATGTACGATATGATAAATTTACCATTTGCTGGAAACACCAGATTGGCAGTCTTTGTCTTACACAGCCCATATTTATATCTTTCTGGCTGGAAAATCCCCAGCTGAATACTGTGGCCTTAGAACACAATACAGTTATGAGCAACGATTATTATATGAATGTTCTCTCTTTATTCCATCACCTTGTTTCATTTTTGAGTTAGTGTCACTATTTCTTACTTTTCATCAATTTGTACAGCTTTACCACATGCTGAAAGACAAGCATAAAACATGAAAATGGGCATTGGCATTGCAACAGGTGTAATATTCGGTACAACTTCAGCATTTCCATTTCAAGGTGAAGAACACAGTATAAAAATCAGGAAACTAAAAAGTTGTTTCTGAATAGTTATATGTGGGTCTGGTATGTATATCTTTTAAACACTAATTTTACTCAGAAGCATGCATGTTCTGAGCTGTTAAATAGAAAAAAAGGAAAATTTATATTTTGATAGCCGCGTTTAGATTTAGTCTCTAAGACTTGACATCAATGTCGGTATTATTCATTAATATCTACCAAAAATTTGCCTCCTTCATCTTTCTGAAAAGATTCCTCCCCTCCCACCACTCACCATGCTACTAATCTAAATTAACTAAAAGTGCCAGTTTTGGTACTGCTTTTTGTTTTAGCAGTTAGGTTCTTGGCTTCTCATTTTGCACAGGTTCTTGGCTTCTCATTTTCTACCTAAAGATTAGGATTTTGGTTGGGTCTTCCAACTATTTTAATATTGAGCTTCACATACTAAAATAAGCAGCAGTTCAGACCACAGCTCTCACCTGGAATGCCTCAGTGTAAGGAGATATATAGTGACGTAGAGCCTGAGGTACAGCAGCATCCTACAGCATTCCTTTATTGCCATCCCCTAAAGCTGCGGAAGAGGAAGCAAGGATCTCAAATGTCAGCTGGTGTAAACTATTTGGGGTTATCATCCTGACACTGTGTGAGCTGAAGTAGTCCAACAGTGGCTACAAGTCCTCTTTACAGTGTGTGTACAGATACACAGACACACAATCATGTTTTTATCACAGGTGAGAATCTGGTCCACCAAATTTAGGTTCTTTAAAAGCTCTGCTACATTCCAGATGTTCACGTACACAAACAAAAGTAATTGACTCCTGAAAAGCTGATGGAAATGAGAAGGCAACAGAGCAAAGTTATTCTGGGGTTCTTTAATAAGTCTCCCACAGGCATTTACTAAAATCATGCTGCTTATTGCATTTTGAAGGAAAAAGGGTTTTTAACTAGCATGCTGGAATCATCATTGATCTTTCAAAGCTTCCACTAAAATGGAAAAACTGACTGCAAAGGAATAGCAGAAGTAACGAGTCTGTCTTTTCTGCACCATGTAAGTTGTACAGATAAACACTATAATTTGAGGGGGTTTTACCACTTAAAACCATTCTCCTAAGATATAAATCAAATGTATGCTTATGCATGCTAACATAAGTGCTGCTTACAGAGTAATGACATCTTCCAGGGTGGGAAAAACAAAAACAACAAAGAAAAAGAGAAAGAACAACCCACAGATACATGTATATTCAGTGTAATTTTGGGAGCAAGACTTTGTTGCTTTCATTCAAGAGGAGAAAGGGCTGGGAATCAGTGAAAAAATGGGTTGAAAGTGATTTCTGGAAGTCTGGTTGGGCTGAAGATCCAAATCCCAGTCATGCATGGGCTGACTTCCAAGTTAAATCAGGTTACTCAGGGCTGTGTCCAGTGCTTTCAGATACCTCCAAGGACAAAGATTGTGCCTACCACTCTCTTTGTCCCTTTTCTCGCCTTTGACCTCCCCCACTGGAAAGGTTTTTATAGCAATGCGCCCCCTAAAAGCAGAGGTTTCAGTTACATCAAAGTCTCCAAATATAAGCACATGACCAGAGTTTCCCATGTTCCCTGGGTCGTGGGTGGCTTAGCCTGCCCATGAGACCCCTACCTCTGACCCACTGGACCCCTGACCTGTAGGTTTTCCTTACCTGTTTTCTCAGTGGACAATACACCAGGTAATCCCACCCATCTAACCTGATAAAAACCACTGTTGCCAAAGCCATATCTTTAGTATGTGCTCTTTTGCTTCTACACCCCCGGGGTGAGCACCAGTGCTCACCCCAAGTGCTTTTTGTTTGTTATTTTCATGTTATTAAACATTTTCTTTTGAAGGAAAGCTTCGTCACCCATCTCTCTTTTAAGCCATTGCCTCAAGCTCACTGGAGGAAGAGGAGGAAAAACTATCTCGGAGGTAGTAACTTTGCCCCTGCTGGAAGTCTATCTTCCCGGGCAACCTGGCAGGGCTACAAAGCTACAGGTTTTCCTTCCTTATATCCAAACAAATTTCTCTGAATTTCTCTTTCTGCCTTTTGTGTCAGTTGCCTCTCAACCCTTTGCTGTATACTTCCAAGAAGCCTCTGGCCCCATTTTCCCTTTAACCAGCCATATGTAGTTGAGCACAGCAGTTATTTCTACCTCTTCCCTTCTTTAAAGGGCCTGAGCAAACACTCATCACTTTTCTCATACGTCATGCCTTCACCACTGTTAGGACGTGTGGTTGACTCGTGTTCAATTTGTTCACCAGCATCTCCAGGTATTTTTCTGCAAGAATGTTTTCTGGATAGTGCCAAGCTTGTACTGTTGCATGGGGTTATTCTGTCCCAGGTGCTGGACTTGCATTTGTCTTTGAACTTCATGAGATTTCTATGAGCTCAATTCTCCAGCCTGTTTCGAGCCTCCTGAGCAGCAGCCTTGCCCTCCAATATATTGACACATTCCCTTCCCCAGACAGCCAGCCATTTCATTGCAGAAGGAAATTATGTTGGTCAGGCAGAATTTACCTATATTGGCTACTCCAAATCACCTTGCCCTTCATGTGTGCAGAAATTACTTCCAGAAGAATTTTCTCCATAATCTTCCTGCAAAATGACCTCTAGTTCCCCACATCCTCCTTCTTGACTTACTGAAATCTGATGTATTTACTATTTTCCAATTATGTGGGACCTTCTCCTGTCACCATGATCATTGGCAGATGCAGCTGGTCCCACACACTACTGTGTGTCTGCTTTGCTTAGATGGTCCCTATTGATCGTCTCCTATTATGGGTGATACTTTACTCCCCCAAACTCACAAAGAAACCCTGAGATGAATGCTATTTGTCTGACTTGCCCCATGGAATATCATATGATCAGGCCTTATGCTATTTCATCAAAAAGAGCAAAATCCCCCAGAATGTAAGAACTGTAGCTATTTTGAAATATAAAGATGCTTCTTCCTAATACTTTGTAAAGCACCTAAGCCCCTAAAGGGGAAAGATTTAAAAGCCTGCACTCCTCATTTCTCACTTGCTACCTCCAGACAAGTCACTACTGAGCTTTTTAAATCTTTTCTATATCATCATAAGGTGCCTTACTTTCTCTATGCATTTGAGACCCTATGCTGCCAGGCATAGCTTCTGAATCTTGCTCTGGGTGAAGCACATACAAAAAAATTAGGTGTTGCAGTATTTCATGCCATGGCTTCTACATCTCTTTTTCAATCTAGACTGTAATGACTGTGAAAAGCAGAAAAAAATAACACCAGAAGAATTCAGATCAGAAGTAGAACTATACTTGGCCAATTAACCTTTTGCATTTAGTCTTAAATTTCCTTTTTGACAAATTACTGACTTGGCTATATTAAGTATTTCATAAGTAACAGGTCTGAGCTTTATTACACCAAAAGGAAGAGTCCATGGGCCAAATACTTGGGGGTGCCTATGGGGCTTTATTGCACAGCAAAGTTGTAAATTACAAGAATACTAAGTGTAGCATCATCTTCTTTTTTGCGATAGAGTTAGTATTATTCACAAGTTTGGGAAAAGCCTCAAACTGTTCCAGAAGGCAATATCAGCCATTTCCCATTTTTTCTTTAAAAAAACAACCAAGTGTCCCTCCATCTGCATCTGTGGGACTTTGAACACCAAATAGAAACAATCACTAAATCAGACATCCAGAGAAAGAAAAACAAATAAAATTAGGACCAAAAGTGTTCACATACATCTCACCTAAATGTGGGTTACTATATTACAGAGGTCATTCATGCATGCATTTTTCTTAATCTGATACTATATGATAGTTCCTATTTTCCTGTGTATCAAAAAGCACCAACTCTTGCAGTCATGCTACAAAGAACTCCAAAAAGAATCAATGTTTTATCCTTGGTTATGTTTTGTTTCAATTTTACATTGAAGATTACGTTATAGACAAAATAGGAAACAAAGAAGACCTTCTTACTTAGTGAAATTTTTCATTCAATTTTAAAATAAATATAATTATTTTAAAAATATGTATTGAATTATTTTAACGAATTATGTTTACATAATTAAATTATGTTAAAGGAGACCTTGTGAAAACAGAAGGTTAGGCAGACCAATAGTAGTAAGTAGGAAAGTAAGTTCAGTGTGATTTCAGAAAACAAGTCATGTTTATTTTTGTCTGAAACAACAGCAACATGTGTTGGCAGACTTGTGAACTCATCTACAAGAAGCATTAGACCTCACTGTAGACATTCATGGTGCCATTTATTATCTCATGCTGCAGCATTTTCTAATCAGTGCAGTGTTGTTTTAAAAACAGGCATCGCACTTTCTGGGAAAAAAGGTGTCAAAACTTATTACCCCAGTAACACAGTTCCTTCCAGGCTGGAGATAAACTAAGGCGTTGTCAGATGTGTTGTATGCTGAAAATCAAAAGGTCACCTGGGTTATTTTTCCCCTGTTTAATAGTTAGAAATCACTTTTTAAACAGTATCATCCAAATTTCAGAAAGTAAGTTTAGTGAAAGGTACAGTGCATTAAATTATTAAATAGGAATAAGTTTTTCTGTTCCCCAGTATTTCATTTTGATTTTAAGTCTTTCTTCCTCTAAGTGTTTAACCACCTTTTTTGTAATAGAGGACGGAAAAATAAAATTGCATTCAGGCTTGTGTATGTGCATTAAAAAACATTGCAAGATGGGCTAAAGATTGCTGAAGACTTTGCATTTTATGATATTTTAATAGTAAGGCAAAAAGATGTATTTTGATATCATCTTTCTGCATACTGAGTATGGGTAAAAGTAGAGCTTTTCAAGAGTCAAGAGCAGAAGAAGTAGTATTATTTAGAATGTTACCATATTTATTCCAAAACCTGAGGGGGGGAAGTGGGCAATGGAGAAAAGGACGGGATCAAAACATAAATAGAATATGATAATTTTTTAATTTTCTGAATTGCAGATTTCAAGGTATTTTCAAATGCGTAACCAAAAGGAAGCACTTTTTTTTTGAGAGAGAAGTAAAGAACATTTCAGCTTGGCTGAAGAAAATCAGCTATTAATTAGGCATGAAAAAAATGCCTCTGATTAATACAGAATTCAAAAATATCCAGTCCCTATATATAAAATGTTATAGTATCTATTTAGAGTTGCTATACTTTTCAATTGGGTTACAAATATGGAGCTAATGGATTACATAGTTAATAGTCTGAATATAAGTCATTTCTCTTGTGTAAATATGGTAGAAAATTATATATACCTAGAGAGAATTACAGCCACTTAGATCTTAGGATGTGCAGGGCTAGGAAGTCAGACTGACTGAGCTTTGCCTTCCATCTCAAGCCTTTCCTCCTTCATCGCACACATGGCAGGAAAAGCTAAAGGATGTGTGCCTTTGAATTTTTCTGCTTTTATGGCTCTCATTGACTGATTCCTTTGAAGGTAGTAGCAGACAGCCTTTCAAGAGCTTGGACTGCATGGGGGCAGGGCCCTGTGATGCCGTGGTGCTGCTCAGAAGACTTCATGTGTGCCTCTCTCAGTGTTAGAATTAAGTCTACCCTAACCTGACAAAAGTGAAATTAGTTTCTTGTTACCCATGCTAAACTTGTGGATGGACACAAATGACACCACCTGACTCCTGCACATGCATGCCTTGCCTGGCATTCATCACCCTGCCAAAACATTTGCCCTGAGGGACTGAGTGCCTCACTTCTGGCGAAGTTGCAGAACTCCACCACCTGCCAGATTGCCTCACATAACAAGTCAGTTCAAATTTCCACTTCTTTGTCAGGGCATCATAAACATAGCATAAGCATCTTGGATTGATCTTGGATGTACGTAATTCTCAATTTCCAAAACCCAGCCCAAATATAATGTAAGCATGATAAGCAGTGAGGGAGCTCTAGATCCTTGGGTGTGTATCTTTTATGGTCATGAGAAAAATTTTGACATTTTTGTTCTGACCAATAACTAATCATGTATAGTTTTCTTCTAAAAATATATTTTAGGACCAGTCATTTCTGTATGCACTGTGGTCCTGAAATTCAGTATTCACAATGAGCAAAATTAGCACTTTTACTTGTGGTTCAGGGACACAGATCCATAGTAGCTGCAGTGTCGGGCAGGTGTGCTGGGATTTCGCAACTGGTAGCATGCTCAGTGCTTAGAGCTTGGTGCGGAAACATTTGCATTTCCAAGCAGTTCAGAGGTATCTCAGATGTCTCTGTTCTACACCGATGGCATAGCCCAACATGCAGAGAGATGCTGCTGCTAGCATGATAAACCCACTATATAAATCTTTGTTTTCTTCCCACTTTAAGCTTCATGGCATATCTGTTGCCCCTGACAGCCACCAGAGTTACCCCCTTACTCACAAGTGCCCTGGTTTTCACTGCCATCAAGCACCCACAGATGTTAGAGAAGCCCATTAGAGTTCTGGGTGAGGGATTTCTGAAAAATTCACAGCAGGCATTGCAATGGAGAGGTTTTGCCAGCAGATGTCAGAAGGCAGAACGCAGATAACACACTGCCTCACGAAATCCTGAAAAACGACCCTTCGGTCCTTTTAGGCTTCCCCTGCCTGCCTTCTCCACTCCTTCTCTCCTGGCACATATATGCATAATCACACAGAAAGAAAATCATTAAGGGAACAGTGGCTTGGGGTTTTTTGTTTTCATTGGAGCCTCACACATATACAGAAGATCCAATGCCCTGTTAAGCATCGCATAACATATGCAAGAGAAAGAGTTGTCTAAAATTTGAAGTTGCTAAACAAGATGAATAATAACAAGTTCTGTGAGCTCTGGAACTAACGAAGTCTTATTTTTTATGGATTTTATCTCATGGTTTATTGAAGCTTTTCCTATGCTGTGAAACTTCACATCTTTGCTTTTTTGTGTAATGGTGACCCCAAGGGATAGGTTTTCAGAGAGATGCTGAAACATTCTTCTGGTTTTTTTCGTTTTTTTTTCTTTTCTTCCCAGGCATCCTTCCTTATTGAAATTGAATAAATTTAAGACTACTACTCACCTCTCAAATTTTGTTGAAATCACATGGGGCTCCAAAATGCACATTTTCTTCTATAGGAAACCTAGCAAAAGAAAATGCAAGGACAGCTTAATCTATTACAGACTCAGATTAATGAGGCCATTTATTTCATAGTATAACTCTGCTAGAACTACTTAAACACCTAAAATTTCACTGGCAATTTAAATGTTCCATTAAGTATTCTGATGATTCCTCATTTTTCTACCAGGTTATGAATTTATGGAATATACATAAATGTGTCTGATTGACCATCAATCTCTGCTTTGAAACCCTGTTCCTGTGACCGCATATTAGTGGCTTACATCTTGTCCCTTGTTTCTCCCTTCTTTCCATAACAGAGAGTAGGTAGCATGAAATGCCATCCTGTACATCATTCCCACATCCCTCCAGCAAGGCCGAACAGGCATCATTGATAACAGCGAAAGAAAGCAATTTGCTTTCTACTGGTGTCCTGTGACTTCCAGCTGAAGTTACTCTGAATATCTACAATGATCTCAGCAAGAATAAGATTAAACACTCAGCACTTTTCTCTTAATGTAAGCTTGTGCTTATTCCAGCTCTTTTGATTATATGTGTTTTTACTATGCCAAATTAATGAGTTTTGGTTTATTATTCTGTCATATTTTTAAGCTTTGATTAGACTAACTCTTAATATGTACATAAAACTAGTTTGATTTTACTAGCTATTTTTTAAATTAACCCCCTTATATTAACACCTTTGTATTGTGAAGCTGGTTTTTGTTGCATTATAATGTTTACTTATCCTTCCTCACCTGAGATTATATTGCATCATAAAAATATAGCAACAGATTTTTAAAATTAAATAGAATTTGTATGAAACATAAATAATAGTCTCGTGGACTCATCTATGTTCATCTATAATAATGATCCCTTTTGAGCTATTTTTACAGGAATGGGTCAGTTCTGTGAAAATTTAGAATGTAGCTAAACAGACTGACAAGACTGAAATGTTAAATTTTATCAGTTTCACATTTAAAGTATCATTGTCATCAGATAGATTCAGAGGCATTTCAGTGTCTGGTAACACAACTGTACAAATACTAATGCAGTTGTGGGAGTCACAGCAAGCAAAATTTCTTAATGGTACACCTGGAAATTGCACATATAGGTAAGTGCAAGCCAATTTAATCTTTATGTAAACAAGATCAAGAATGATGATGACAATTGCTCAAAACCAAAGTCCATACACCTTATTAATTTTCTGGAGTTAGATATGGGTGTGTTGGTTGTGCATGTCAGTGGTTTTTTAAAATATCATATCAACACAAGCCAATACAAGCCTTCCCTTCACCCCCTCCACACTGTCAGAGCTTATGCTTACTCAGCTCACCTCCACTCTGACATCCCCGTCCCAGTACAAGTTCTGTCTGTGATGGTAAGCTTGTTCTTCATTTTTACTCCACTCCTGTATTATCAAGGGCAACACATACTCTCATTACACCTTTTTAGGCCAATGAGTCCATTTATGGAGGCATCTGAATCAATCAGAACCACTGACACAATCTATTAAATTGAATGTCATAGTTTTGAGGAGACAATATTTTTAAAGTACTTGCACTAGTCTTCAAATGCACATCCTACTTATTCTCAAGAAAACTAAAACCAGCTTAGTTGAATTGTCTCAAGAGTATAAAAGCAGGTTTCCCACTTGCCATTATCAGCCTTCACGGAGACAAACATGCGGATAAGAAATGACGGAAACAGGCTTTCCAGCACAAACTGAAACTAAAGACTCTTGGGCTGTCACAGATCAGGAGGCAAGAACAAATGGTCAACAAAAACAGTTTTGCTTCTAGGAGTGTAAAAAGTTAAGATATCTCATCCAGTCCAAACTGAAAGCACACAACTATAGTGGTGCTCTAGTGTATGGAAATACAGACCTTCAGTTGTTTTCTTGGATAAAAGCAACACTGAGTTATACCAAGCAAATTACTTTAATTCTGTAGGCTGCTAGATCTAGGTAAATCTAATTGAAGTTTGTGTGCCTGTCCTGGGCAGATCATGGAGGATCATATTCCAGTATTCCTGCATGAATCGATTAAAGGTGCAAATGGCTGGGGAGACGGAAATTCACCATTTTCTCAGAAAAAAACAATCCCATACAGGATCGTACCAAAAGAACCAGGATGCAGAAGAGTGGATGACAAAAGGCTGAACACATATTTAATTTAAAGAAACCACAGCCTCACCCTCAGCTGAATTGCTTCTAGCCTCAAGCACCTTTTCCCACTGGGTATTTCCCTATACATTCACACAGATCAGCCCAAAAAAAGGGGGAGGAGAGTTTCTGTGAGGCCTACAAGGTTAATGCACTGAAATTGACATCTCAAGAGGTAAAAAAAGTATCCAGAAAAACTTCACCATAGTGGTCTCTCTCATATCACACTTGTGATATGAGAGTGGGTCCTGTGGTCTGCAAGAAGAGCACAATTTCCTTGTGCACAGACAACCCCTTCAGCCAAAGTACTAGTCTCTCTTGCACTGCAATACAGTCAAGGGAGGTTCTCTAAAATGTAGAAAACTGTGTCCCTTTATATGCAAATATTAACTGTAAAATAAAAAACATAAGTATGAGCACAAAAGCTGCAGCACAGTGACAACAGTGTGTTGTGTCTCTGACTTTTGTCCACTTCAAAAACCAGGTCCCACCACTGGTGCAAAGGCTGGGCCTCTCCAGCCACTGTCCTGCTCCAGCATGCTTGTATTTAGATGCAGGGAGATGGAGTGGGAAGGACAGGGAGGCGTGGGGCAAATGGGGGCAACATCAGGGCCTGGGGGATGTGGCAGCTCTGACCCAGAGCTCTTTGAAACCACTTCTGCTTCATCACTACCTCAGGAAAAAAAAAAAAGAAAAAAAATTACAAGATGTTTTATGCATTTGTTTGAATGTCCTTGTAAATTCAAAAGGAAATAATTTAATTTTACAGGGTTGACTGCCAATCACTGATTTTTTTAATACATTATAGGTTGAAGCTCACTCCAAATGTCAACAGTAAAACAATTTTTTCAATATCTGAACCTATACTGACTGACCATCCCCTAAAATACTTCAGGCTGCTTCTTTGAAGGGAAAACTTGAATCATCTACAGTATTTATATCAAATTCCAAAAGAATTTAAAAAGCATATCTATATTTCCATTGCTAATGTGGACCATTTAAAAAAATTGTATTTATTCTAGTTTCAGCTAGCAAAAACAAAAAAATGGAACACAAATTTTTGCAGTCTGAAGCAGAGATCTTTGTAAATCTCACTGGACTTTTCTCTATCATCATTTTCTATATTCAGAATACACTTTGCCCTAAGCAGAAGGTTTAGATGTAGACTGGGGTTAAAGGTAAAAAGTCAACAAGGTAAAGAGATAAAACAGGTGCCTAAATGCTCCAGTTAATATATAGCAAGCAGCCTAGCTATATGGATAAGCACAGACTTATATGGATAAGCTCAGACATAGACTTTCTGATTCCCACTCCTTCTTCCTCCCCGTAAATCCTCAGTCCTGTGCCTTGGATCTGCTTTCAGTCTGGATCAGCCATGTGCACTGCAGGAAATACCTGAGACTTAGTTCTTCCTAAGTACACGGTGGCAATTAGAGTCCAAGCCCCTGTTAAAAGGTGTCTTGCAGGAAGGAGAGACAGTATTAAAGTTTATTTTCCCTAAAGCACTGGTGAACCTGAACTCCAGATCCCACATTAGCCGACCAAACCCTGTTCACCACCATCACCGATTGTTGTATTTCCCACTAGGTTGGAAGTGGAAATCAGTTTCCCATGCACTATTACAAGAGGCAATTTGATTGCATTGCAGAAGGTGAAAGAGGCTTTTTGTGCATCAGGTTCCAGGATGACTGGATTGTATGTATGTACCACAATTTGCCATTGTTTCCTCTCATTATGCTCCTGCATGCACCCAGTGAGGGACAACACTGACAATCATAAAAACAAGTTTCCTTTTTAACTTACTCTGTGAAAAATTCTCTAATCACCAAAAGCTCCTGCAGCTTCTTCTGGAATGCCAGAGCAGCAACTAAAGAATATTTCAATTTCTAAAACTTCTCTGTGTCTGAGATATTTTGATCAAAATATTTATTTCTCAGTCAAAATGTTTTATTTTTCCCATTTACAGATGCGCTGACACTCTACTTTGAAAGTTTTTTGCTTTACAAGATTGTGTGCATATATTTTCAGGTTACACTAAGTCTAACCAGATTCCATGGTAACAGTAATGTTTTATTCTAAAGGAGGCTTAGAAAAGGAAAGCAGAAACCACATATCTAAAATGTACAGTACTAAAATATACCTTTATGTAATTCTGTGTGTCGCGTCTAAAAAATAATATACCTTCAATGAGATATTTCCTTAATGGTTGTCATTCATACACGTAAATGTTTGTGCATGTAAAATGTGAAGATGTTCTAATACATTTGGTATATTGCTGCATGTTCTGTTGGATTCTAGCGATAGTTAATGAATTGAATGTGAATTTATTCATACTTTAGATAGCCAAACAGTCAAAATGTGCTGAAACAAGTTCACTTGTGCCAACAACATTTAGTTCTGCAACTTGTCTGCTGGCTGTATTAGATCTTGCTATAAATCTCGCCATTATCTCCTTCCACTTTAGCACCAATTATTTTTCTTGAATAGCAGTCTATTTTTAGCACACAATGTGCAAATCTTACAAAACCTGACTTCTACATTGTGTTTAGATTTCATACATCTCCAACACCTAGTGCTTAAAGCCTACATTATGAATCATTCTTTTAAAACCATGGCTCTTGAACTACATTGTTGACACGCTTTGTGCACACTTAATGCACTTAATTTTATCTCTTGCCTTCAAAACCAAAACCAAAGTTCATTTAGCAACCACACAGGAGAAAATTTGGATCCATTCTGATGTGCAAATCAAATACAGGAATTGATAACAGTTTTGACATATCAGACAACCATGGCTAAAACCATTATACCTTTGAAATTAGTTTCAGTGTTTAAAATTCCTAAGGAAAAACATTTTTGAAGACACATACAAATGTTAACTAATTTGTAGCAATCTAAAATAGGGTGGGTTTTTGTGTAGAAAAAAGCAGTGAATTATAAAAATAGGAAGTAATTTTATCTTTTGGAAAATGGGTAATTATTGCTTGCATTAATATCTGATCAGATCATAAAAAAGTTTATTTTTCAGACATTCTTATTTCAAGTCCTGGGCCATTAGAATTTAACATACATTTATGTGTATGTTAAACACATGATTAGGAATAATAGGAATACAATTTATTAACTACATTTGATAATGTAAAACATAATTTTAATATTTCTATATAGCATATTTGTATATATTTCTTTTAATTCTTTGCATAGTGTAATTAGAAGTCATTCATCAGAAAATTAAAAATAAAAGGGAATGCTCTGCAATATTTAAAAAATTCAAAACTGGAGAAATTGGAAGACACTGGCTTCTCTTCCATTGTCATTAAATTAGGAACACTTCTGGGACACCCTTTGTTAATCTCACTGAACTTTTTTCTATCATCATTCCCCTGTATTTAGATCTATGATCTTTCTGACTTAACTTGTCCAGGATGCCTGATCCTAGACTTAGTAATGGAGGTAAGAAGGTAAACGAAAAACTGAGCATGTAGCTTTATACACATTTAAAAACCATCCATTTCTGTTTCAAGAGTCTTTTTCTCTCATGTAAAAGATAATTTTGGTAATACTAATTACTAAAAATGTAGAAAAAATGTAACAGTCTGATTAAATTGACTGAATAGAAAACCAGCACATTTTTAAATGTTGGCTTTTTTCTTATCCCAACAAAAGTGTGTTATTGCAATAATAGCTAGTCATTTCAATTCCATCTAGCTGAAACAAGAGTTTAACATGGCTATGTTCAGTCTCTGTGAATGAAATAGGTGATGCACACATGGATTAAGAATATGATTCAAATCTACAGTGCAGTGCAGTCATAGTTTTATGTCTGGGACAGAAATGGGTAACTTAACAACACGCTACTTCTCCACCTCTCAGTCTGCCAAATTTATCCTGTATTTTCTTTCTCTCTTTAAATAAATGTATATTCTTATCTGCTTCTGTCCATCATTCAACTCATGCTTTCTTGGGTTCCCCCAACTTTGTTAAGTACTGAATTTTTGTTCCTGTATCTTCCCCTCATGTTTGCCTTCCAGAAGCCTTGCGTTGTCTTGTTTAACTTTAGTCTACACTAGTTTCTGCTTTCTTGGTTTTTTACTGAACTGTTTCAGCAAAAGTGAAATTACCCATGTTTTCCTAACTGTATGTGTGAACACTATATAGAAAATACACTCATCGTATCCCTTCTAACATGTCAAGCTCTGTGTCTGATGCAGGTCCAAACTGAAAAGGAAATTCACACAACCACCAGTGGCTGTAAGCTCACCATAAGTCACTCGGGAGGGGAATCTGAAGCCCTCTTTTCCCCCTCCCCAAATTCACAAATGTACTGTAGGTGGTTGTCCTGGTTCTGACCAGGACTGGGTTCATCTTGCAGTAGCTGGGAGGAGGCATGGCCAGGACTGGGGCTTATTGTGTGCCACCTCATGTCCTTGCCAGTGGTGGGGGAAAGGGAGTCTCTTCCTGGGACAAGGAGAACCTTCTGGCCTAAGGGAGGCAGAGGGAGCAGTGGTGTGGTGCTGGTTCTGAGCCAGAGGGAGTGCCTGGAGTGGTGTGGCTGCGTTCAGGTTGAGCTCTACCTTGAGAAGTCTCGCATGTGAATCACTTTCTCTCTTTTGTACGCCTTTGTTATTAATATAGTTGCTGTTACTGTCCATTTTCTTAGCTCACTGCTGTTTCCAATAAATTGTTCTTATCTCGACCATGATCTTCACCTTTTGGGCTTCCAGTTCTCCTCTCCAGCCATGCAGCAGGAGGGATGGGGGAGTGGAAGGGAGAGCAAGCGAGCAGCATGTGCTTTGGAGAGTCTCAGTGAGAGCACTAAATTGGGAAGTACCACTCTTAAACCATGGAAGAAAATAAAAGTGGTGAAGTGAATTACTCTGTATTACCTGTGAGTGAGACTTGCAGTTGCCTGTTATTTTTGCAGAATTTATTGTGTACAGAAGTTTCCACTACTAAGATGCAGAGCTTCTCATATCCCCAAAAACCAAATAATATTTTAAGCTTTATTAGCCAAGTCCACTAATTGACTTGAAAACAAGAACTGAGAGCTTAACCTTTATGTTGTATTGGGAATCAATAGGATCATCAGTTTACACAGTTTGTTATCTGCAGCCCACTTGCTGAATGTCTGTGCTACTATACACTGTATTAATTATATCCTTTTTTTAGGATCAAAGTTTAGAACCACAAAAAAAAATGTTTATAAAAATTCATCTGTTAGCAATACAGTCAGTCAAGGACGGAGGCCCTCTGTTGGCTGGAAAGCCTGCCACCTCAGCTAGCTTTACAATGTCCTGCATTCACTTACATCACAAGCAGTAAGATATTAATCTGTATTTCAAATGCTTGGGTTTCATTAGAGGAGGTAGGTCATTCATCACTATCTCCAGTGCTGTTTCTGTTTACCGGGCAGTTTACAATTTAAAGATCCTCAGGCACTGCCTACGACAGAGGTACTTGGAAATGATTCCTTGACAGCTGATAAAGCTTTAAAAAAAACCCCCAGATTTAACACTAACATGCATTTTCCAAGAATGTGAGTCAAGTTTAGGTACTGTTCCATTATGAAAAACACAATTGCTTCATGTGAAGCACTGGTAGTCCTAGAAAGAGTCTTAGTCTTGTCCCTCTTTGGCAATACTTAAAGCTCTGCTTCAAATGGCACATTTGTATGCTTTGCTGTCTCTATTTGTAGCACTTAATACCTGTCTAGCATCTGTTTCTGCACCACAAATAGACTGAACTCAGGAACAGGAGATCTTTCACTGAGTAACTGCAGTTATGCAACAGAAAGCACAGAGGCATGGGTGGCTCCAGGTGAACCTTTTGGAAAAGTAAGTTGTTGATGGTCCTGCTACAGCCTGATGAACAATTAAGCTGTTTTCCAGCATGGTGGATTGAGAAATACTTTCCCCAAAATTTCCATGAAAATATAATTTCTGTATAAATTCAAGTTAGGCACAGAGATAACTTTCAGAGTGTAAAACACTTTTCTTATCTGTCAAGCCCTGGTGTTTGGGGTGGGAACTTGTTAAAGTTCTTTCTAAACTTGGAGATTCTAAGTCAGAAATTTATTCCCGAAGTGGCTGGAAACCTTCTTCTTGTTGTCCAGTTCAGTATTCGCTCATTAATTGTAGCCGTTGGATCCACAGTTCTCCCTAACATTTATCTTTTACTTCCTTGCCCCTCCTTCTGGAATTTCACATTCCAGCTCATAGAGAAGCCATGAATGTCATCACCAGTTGCTCTGAGCTCCCCCAAGTTCTCACATATTTGATATGATTTTCATATTACACAAACGATTTTGTCTTTATTTCAACATTATCATCCTCACTGATAATCCTGACAAAATACTTACTTAGCTTTCTGCTACCATGTCTTCATAACAGCCTTACTTCCACTTTTTTTGCAGTGTGTGTATCTAAATAGCACTTTTTAGTGCTGCTTCTAACAGCTACATGCTACTAGATTCTACGTGCGAATTAGCTAATAATGCCTAATAGTTTATAATACACAACTGTTAGCCGACGATGCATCCCTGGTGTTACTCACACAATGCAGCAGGCTGTAATGACCTGAGCGGAGGAAGGGGGCTAGGTATACAATTGCAGGCATTACACATACACTATCCAGATCTACAAGAACAAACTCTTGTTTTCAGATGTTTGTAACCAGCACCCCAGCCCTAAATTCCCCTTCCATTTTGATTCTTTGAAATCTCTATACAAACATGAAGACAGAGAGAACCTGGTTATGTAATGCAATATGTGGCCTTTTTTTTTTTTTGTGAAATGACAAGCAACAAGTTGCACTGTTCGTACAAGGTTCAAGTAAGAGCGACTGAAACAAACACAAACTAGCCCTTGGCTTCTGCAATGGTCTGGAAAAGCAAATGCGAGTCACACAGACTATGCGAACCCGCAGAAGTATTTGCACAACAACACAGACAGTATCATCCTATGAATTACGGTGATCCAAACCACTCATATGGTAGCGAGGCATAAGGGGCCTAATTGTGCGCACGCTCCAGTTAAGGCACTGAGGGAAATGTCGCCCGCACGTCCCTCCCCGCGCGGGGGGCACGGCCGAAAGACCTCCCGGCCGCGAGGGGGCGCTGCACCGCCCGGGCCCGCTGCGGCTCCCCCCCGCGGCTTCTGGGAAGGGCGGGGCCGCGGCCGCCCCCCGCAGGCGTCACTCCCAGCATGCAGCGCGGCGCGTCCCTGCCCCTGCTGCCGCTGCCGGGCGGAGAAGATGGCGGAGGGAGGCGCGGCAGATCTGGAGACTCAGCGCACGGACGTCGCGGCGCTGCTCAAAACCGCCCTCCGCAAGGGCGACACCTGGTGAGGGAGGAGCGGGGGGGCTCGGGGGGACCGGCGCGGGCGGCGCCCCCCGCCCTCGGGGCCGCTTGGCTGCCGGAGGGATCGACCTCCTTCCCCTCGTCCCCCCCCACCCGCTCCCGGGGGCGGCTCGACNGGGGAGCGGCCGCCGGGGTGCGGCGGGGCCTCGGCCTGGCCGGGCTGCGGGCGGGCGGCGGGGAGGCACCGAGGTCAGCGCCCTGCGGGGGAGGGCAGGGAGGGAACGGCGCGGCCGCCGAGGCGCGCTGCCGGGTGGCAGCCCCGGATGGCGAGGCCGGAGCCCGCAGGGGGCTTGTTCTGGTAGAGGAGAAGAGCTCTGCTACCAGGCGTTTCTTCCATTATCCCGGCTGAAATGGCCCCGGCTTTACCTTCAGGTTGTCAGAAATTGTATCTGTACCCTGGCCTGGATGCCCTGATGCCCGTCCGTGGCTGTGACAAGCCTTGAGTTTAAATTTTATTGCGACTGTGAACGTGTTAGCTTCCTAAGAAAGAGTTCCTGAAGGTGCGAACGGACCCTCATGATACCTTTTCGACAATGAACTTTTGAAAAATATGTTTTTGTGGTCAGTCGTAAAATATTTCTTAGTGTGCCATACAAATTGTCAACAGAATAATCCACGGCCGAAAAGAATTAGGTTAAGTAAGCACCTCTTTTTGGCGTGTATTTGGTAATTGATCTTCTATAGTTGGAGTTCTATGAGGCTAGGAAATGGGACTTTTTTTTAGGAGGGGAAAAAATAAGGAACTGACACTTTTTCCACAACTCAACCTCTTCATCTCTTCCTGTGTGAAACTGTCACCCATAGACAAAGGCTGAAGCATTAACTTACAGAAAATTAACTATGAACACACAGAAGTAGAACTAGCCCACCTCATTTCAGCTGTCATCACTCACTGTTCCAGTTCTATAAAAGACTATATTTAACAGTGTTGATACTGCAGCATGTGTCAGAAGCATACATTCTGATGCATTATTCAAATACTGCTGAGTATATGTTCGGTTTTGGCATATGAACAGACTGCTCTTGAAACTGGAAAAGTGTAAGCAACTAGAAAAAGGAAATGAATTCACATGGTAGTGTTGAAAATGACCAGTGGTAGTAAAAGTGTGCTCAGGCTTGATGTCTTTCAAGACTACTTTTTTATGGTTCTGTTGGGTACTTCCCAGGTACTAAAACAATGTCTCAAGCAGTTAATATTATTCAAAGTGATAGTACTTTTATGACAGGTTGACAGCATGACCGAAGCAGTAAGTTTACTGTGCTGTTTACTTTTTTTAGTACGTTGGATATTTTAATACGGAGGAATCAGTTGTGTGGGAAAAGCTTCTAAATGTTCTGTGAAAATATATCTAGTTGTGATTGACACTGATATTAGTCAAGTGCTTTAAGACTGAATAAGCTACAGTAAAGTCCCATTTAAGTTTTACTCGTGAACTGTTAAATAGAGCTACATAAATGTGTATACTTCTGCATTCTTAGGATTGATACATAGACTGTGCTGCTGTCTTCATAAATTGAAGGGTACGTTTAGTCCAAATGCTTTTTGAGAGATATTTTGTCAATGGCTTTTTGGTCATTTGGGACATCAGCAAGGAAACAACAGTTAAAGAGCTATAAGCCATGGGTCAGAATTGCATTCATTTAGTAGTAAATACTGGTGCAAAAAATTTCGGCAGTGCCGTACCAGCTTGTTCTGTTTGAGCTTTAAAGCACTCATATGCAGTCATTTTAAAAATGCTGGCTTAGGCTGAAGGTCTTTTCTGTGCTCTTCAGAATTTAGAGGTGAGAGAACAATAAGCTACATATGGAAAGTACAAAGCTTTGGGGCTTTTCTCTAAGAAAAAAGCAACTAAAGAATATGGCAAAGAGAGACAAATCTTAGAAGCATCTATGAAGTGGCTGCTGAATTTCTTCATTAGTTCTTCATGTATGCTGCAGAGAGAAAGAAATAAAATTGACTTGAAATGCAACATTCTTGGAGTTAGATATTGGAAAAAGAATTGCTAGTTTTAGAAACCAGTTGAATAGATGGTTTAGTGAGCTGTAGAATTTGTTCCATTGGATGTTTTTAAGAGTGGCCTGGGAATAGTATGCGTTAAGCTGTATTGCTTCAATGGACAGACAAACTTAGTGTCTTTCAGCTGCTTCGGCTGCAGGGACAAGATTTTCGGCTAATTTGTCCCAGTGGTCTTTTTTGCATTCTTTATGGACAGTTAATAAACTATTAAACTCTGAGAGATTGAGGATTTTTTCCATCTCTCAGTTTTTCTTATTTTTCTAAACATACATCAAATAAACATCAGATTTTTCCAAGAAAGAAATTCCTTTGTTTATTAGTTCTTTTGAATAATGTTTTCTACTTTCATTAGTAAAGTCAGTATAAAAACTACACTTTTGTTCCACAGAACTTGAATTAATATAAGTTTTACTTCTTGCAGTACTGTCCAAAGGACCTTCAGGTTTTGTGGTTGAAAGACCTAGGCTTCTGTTTAGGAAAAGAAAAATTACTGCATTTCATTGTATGTCTCACAGTTTTAGCATCTAAGATGAATACATCTCAGGATTTTGAAATTCTACTGGTGCTTGATAAGTGAGGAGAATTTATTGTCTGAGGAGATTTTACCCTCTCATTTAGAATGACAAAAATTATTGGTTGTTGCAGCTGCAGGCAAATCTGAACTCAGTCAGTGTCTTCTACTCTCAGAAATTGAAGAGCTGTTGATGTTCATCAAATTTTTAGGTGCAGTATAAGTTGTGTGACCAACTGGTGTTTATGATGTCATTTAATGCCTTTGTAGCTGCAGTGATATTCTTGAGAACCTTGCCAAGTTTTTTCTGTTTTTACAGTATCACAGAACTACAGTTTTCAATACTGAAAGTTACTGATCTTGGAACAGTTTTGTTATAGAGAGGAAGACTGCCAGTTTTTCTGTTTGACTTCTTGGGTGACTTCTTTGTAATTTCTTCCCCATATTAATGTGTAATTTCTTGATGTTACCTTTAAAACCACCTTCTGCCCTGACTTCCCTGTACTTCTTGTTCTTCTGTGGCTGTCTTTGTCAGAGATGTTGTCTCAGTAGCTCAAATATGACATGAAAAATTAGCTACCTCTTACGCGTATTGTCCCTCCATGGTCTAGGATACATAACCATATTTCTCACCTTTAGGTATCACCTACCAATAAATGTTTTACTTAAAGTGCGTGATAGTGACTTAAAAATAGATAACAGGTCAGCAGTCAATTTTACCACTTTTTCTCTCTCCCAGAGCTTCCCCACTGTGCTTCTTTCATCTTTTGCTTTCCATAACAATTTGTGAGCAAATGAGAATATAGAAGTTACTTGTATTTTTAAAAGCAGTAACTTGGATAAGAATTAGGCAGTTACAGTGGGCAAAAACTATCAGACGGAGTTTATTTAGTGGCTAAGGGAACAAATGCAATCGTTAGATGTTTGAATAAGGAATGCCAAGTAGCAGTGCAAATATGTACTGTATATGGAATATATTAGTGAAACCATTCTACTGTCCAGTTCTGGTGTCCATATGTGACAGCAGGTGTTCATTTAGAATGAGTTCAGACATCTCAAAATCTAATAGGGAAAGTGGAAGCCTTGTCTTTCAAGAAGAGCTTGGAGGGCCTTTGTCTGTTTTGCTAGAATTTTGAGTCCTGTGCTGAAATACTTACGTAAGAGGAAGATGTCTCCTAGGATAAGGATTTTTAGACAAGCAGATAAAGATTTAAGACTATTTTTACTATCTGTAAACTGAAGCTAGTCAAGTTTAGGCCAGAAGGAAGATGTTGATTTTCAACCCTGTTACCCGATGAATTTTGGTGCCAGTCATCACTTTACAAGAGTGATGAGATAGATTCTTAATCTCTTCTTGGTTTTTAAGGCTTGCAAATTAGTAAAGCCACAGAAGTATTTTTAGTTTTCAGATGTCTGATACACATCACTTCTGAAGTTCTGCTCAGTCTAGGTACAGCATTGTTATTATCCATAGAGTACCTTTCTAGGAAGATGAAAAAAAAATTTTTTTTTTTAACCCATGGGAATTTCATTGCCTTTTCTGTTGTAATACTTGATCACTGAAGAGAGTAAGTAAAAATGAAGTGGGGTAAAAACCCTTCCCAGTGAGTGATCAGTAGATATGAAAAGTTCAACCTTAAAGGGTTTTTCCTCCAGAAGTGAATTTCCCCACTGAAAATGTGTAAGTGTTTTAATTCTGGCTGCAGTGAAAACTCATGAATCACCAGACATCTGTAGCCCTGCTTAAAAACCCTGCAGTGACCACCAGCCTTGGTGCTGAAGTGCCTAGCTTTAATAGCATTTTACCCTATGGTCTTCATGGAACATGCTGAGTTGGAAGGGACCCACAAAGTTCGTCAAGTCCAACTCAGCTCTGCACAGGACATCCCCAAGACTCAGGCCATGTGCCTTTTTCTCAGTACTGTCCTCTCAGTGTTTTCTGCATTTCATCACTATCATTGTGTTGTACATGAATAGAATCTAGATGGAATGTTAATGGAAGATTTTACTTGATTTCACTGAGGGCATGATGACATTTATGGACTTACACTGCAATAATATTTGGAATGATATTCTAAATTGTTTTGATAACTTCATAAAACAAGAAACAAGGAACACTATGTCAGTATTCGAAGGGTAGATGAAGAATTGGATGGTTTTTTTCTTTCAAATGAGGTTTAAGTTCCTGATTTTGACTTTTAAGCCTTGTGGTTGAAATTTGATGTTAGATTTCTTTCACTGCATAAGGAATGGTACTGCATGTGACCAACGGTTTGCAAAATTTAAATTCTTCTGGACAATACTTAAAATGGAGATGAGTAGATACATTTTTCTTCTATGAATTGATTAGGTGGGGTGAGAGCATGTTAAAATAATGTTTGTTCCAGTCTTTGCATGAAAATTTAAAGTCAAACATTGATTTGTTAGATTATTTTTAAATGAAAAGTCTTTACTGAAATGAAAAATTTCTAAGGGTATACAAAACACTTAACATGGTTGTTAATATAATGTTCACACTGAAATTTTAACATAAAATTGCACTCCACTTCTTCTGGCTGAATCATACTTTTTGCTTGACCTCTTGGTAGTATGGATGAAGAATATGCTGCTTAGGCCACTGCAGCACATTATGGGAGTGGAGCATGGTGAGAGTGGAGCTGTAGTGAGAATATGATTAGTTGATTTGAAATCTTGGTGCATTTTGTTGAACTAAGCACTTAATTTTGAAGAGGAATCTGAAATAGTTAGACTGATTTCTTCAAAATGGGAGGTAAAGGGTTTTTTTCTCTTTGACCCCTGCATTTTTTTCTTGTGGCTTTACCTGTGTTTTGAGTAAAAAGATAGTCTAGTTTGTGTGATAGAGTAGAATAATTACCACCATTTTGAACTTGAAGAACTTGTTAATTCTGAAAGAAAATTTAATTTGAAGGCATCTATTAATTATGAGTGTGTTTGGTCATGCAATTTTTGTCATCTTAATCAAAGCAGAAATACAGATACAAACCTATTCTTATGTTCTTCTTATTATAGTTGCAGTTGTGCAAGAACAAAAATCAGGTGCTGTGCCTTTAAGCAGGAGTCCTAATTTGCTTTCAGCAACACAGTTGTTCCACTTTGTCCTCTGTATTGCTTAATCTGTGCTCATGCACAGTGAGGAGAGTAAAAAAAAAATCATCACCTATCTCTCTGGACAATTTGCACAGTTTTACTGTTAAAAGTGAAATAGATTCTGTTAGAAGATATGATATCCCAGCAATACACAGTGCAGGAAAGAGTGTCTCTCTGTGAAGTGTCTTTATTGCATATTAAAGGTTTCCTGGTTTGATTTTGAATTCAAAGAGCTGATGTAGCAGTCAATATAAATAAATCTAGGTTACATGTAGTTTAATTCTGTCCATGTATAACAGTCAAAAGAATTCAGAATGGTTTTGACAGCAGTGGGAAATACCAAGATCTTGGTCATACCGTTCAGATATTTTCTGTCAGCTTGGATGTTGAGGTAAAGAATGAATGCTGTTGTATTTGTGTGATGTTGATATTATGTTAATTATGTTTAAGTCAAAATATGCAGTAAATCACAGGTGAACTTGAATCACATTAAAAAGTTACAAACCGTTGGAGAATTTTAGAAATCAGTTAGTAAGTTTCCTGATAGTACTTTCTTTTGTTCAGTGAACAATGTCCATGTGGTCATGCAGCTGTGAAATTTTAAAACTTCCATAAACTTATAATTGATTTTTATTATTTGTTGAATTTTTACTTATGAAATGAAGATGTATTTACAAGTGTTGTAGTAGCTTCCTTTTTTTTTTTTTTGTATTTCAAATTAATGTACAAAGGCTGTAAGTAATCCTGTTTTGGGCTTCCTTGAGTCTCTACAGTTGATCATTTGGTCATACATAAGGATATGGTCTTTTTTGGTAAATTTGAGTGACCCACTTATATTGGATTTGCATGGCAAGGTGTTGATAGCAGGGTTGCTACAGGGGTGGCTTTTGGAGAAACTGCCAGAAGCTTCCCCTGTCATAGAGAGCCAATACCAGCCAACTCCAGATGGACTGACCACTGGCCAAGGCCAAATACCCAAATTGAAAGGGACCCATAAGGGACACTGAATCCAACTTCCTGCTCTTTGCAGGACTGCCTAAAGGTAAGCCATATGGCCAAGAGCATCATCCAGGTGATCCTCCAACTGACAGGCTTGGTGCTGCGACCACTTCCCTCGGGAGCCTGTTCCAGTGACCAGCCACCCTCTTAGGCTTTTCATGGTGTCGAGTATGAACTTCCCCTGTTGCAGCTTGATTCCATTTCCTCATGTTTTATTCCATTGTCTGACATTTCAGAGGACTCTAAATTGTCCCTTGTATACGATAATCCACTTCAGACTGGCAAGAAGCATTTTACAGAAGAGAGCAGATACATCTTATGAAGCAGTCTGAAGCTCTGCTCAGAAGTAAACACTGGGTAGTGAAGTAGGCCAGACTTGAACTGAGAACATATTCATGTGTTCTATAGTTTTTGATTCTACTTACACAAAGAACATTTTAAGTACACGTAATATAGCTAAGAAAAAACTCCTGAAGCTAATTAAACTGTACAAATACTTCCAGTATTATTAATATCAAAAATTCTGTATTTGAGTGTAATTTTCAGCAAATGACACTTGGATGTTTTTGCTTACTTCTAGGTAAAGGTTTGGGACTATTCCATTGTTTTATGTTATCAGCCAGTTGGCTCTAAGTGGCTTGGTTGTACTATTTTCTTCAAACAATTTGACATTACTGATTTATTTGAAATGTCTATGAATGTCAGGTATCTGCTGTTTTAGAGTTAACCAGTTCATTTTGCTGTGCAGTTGTCTTAAGTTTTTAAGGTTTGCCCCTCAGAGCAGAATATCTAGAAAATTGAGACTGTTCTTGTCTTTAATCTTTATTACAAATCCTCCAGGTTTGTTTTACCCCAGATGATGGGTTTGTTGTCCTGCTCACTGACTTAACTGATAACATCCCAGAGAGCAGAATTTGTGTTTCCTGCTTGAGTGAAACCTTGATTCCATCAGATGACAAAAATTTCTTAATCATAATTCTAAAAAATGGGTAGGCCATATATTTTAACTTTGATGGGAAATTCTGGGGTAGCCTTTTTAATGAGTTTCAAGAAACTACTGAAGTGTTAGACTCATTTGGAACTCCTTCCTGCATTAGGTAATAGTAACTAAATAAAGGCCAAGTTTAACACGTATATTTTTTAGGTCTTTGTTTTACTAATGCATAGTATTCTATTTTTGTATCTGGGACAACACACATTACAGTGAAGTGGATCTGGTCCAAGTGTATGCCCCAAGTTTTTAAATATTTTTTCCTTAGAAAGGGATCAAATATCATTTAAGAAATGAGGATTTAGTAGATGTAGTTCTGTTTACTTGAGCTATGTATTTTCCTCTTAAATTACTGGACGTCCCTCATAGGCGATACTTAGTTTTCAGGTGGTTGATTTTATCATGGATGTTATAACATTGATGAAAACATAAATAAAGTTGCCTTCCTATGGTTTGCCTTCTCTTGTGCAGATGAGTAGTTTTGTTGATCTTGATGAGAAAGCTATATTGAATATGTTTGTAGAATCAAAAGCTTTAAGTTATAAACTTGATTATTACTTTTCCCATTAATGCTAAGAAGTCTGTATTTTAGCTACAGAAGAGCTTTAGCAGGCTGATTGATTCCCCTTAAACTGAGCATAGTGTAATTGTGCTCCTTTTTTTTTTTTTCCGCTTCCCCTCCCATTATCTTTAATATGACGGAGCCTTCCTGCATAAATGAGGGTAGTGGTTTCCCTAATCTTACTGGAAAAGTAGTGTTTCATTTCTTGATTAAGAGCAACTCTTGTAATGGAGTGTTCTGGTTTTGGCCAGGACAGAATTAATTTTTCCATGGTGAGGGGATGGAGCCTGGAGCCCATCCCTGGGCATATCCAGATTATGCTCTACCATCCCAAGGCGTGGGAGTGAAGGGCTCCTGCTTGGGAGAAGAGAGGTGTGGTTTCAGTTTGAGGAAAGGCATGGCAGAAGGGAGAGACCCATCCACCGTTGTTCATTGTCCCCCAGGGTGAGCATTTTGCATGTAAATCACCCTATTTTTTACACTTCTGTTATTAATATTGACGCTGTTAGTGCTCGTTTTTCTTATCTCATTCTGTTTCCAGTAAATTGTAATTATCTCAGCGTGTCATCTCTGTTTTTTGTGCAGGGGGGGGAAGGGGAGCTGTTTGGGTTGAGTTTTTTTTTTTTGTTTTGATCGGAGTACTAAATTTCGGGTGCCATTCTTAAACCAGGATAAGAGAGAAGATTATGACTTTTCTGACTGTGTTCAGTAATAACTCAGAATAGCTTTTCTCACCTGTATCAGGTTTCTGTTGAAGCAAGAGTACCCGAATGTGCATTAAAATGCCTAATATGTATAAAACATAGATATATATGTGCATGAACATACATACCTATAGCCAGTAATTCATTGTAAGAGTTCACATCTATACTGTTTTCTAGCATTTTTCAAAATCTTTACGTGCATATTTTTTTTCTTGGCTAAATAAATTCAATAAACCTTTCTTTTCCACATAATGCATGTTACCTCTACTTTGTGGTAAAGGAACTTGTCTGTGCTGTTTAATTCTTATCATACTTACATACTTGCATGATTTATAAGTAGCCTTTCAGCATTCTTTATACAAGAAATATAAGCTCTTATTTGAGACTGTAAGTACAAATTTCTAAATGTGAAGGAAAGTGGTGAAAGATTTTTTGCACTTCATGTTAGGAAACAACAATGTTACAATATTTCTGTTAGGGATGACCCTAAAGAGATATTGCACAGCAAATTTTGATTGGTGGCAGAATTAATTTGATGTGGAAGAAGAAAGCTGATGAAGTGTTGGAATAGATAATGTTGAATATTTAAAATCTAGAACAGTAGACCCCAAGCTTTCTCACACTGTTAAATTCAGTTATCAAAAGTTTGTATTAATCACTGTTACTGGGGTGTGATAAGACAATTTAACACAAAGTATATGAAAAGTAAAATAATTCTACAGGAACATCAATTTCTTAAGCATTAATTCAAACAAAGGCAGTTTGCTTGTATAATAGTTTCACTTCTGTGTAGAATTATATCTTCTTAAGATTCATAGTTCATTTAAATGTAGATCAAAAAATAGAAGCCATGGGACAAGTCTTGCAGATTTGGTGGTGGCTGCATTGATAACCCCACACAGTTACAGCTTTTAGGGAACAGAGCTGGATGACCACAGCAGAAGAGAAAGGGGAGAATGCTGTTGGCCTTAAGTGTGTTCCTGAGAATGAAAACTTGGTGTATAAATCAAAAGGCAAGAGCATGTGAGATTATTCAAATTCAGTTTCATCCTAAAGTAGTGGCAAAAGGTTCTAGACAGACCAGGCAGAAGAGGATGAATGCTTTTAGGAAGGAGGAGTAATGCATATGGTATCTTGAAAAAAAAAAATCTGAGCATCACTGAATAAATTTGGTATCTTGCTCTTACAGAAATTCTGGACAAAAAGGTATAAAATATATAGGTATCGCAGGACTCTCTAAATGCCAGACTGTGACAACAGTTTAATCTGGGTAAAAATACTGTGGAGCTGAGATTAGAGATATAATCGCTTTATATGGAAGTGTGATGTTGATAATTATTTGTAGGAGAAACATTTAGTCCTCCATCAAAAGCAGAGCATTTACTGTTTGTGTTGATGTTGACTCAGAGGAAGAAAACACACTCTCTGGTTCTTGACAAGGTATCAGAGTTCTGAAGTTTAGGTTGCATGTGACTCTTATACGACTCCAGCAATAGACATTTCTCTACTGAAAAGTTCTCTCTCACTTTTTTAAAGGGCTGTCTCATTATAGTGATTTAACTTGAATTTCCTGAATTTGAAAATCAAGAACAGGAATTAAAGGTGACAATGGCAAAGTTCATGCTGAAAAGGGAAATGTTTTCTCAACCTGCCATTTTTCAGCCTCTTATACGTTGTATTGGCAGTCTTGCAAAACTGTACATGGCAGTGTTAGTGAGATCTTTAATTGAAGAACACAGTTGAAGTTGTCATTGGTAGGAGATGCTGATAATTGTTAGCAGAACAGAGAGAAAAGCATTGTCATTTCACAAGACTGATGAATGCTGGTGCATTATCATGTATGAAGTAGGAAGTAGTGGCACTCCAGTAATTAATATATATGTCTTCTTCCTTTTAAGGTATCTAGTGGATAGTCGCTGGTTCAAACAGTGGAAAAAATATGTTGGTTTTGACAGCTGGGACAAATACCAGATGGGAGATCAGAATGTGTACCCTGGTCCTATTGATAACTCTGGACTTCTCAAAGGTAACTGCTTCTAACTGTGAAATAAGCCAATATTGCATTAAGTGCAAAATTGTCACAGATAGTTCCTCTTTTGAAGTTGGCAGTGTAAATGAACCTCATCATAAATAAAGGTAAAAATCTTGGTTTCTTTTCAGTCCATGACAAGGGAACTAGATTAGATTTCCCTAATAAATCACAATTTTATAAATACAGTTATTAGAACTTCTTTGTAATGGTAACAAATTATGTAGTAATGTACAAGTTCCTGGTTTATAATGAGATTTTGGGTTATCTTGAGAACTGAAAATTAGTCAAGTTGACAAAAAGGTAGCTTGATTTCACTATGATTTCCCTTTTTTGGTAGCTTAACCAAATTGGTTGATTTAAAATAAGATTTTTAAGTTGAGCTCTAAAACTTTCTTCTGTAAATGAGCCCCAAGTCCTTACTTTAGTTCTGGAACGTTCGAAGAAGCGGTACTATGCAGTTCAGTGACTTTCACAGAACTTGTGTGAAGTGATAGAGGATGATTCCCTATTTTCTTTACGGTCTTGTAAGTATATTAAACTCTGTCACTGCTATAATTACTCAGGTCTGATTGACTTTTGCTGAACTGTAGCCAAATTTGTAAGCACAGGTCTCAGAATACTTTCCCACATATTTTAATCTTCATGTCAAATGCTGTATTTAATGTTCAGTATCAAAATACTATTAAAGATGTTAATATTTAATCTGCAAAATCTAGCAGATACAAAATGGAGCAGGTAATTGCTTTTCTTATTTGCAGTTACAGATGATGTAATAATACTGCATGTCTTCTTGGCAAATAGTAATACCATTTTTCCAACTTCATGGGATTTATGATGAACTTTTGACTTTCTTAGTACAAAACTTCTGTAATTAGTATCTCATCATTTTACGAATTAAATGTTAAAGATGATTGTGTCTTTCATAAAGCTTGTCGTACTGTGTTCTACCTATTGTCAGTGTGAATGAGTGTGTGTAACACTGACCAGTACCTTTGTAGAAGGTGCTGTATTGTTGTATACATCTGTGTGTTCTCTTCCATCCAGAAACTTTAGGGTCTTTTTGCTCCAGGTGAGTGTTGCATTTTGTTTTCTGAAATGTGAGGATCTAGGTCTTTGGTACGTTCTTGTAGTAAATCTTGTAGTGAGGCAGGGATGTTCAGGTGATACATCTCAGCTGTTATCAGATGTAGCAACATGTTTTTATCCTCAATGAGGTAGCATCAGCTTGTTCTCTCTTCTGTGCCTTCCCTTTCAAAAATAGGTGATTTCTAGTTGTGCCAAACACTATTCATCTGTACCATTTATAACTTAATCTACATACGTGTTCAGATTATGTTTAAAGTTAATGTTGTTATGAAGCCTACTTTAGGGTTAACTGTCCAAATTTGAAGTCATGTTAGCCATTTTCCTGAAAGCTCCTGAAAAGTTGTATTCTGTTGTTTTGACACTACTAGTGCCACTTTCAAAATAAACAGCATCAGAATTTGTGAACTTCACTATTTGCTCATTCATGGTTCTAAATGATGGCTCTGCACTGGCCATCATCTTGCATTAATCATCATTCCATGCATCCTGTTACCCTCTGACATGTACAGTTTCTGTGTAAAGGTAGTTTTAATAAGGGCATTAGTGCCCATCAAGTGATAGCTTTCTCTTTCACCCACTGCAAAGCAGCAATCCTCTGTAGTAGGTTTTCTAGGTAGCATAAACTCAACCTGAAAATGCTTGGATTTTTATCTTGTCTTTGGCACATAGTATGCTCTGGTTGCTCTCATGCTGCTCTCCTTAAAAATGTACATCGATATAAAGAATAAAATAATCTAAAATGGTCATGCTTTCTCAAATATTCTGCAGTGTAATGCAGTGATAAGGAAAACAGTAATTGAATTCATGAAAGACTAGTTCCAAGAAACTGAAGCAGTATGTTGTGCTTATATTACTTAAATGCGTCTCCCTTGTTTCCAGAACATTTGGATGTAGTGAGAGCAATGAAAAGTAACAGGTAGAGATTTCAGTTAATCTCAACATACGCAAAAAATATTGAAAGTGATGGAATGCGTGTGTCATCTTCGAAAGAAGAGATACATAATCAAGGTGGGCACAAAGAAGTAGTTACTTAGAGTAGCTGATTGTTCATCATAGGAAACAACATCGTTTATGAGGGACTGAATTGTCAGAGTCAGGGTACCTGTTCTGAAAAAAATTATACTAGAAGAAATATTTGTATTTTTCAAAGGAGGTAATAGAATCCAAATTACACCTTCTCACTATATAAGATCAGTGCAGAAATATCATCAAATCTTGTGAAGAGTTGCGTAGACCTGAAGATGTGCTTGTGGATTTCTCCCCACACTGTGCTCCCAGTTATAATGTGATACTTCCAGATGGAAAGACAGCTACCCTAAATATCTTGAGTCTCACAGTGGCCCACATCTGGAATCCCCTCTTAGACCTAAAAGATAGCTGCTAGTAATAGGGATTGAACCAAAGCTAAAAGCATGCTACTTAGCTAAAGAGATTCCAAGTTGTGCTTCATTCAAGTGCAGCATTTCTTCCTCTCTGTGAAAAAATTTTGTGGTGACTGTTTCCAGAACACATCGGATCTTTTTAATAGGAGATTGTACCATGCTACTTTCCTAGTCTGATACGGAGTGAATGGTTTCAAACTTTGTCTTGAATCTACTGTTAACTACTCATTCTCATTTTCAGTTGTGGATATATTGGTGATGATGTGGGAATATGTGTGAAGTGAGTGGGAGAAATAAAGCTAGTTTGTCTGAAAGCTAGGATGGTATATGATAACAAACCAGGTGCTTATAATTGCATTGGGGATATGAAGTTGTCACTTGGGCTCCTGAGTAAAGGAATTCCACCCGTAAATAGGTGTGCTATGCATGAACTGGATAGTTTACCTAAATAATTTCAGAAGACTGCCTTTGAACACCGTAATACTGGTAACATAATTGTGGCTCAGAAAATATTTTGTATGGTGTTTATATGAAAAATGGTATATTAAAAACTCAAGTACAGAATTACAGTATTCAAGTGAGAATAATCTTTCTCTTATAGATGGTGATTCTCAGTCTCTCAAGGAACATCTCATTGATGAGCTGGACTACATCCTTTTGCCAACTGAAGGCTGGAATAGGCTAGTGAGCTGGTACACATTGATGGAGGGTCAAGAGCCAATTGCACGCAAGGTACTCTTTAATTACCTGCTGGGATGAGTATGGTTCAGATGAAGTCCTGCAAATATGCAGGAACTGCACAGGAATTTATTAACAGACAACGTCCTGGCCTATAATATTAATACAGACAACTCCTGCTTTAGTTGCTTATTGATATCTAATTTTTACTCAGATTTTTTTACTCAGAGGCTTGAGTGTGTAATACTGAGAAAGGGTGGATGCAAAGGATGTAATACTTTCTTATCCTGGAAGTAAGTCCTCTTAATAAATATCTAAAGAAGAATTTGCTTTAGAAGCTTGTAAGGCTAATAACTCTAGAACTGTATTGATTATGTTAGTGAAAAGCCTAGCTCTAATAATGTTAACATTGGTGGAGCAATTGTTATTTTCTTTTCTGGTAAACGCTGTGTGCTCAGCTGCTTGCCAAGGGAATTATTTCTTTAAGCAAAAAACTTACCTCAACACTGGTAGTATTCCCTGGTGTGGTGGATAGTGTGGCCTTCCGTCAGTATGAGATACTTAAAAATTACCATCTTTAAATATGTTTTTGTTTGCTCCAGGACACACCCTTACTATTAAGGTGATGTGACCATTTCACCAGTTTATTGATCATACAATCTTTTTTTGTTTGTGTTGTTTCTTAAGATTTTCAGGTTAGTGATTACAGTTGCATCCTCACTGGACTGAATTACTTAGTTTTGATATGGTTATCCCATCTAGTTTTGAAATACATTTTGATATGGTTATCCCATCTATATTGAGCACTAGGATATATTTTTCCAGTTACAAGGATCTTTATTTTAATTCTTTAAAAATTGCTGAAAAAGTATTAGGCTTAGAATATAGTTTTATGATATCTGGTGTAATACAGCTTTTCTTTCCTTCTTATGATGTATGGTCTAACTGCATAAATGCTGGCTGCTTACTTGAAGTCCACTCTTCAAATAAATGGTAGATATAGCTACAGAAGATATTTCGAGTCTTCAAAATTCATTTGGCCAACAGAAGTTTGTTTGACAGTTTTATAACATTTTCTTTAATATGACAAAATGGCTGTTAGGTTTTTGGTTTTGTTTAAAAGGGACATCCTGGAAATGTCTCTGTCTTTTTGTCTACTTCTATTAGAGCTGAAATCCGTTAAAATAACTCTCCTTCTTTAAAAATATATCTCTTACCAATTTGTTACTGTTTTTTCCGAAGATGGATTTCAGCAAACTGCATACTCTTCCATTGTCATGGTAAAGTAGAAAGTCTGTAATTTTTTCAGTTTGGGAGGAAGATGGAAGGAAAGAGAAGTGAAATTAGAGTAACTTCTATTCCACTTGGAAGTGGCTAACTGGAAAAGTACATGGAGTATAGTGAGTGGCGTAGCTTTGTTATTTTCTGCCAATGTGAGCAGCAGTTATCCTCTGAGAAGCATATTCCTGTTCAGCATTTTTGTTTCTGATGCTTTCGTCATTGATCATTATTTTTCCTGTCTGCATTTATGGGGGTTTTTTTCATAAAGATGGTATTATACTTTTCTTTCATCCCCTTTGTTACATCAACTATTTTTGAAATGTGGACCCAAATTTTAAATTGATAAAATGTATTTGTAGAAGTGTCTTAGCCATACTGCACAGTTTTGTTTACTGCCACTATTTTGTTGTGTCTCTAGTAGCTGAAAGCTACTAAGCTGCTTAATTTAAAATGCCTTTTTATTTAAATGTCATGATTGATAGTTATTAAAGCTAAGGCAAGCAAGGAAATAATTCATTATTTTCTTCATTTTTTTCATATGGCACATGCATATGAGTTATATTTGTAGAGCAGATAGCAGATCTCTCCTAGCAATTAGCCAGTGGCTTTTTTTTTTAAACTGTATTTGTCAGATGTATCACATATCAGGCTGATGGTTATTTTTGGAGCAGTCTACATGACTAAGTGTACTGCAGTTACACTTTGGAAGATCAAAGAGAAAAACATTTAAGAGGTGACCCTGAATATTTTTTTCTACATTTTACTTTTATTAAAAACTAAAAAAATCCTGTATGTTTAACTATGCTGTAATAGGTGTTTAAAAAATGAGCATATACTGTAATGAGTAGGTCAAATTTCAAATGAATGTATTCATTCTCAGAATGTAAGTGGAAGATTTGTAGATTTTGTTTAAATAGCTGATTTTATTAGTGTGTATCTTATATTTGATAAGTACCCTTTAACTGTGAAAACTAGTTCTTGATGTTCTGAGGAAGTAGTATACAACGAATGTATTTGGAAATAAAAATAACTTTGGGGTTTTTTTACCTTTTGATCAAATATCTTTGGATTAAGATTACATATTTGTGATTTCTACTGTACTTAACTCTCTGAAAGTCATCATATTATACACAGGTAAGACAATCATCATCATGGAAAAAAATACTTTGTAGTTTACTGTATTTCTAAAAAGTTATAGGAGAATTTTATTTCTAATTTTTTGCATTTATCAAGTGTCTTATATTCCCTGAACTTCCGTTTCTTGTCAAAAATGAAGAATTTTCAAAAATGTTTTGAATCGTGTATATGAAAACATATTCAGTCTGATATGTGATCCCATTCTGTTTTTCAGGTCGTTGAACAGGGTATGTTTGTAAAGCACTGCAAAGTAGAAGTATATCTAACAGAATTAAAACTGTGTGAAAATGGAAATATGAATAATGTTGTCACACGAAGATTTAGTAAAGCTGATACTATAGGTATGCACAACTATTTTCTAAAAATATATGATTGATGCTTGTAATGTGTTAGCAAGTTCTGAATAAGTCAGTCTAGATAAAATGATAGATGGGTATTTTGACCATTAAAAACAATGGGAGTAGTTTTGTTTGGGTCAAAGTTAAAAGTTAACAAATTGGAATATTGAAGGGGGTTTAATACAATTTTAACAATATAATTATGTGGCTTATTATCTAAGCATCTGTAGTAACTTCAGAGGTTTGAGCTTTTAAGGAAGCGAATGGTGTGATATTGTTTATTGGATTTCATAGTACTTTTTCTTGGCTTTTGATGTGTAAGAAATATATTTTTTATGTGTTTCATTATCCAACACGTTCAAGTCATATATATGAAGAGCAGGATACATTACAAAAGAGAAAAAAGAATTTAATTAATAAATTAATGGCTAAAGGTGACCTACAGAGGTAGTATTCTCTGAGTTGTGAAGTGGCAGGCCAGGCACAATCTTTTACAGTGATTGAATCCTCTTTTAAACCTTTAACCTACCTTTATTTGTATTTATTTTGACTGCTCGTGTAGCATTCTGTCATTGTTTGAAACAGTATTTTGATAAGATATTTGACTTTGGAAATAACAATCAGAACATTTTCAAAGATATTGTTGGTCACTTTTTGGTGTATTTGTGCATTTGTAGCTGAGATAAGAGTCTGTATTGGTGCAGTTAGAATTGTACTTTATGCCCTTGGCACTATATTCCCAACCATCACTTTGTTTACATTTGTTGGCAGCAATGTATGTTTATTGGCTTTTGCTTCTCTTTATATTATGAGTAGTGACTTTCCAGCCTTTAATTCTTTGCAGATTGCTTGCTTTAGAAGCAGTAATTTTACTTTGTTACATTTCAATATTTAGGTTAGGAAAAGAATCACCTGCTTGTATAGAATAAAAACTTTAAAATTCCCCTCAAAACATTTGTTTTATGTTCATTTGACTTCTTGAGATCTGGTTTAACTTGGGAAATTATGCTTCATTATTTTCTGAGGAAACCAGAAACTTGGAAAAATCAAATTAACCTTATCCTTCCCTTAGGACCAAATGCAAGCTATTTTGCAGGTATAATGAATTTAATTGTATCACTGAAATTATAGGTAATGGATGAATTTTCTTTGTCTAATCAGAAGGAGGTCATTTTGGAATGACTGTTACTTGAAGGTATATTCATTTTTTTCTTAGCAAAGAAAGAATTGAAATTATGGATAAATGGTTATAAAGTGTAATGAGAAGCAGTCAGAGTCACTGGCAACCCCTTTCCAGACACTGGCTTTGTTCACTTCCCTGAAATGTGGATGATATGCTCCTGGAAGCCTTGAAAAACATGCCCTTTCTGAAAGTGAAACTTCTTGCGCAGAGTACAAAGCCAAACCATCCTAGCCAGGACATCCAAAAGAGTTTGTACCTTAGAAGAAGAGCTAGAAGAATTCAACCCACTTTAAGAGTAAATAATAACTGATCCCTCTTATCCATTACTAAGATTGTGGTTTGGTTTTTTTTTTTTCCCCTGCTTCTTACCTCAAGTATATTTAAGGTAATTCTGGAATTCATCAAATACACAACAGAAATGCTCATTATATCAATAAATAATATGTAGGAGGGATCTTACAGAATCTTGATTATTTTTCATTCTTCCTTGTGTATTTCAGTAAAGGATGCATTTTTATTACAGTTGCAGGAGGCTTGTAGTACAAAAGAGTCAGTAACAGCCCCACTGATTTCAGTAGGCATAGGGTACTATGGTCTTTTCAAGAAATTTTAATTTTTCTGTCCACCATGGTTGATGATATTATTTACTACCCTCAAAAAATAAGTACAAGGCCTTCCTTAAGTCACAAAACCAGAGAAATATCCTAAGTATAATACAGTACTCACCTATCAGTCTTCAGATGTATGTTAATGCTGGAATACCTTTGCTTTTCCACTCAAATAGAAGCTAAACTAAGCTGTATGTCAATAAATTAATATAAAGTCAAGGGCAGACCAAGTAATGACTGTCATTCTCTTGCAATGGGTCTCGTCGCACCTAACATGTGCTTTGGACCTTCTTGGGAACCTCCTGCACTTGAGGGACCCTTGCCTTGGAGACAGTGCATGGTGACTTTGAGACTGGTTGATGACTAACTCTCCTGGGGGAGAGGGGTTTCATTCTAAAAGGAAAATGAGTTAGACAATAGATGTAGTTGAGGCAGCATGGCAACATGCTGATCCCAGAGAGCATCAGGGCTTCCGAATGAAAATGAGTTAATGATCCGCTCAGGAGTCTTAATCGTGTGAAAGTATGATAGAACTAAGTCATCTGCCTAATATGTAAGAGTTTTACAAAACACACAATGTCAGAAAGACTGTCTGTAGCCTTGGTTATGGACAAATAGAAGTCAGGTTGTATCTGCAATGCCATAAAACAATTCCCAAACTGAGCTGATAAACTTCATAGAAGATTCCGCTAGTGGGCTCTGCATCTAATGGACTTTTGCAAGCAAATTGTCTTAGCAAATGTCTTTGATTCATCTCTCCCTTTATTCTGCTGCAGAATACAAGAATGTAATGCTTGCCACCCTTGAAGACAATTTATTCTGAAATTGGTGACTAGTATTTTCCTTCTTTATGGAGAAGGGATTACTGTTTCATAGTTCAGACTGACATCTTAACATTATCTTAACACCCAAGAGTTTCCTTTAGCCAGCATTTGTGACAGCACTAGCCTTTGGGAGCCAGAACGTATTTGTATTAAGATCCACTGAACTTTTTCAGCATCTCATCAAGACAGTTCCGTACTTAAAACATGCAGTTGATTTTATGGATGAGCTGTATGATTTTTAACAATATAGGGTGTGAACTGTATGGGAGATATAACTTTTAACTCTCAAACTGAACTATCTCAAATTCTGGGCATACAGCTGATGGAGTGATGGCAGTTCTTCCTGTCTCTTTTAGACACCATGTTAGTAGTAATCATTGCATACATTGAATGTATATAACTAAAACTTCCAGGGGAAGTGTTGGGAGTTACCATCCCTGGAAGTGTTTGAGAACTTACTGCATGTGACAGTGCTAGGATTTAGTTGATATGCTGGTGTTTGGTGAAAGGTTAGACTCAATGGTCATGGAGGTCTTTTCCAGCCTTAATGAATCTATGATTCTGCTAGCAGAGAACCCCATACACAATATGCCTCAAACAATACCTATTTGATATGTTTTCATTTATGCTGGAACAGGCACTTTCACTTTAGTTCATAAGCCAGCACTCTAGTAATACTTGGATGGGCATGGGAGGAAGAATTATAAAGTGTGCATTGGTTATACGTTCATGGAAGTACATAAAAGAATCTTATTTTCACAGTCTCAGAATTGGCATAATGGTCAAGTGGAACATGCTATTCCCAGAGTCTTGGACATAATGTGTAGCCATCCAATAGGGTTGATTCTTCCTGTCTTGTAGTAGTTCTGTTAGCAAAGCTGTTGTATATTAAAAATTAACATAATAAATGTTAACTTAGTACTTGTGAAGAAAACGACCTGCAAGGCTCAGATAATTAATTGGCATGGTATTAAGAATGAAGAATATATTTTGCAAATTCTTCTTTTAGTGAGGGTCATTGATAAATCTAGATTTTCTACTTTTTTTACAAGATTGTTGCTGACTAGATTTCTTCTTATATTCAGCTGTAGTTATTTGAATTCATTGGTTGAGAATTGATTCAGACAGTATATGATTCTTTTTTTGAAAGACAATAAATCAAATAAGTCCGTTACCTTGTTAATATCACCTACCTTGCCTACATATCATCTCTGTCACAAAAACAGATTATCCAGTCTAACGCTTGCTTTCAGACTAAAATGTGTGATAACTAGTATAGAAACAAATTGTATTCAGTTGTCTGCAATCTGTACAAATTGCCCATTGTCATATATTTCACAACAGTGGCTGGACTTTTGCAAGGTAGTTTTAAGTTTCAGGTCTCAGTTTGGCTTTTCAAGTTTAACCTAGTGGAATAGAAAATAATCTCTTGAGAAAAAGGGAGGAAGAGAAGCTGACGCACTAGTGTTTTACCCTTAGACTTAGGAGGAATGTCTTTCAAACAGCTTACAGGCCCATTTTTATTGTTGAGCTTTCAGTGATCATCAGGGATAAAGTGTGCGTTTCTTGACTCCTGTTTTATGTTCTGTGTTAGCTGTTGTGAGGCATAACTTCCATGGGCCTTTGTGTGTCTACCAATTAAAAAAAGCAGCTAAGTTGGATTGCTGTGATACAGCACCATACATATTAGTTAAAAAACCCAACTGTTTAATAAATTCTACTTTTGTATGAGAAGAGTAGAGTTGATTAAGAACTTCTGAAATTTCAGTTGTAGATAACAGTTGTGCTACCTTAAAACTGTGTAACACTGGTTGTATTTCTGTCAGGTAGAGTAGAAACTGGTAGACCTTTTTACTTTAAATCTATCAGGGACATAAAATCTTCAGTTTTACAGATTAGTTGTTAATTTCTGTTATCGCATGAATTAAACTTCATGCGTGTATTATATATTGTAATTAGTGCTAACTGCACTCAGTTATGGGTAGAAGAGTCAAAACTGAAAAAGGTTTGATTTAGGGAGAGGAACAGAATGACTTGCACTCCCTGCACCTGATTTTGCTACCAGTCTCAGGATAATTTGCTACCTCCCCACACTCCCCTCTTCGCACACTCGGAAATGAGTAGATGGCTTCTGTCATCTGTTATTTATCAACTTCTCTTTATTTGATCTGTCTTGCTAAGGGATTCAGTCCTCTGACTGTTTCCATTTTAAAGGCAACTAACTAGCAACTTCCTGCTTGTCCTGCAAAATGATGTAGTTGCATGGCAATTTACAGTTTCATTCATATTTTGAATACGAGGAGATGAATTCTGATGCTTTATTTGACCTTATACTGTTTGTGTATTGAAATGTTAAACTTGTGATCTCTCCTTTACAAAACAGACACAATTGAAAAGGAGATAAGAAAAATCTTCAATATTCCGGGTGAAAAAGAGACCAGATTGTGGAACAAATACATGAGTAATACTTTCGAACCTTTGAATAAACCAGACAGTACCATACAGGATGCTGGTTTATACCAGGGACAGGTACAGTGAAATACTATTTTTTTTTTCTTCTATATGTTTATCTTTTTGCTCATGAAAATGTAGCTGTACCCAATGATTTTTGCTTCTTTTTAGATGAAAATTGCCTCCTAATAGATTGTGTTAGGGACAGAGGATTTTATAAAGTAATTTTTTAAAATTAAAGTAGTCTTTGTGTGTATTTTCAGGATTAAGGACTAGTTTAACTCTCTTGGTGAATTAAAACTAAAATTTTAAATATACTTCTAAATTTTAAATGTTATGTTTACCAAATTTTGTGAAGTTGCTGACATGAATTTGGTAAAATCTGAAATAAAAAAAATAATCCTAGGATCTGGGATATGTTCCTATAATGAAACCAAAGATTTGAAGACCTTTTTAGTATTCTAAAAGAATAATGTCTTCTACTCAGATTCTGCTGTCTAGATTTCACAAACAAAATAAGAAAAAATGAAAATATTTTGATACAAACAGCAGACAGTTGTACACCTGCTTGAACATGAGACAATATCATCACTTTATTGGGGAATTCCTCACAAGATAATTTTTTTACCTTTCCAGATGAATATAAAGAACCAACATTGAATGTTAAGCTACAAAGCAGAAATGTAAACAGATTGAGCAATTGCATTGATAGAAAACTTCAGATTATTACACTGATTCTTTAGTCTTCAGATAGAGTTGAATGTTTCTTCAAGAGCTGTAACTCATGCTGTCATGCTACAAATGTGGATAGATGAAATTGGATGACAGTAATTTTAGGCAAGATTATGTTAAAGTATTTCCTTTTGCCTTTAAATATTTGACTCTAACCTACTTACCAGCAGTATTTATGCTGTGTTTCAGTTTTCTTTTATGTCATGAAAGGTAGGTAATCAGTGCTCCAAAATAGCTGCTTGAACTATTGCATCCTTTAGCTTCATGCTGCATGCACTTAAATGCTCACACAGGTGATTTAACAATGCAGAGGTCCTACTGGATGAGCCCACCTCTCCCATAAAAGATTCACATCAAAGATATAGCTTGCAAATTGCCTCTATCCCAGTGAAAGATTAACTACGAAGCAAGCATGGTCTAATAAAGCCATGACAAGATCTCTAGGTGACATTTGTACTTTGAGCAAAACAAATACTGTTTAAAACAGAGTTTAACCATGGTTTCTGAAAATGCTAAATGTCGTGGTAGACCATATGTGTTTGGTCCGTTGCACTTGCTGACACACATGGTTATTTTTCTTGCTGAGCTTCCTAATCTAATAATAGTTACTCTATTACAGTCTGTCTAACCTAATAGTTATAATAGTGTGTGCAGTTGAGTAAATTTTTTATTTAATTAATTAAAATTAAAGTAATGCTTTGAATTTATAGTTGATAGTTGATTTTTGAAGCAGGCCTTTAGAAATTCCATTGAGCTCTTCAGTCTAAATCTACTTTTCATTTAGTAAGCTTTGAGAGCCAGTCAAGGAAGTATGGCAGAATCACTCTTTCAGCATCAATGACCAAGGATGGCAGACTGCTCTGTTCCTGATAGGAAGCTGGTCATAATAGAAGGCTTATTTTTGGTGTCATGCTCTAGTGTATTCAGACTGAAAATAGGATTACATCTTGAAGTGACTTATACAAAACGTTTTGAGCATTAGTACGTACGTGAATTTATGTCATGGTGTAGACACATAGAGACACAGCAAGGCAGTTAATTAGAGTCCTGAAACATCAGTGTACAGTTGTGCAGAATTAGTTGCATTGGAAGTGGGGAGTTGGATTCAGTTTAAGTATTGGAGTCTAGTTGCCATTTCAAAGGATCAAGCTGTCTCAGCTGTCAATCCAGAAAAAGGCATGAGCTGTTTGTAGGTCCTGTGTCATATGTGCCAGCTTAGGGCAGATATCTGAAATACCCGAAGGAGTTTCAAATGACACCTGATGCCTGTGTTTGGGACTGAGTGTTCTGTACTCCTTTCTGTACCAACAAAATTGAACTAAATTGATTTCATTAGCCAACTGTCCTGTTGAAAAAATAATATTAGATAAATGCTTTGGTAAAATATGTAGGAGTAACCATACAGGTATTATTTTAAGGCTATCAATGCAGAAAATAGTTTTGTTTGGGTGTTTCGGTTTTTTTTTTTTTCCTCACTGATCTGTGTGAGGCAAAATTCCTTCAGGAGTGTCCCGTCCTTAACAGGGCTGTTGTATAGACATGTGATTTCTGTAGATTCATAGGTGCTGTTTAAACATTGCAGGTCATCTTCTGCCCTTTTTGAGAGACAAGTGGCTTGCCATCCATGGATTGTAGAGGAATAGAAATATTGTGGTGTGCCCAAATTTGCACAAATTAAGATGTGGGGTGAAAAAAGTAGAGAGGAAGGTACAGTGTAATGGATGGAATGTGGAGTGTAATGGAATATTCTTGAATCTCAGTGAATAATAACTTAAATACTGGTCTTTATTACATGTCAGCAAATCCATTAAAAAGATGGAACAGAAAGCAATCTACTGATATTTTTATTTCAGTTTTCTTATACTTTTTGTGGTAGGTCCTGGTGATAGAACAGAAGAATGAGGATGGAACATGGCCAAGAGGTCCTTCAACTCCTAAGTAAGTTATGAATTCCAGTCATGTGATTAACTTCGCATATTGTTTTTTATGAAAAAAAGGTTTTAAAAGTGGCATTTTATTTTGAAAATCTGCTGAACATATTTGTTTTAAGTGCCATGCATTGTAGAACATAGCATAATAATGGTGAATGCCTTCATATAGGCTGATGAACTTTGTTGATTTCAACTAATGATACACATTATCCTGCTTAAAAATGGAAAAAAAAATCTACAGTAGAAAACTTTAAAACTCAGCTTATTTTATTTAGGTTTCTGTTTCAAAACACAGTGTATCTGTTAGGTCAGCACAGATAAGTGTATTTTGTCAGTATTTTTTTTTACATGTAAATATTTTCATAGACAGCTTGTTCCTTTTGTTTCCAGAGCAGAATATTTACCTATAAAGTTTATTTAAATTCAAGCCTACATTACCATCATGTGGCTTTTGTTCTTTATTGGACTGTCATCAGTTAATGCAGGATGATGTTTGTTTTGTTTTCTGATTTTCATACTGCTGTTATCAACAGCACCTTGTGGCACATAGTGGCAAATGCATAGGAAGACTTGTGTGGTTTTCTTCACTTAGATGGATAAACTATTTTTGATATTATTTCCAGTATCTAAATCATGTGCTGTTGGTTTTGAAGAAGAGTTGGAACCAATTAATTAATACGATGTCAATAATTAATACAAATCGTTAACTGTGGGTTTTTTGCCTTTTTTGCTGGTTCTTGATCATACCTTTTATTCAAAAGTTCTAAGTTCTTTTAAGTTCTCTTTATTCCTTTTGAGATTATGCATGTGTGAAAATAAGTGTCAGTATTGTTCTAAAACATTTTTTATAGTATCATTGCTTATCATTTGAAGGACAGCATTTTGTCTTTGATGTTTTATCTCAAGCACTTATATTTGGAACACTAGTTTCTGTTAAGTTATTTAATGAAGTCTGAGTTCAGTTTAAGATTAGTATGAACAGTATAATCTTGCTTAGCAAGATGTAACGCAAGGACTGAGAATGTGGAGCGATAGAAAGAATGGGATGGTAAGTATCTGAAGTTTAATCTCTGATCTCAAAAAGCATCTAGTAGAAATTTAAATTCTTAGTCAAATTTTAGATGCAGATTTCAAAGGTTAAAATAACTCACTGTTGTGGATTCTTTTGGAAGTTTTGGTTGGAAGATATTCTGGTGGTGGTATCTGCTTTTATTCTGCCAAACTTTTACATTTTATGGAAAGCATTCAGGAGCAATATATAAATTAAAGAATGTCTCCTGAAAGGTGTTTGGTCTGGGGACAAGTGAAATGGTTATTGAGAATGCTGGTGTCAGAGGAGGCTGTAAGTAAACCAGCAAATGAAGATGAATAGTTTTACTGTGAGGTTGGGGTATGGTTTTGAGATCTGGCAGCTATCAGAAAGTTGGGAATTTGATAATCAAATGCACTGTAATAATAGAAGGTTTGCAAAATTTAGTGAATTCAGATAGTATCTGTGAACAGGCAGTAACAGGACAGGTTTTTACATCTGTTTAAAACTTCATGAGCAATCTAATAAATATTTAAAGGGATAGAAATATTAAACACTCGCTTTGGAGTTTTCTGTGTGAGATCCATTAGGAGTATTAGCATATATAACACAAATAGCATATATCCACATACCTTCCTACAGCCCCTCTCATTGGTCACACACTGGCTCACACTGCTGAAATGACCTCTTTATAGTGCTTCTTTTTGAAGTGTACAAATTATAAACAAATTCTGACATCAAGGTATAAAACGCCATATTTAGAAATGTCAAAATACAGAATATACGAAAGCATGAAAGATTATAAAGCTTGAAAATGCAGGATCATTTCAGAACATGAACTAAGCTTTTCTACAGATTCACAGACTTGTTGAAGTTGGAAGGCATCTCTGCAGATTTTCTGGTCCAACCCACTTGCTCAAAGACAGGTCGCCTAGAGCAGGTTGCTTGGGACTGTGTCCAGTTAGGTTTTGAGCATGTCTAAGGATGGAGGCCCTACAGCCTTCCTGGAAAACCTATTCCACTGTTCGATGACTCCTATTTTGAAACAAAATTTCTTATATTTAGAAAGAATTGCCACTGCTTCAGTCTGTGCCTGTTGCCTCTTCTCCTTTCAGTGGATGCCACTGAGAAGGGTCTTGCTTCATCTTCTTCATTCTCTCCCACTGGTTATTTATACATGTTGATAAAATCACTCTGGAGCCTTCTCCAGGCTGAACGATCCCAGCTTTCAGCCTCTCCACAGAGGTTGGAGGCTGCAATCCTTGATTACCATTACCTGTGTGGATTCTCACTGGACTTGGTCCAGGATATCTCCATCTCTCTGGTACTGGGGAGTCCAGCACTCCCAAGTATCTCTAGCCAGTTCTGAGTGGAGGGGAAGGATCACCTCCCTTGACCTCCTGGCAGTGCTTTTCCCATTGTAGCACACTGGGCCAAGATGTTTGGCCCAAGGGCACACTGCTGATTCGTGTTCAGCTTTTTGTCCAGCAGGACCCCAGGTGGTTCCCTGCCAAGCTGCTTTCCATTTGGTCATCTGCCTACACACCCACTTCCTCCCTGTGTACTGGTTCCTGGGATTGTTCCTCCACAGGTGCAGGCCTTTGCATTTCCCTTGACTTGGACTTCATGAGGTTCCTGTTTGCTCATTTTTCCAGCCTTTGGAAGTCTGTCAGAATGACAGCAGAATCTATATTGTGACAATTGAAAATGAGAAACAGTAAGATGGAAAGATGTTCTGCACATTTTCCCCACCTCTTTTTAGCAGAAGTGTAACAGCAATTTTTGTATTGGTTGATTGTTTTGGCAACTTTTCTATATTCCTACAACAGGTAGGAATGGTGGCAGTTTTTCATGAGCAATATGTTGAAGGTGTGAGCATCTTTTCTTCTGCAAGAAAAGAACGTACTTACTTCAAAAGTGGCCAGATTGGGACCTCAGTTCAGTATAGGAAGGAACACTTTCAAAAATGATCATTCTCTTTTTCTTCAGAGTATAATGAATTCGTACAAGAAAAAAAGATTATCATCATAATTGTCTCTTCTTTTGAAATTAGAAAGGAGGGATTTTGAGATCTTTTTCATATAGGAGCAGAGACCATGCTGTGCAACTTAATTTCTGCTCTGTGGTCAGTTCTGTCAGTGTTGGCATTTGTTTTATGTGTACTGTTCTTCTGAATTTACCTGATTTTGGAAGTAATTACAACATCCACTGAAAAACTCTGCATGACTTAATGATATCTGCTATTGTGTTGTATTTTAAGGCTGCATAAAATGTTTGTGAGTCTTGGTATTTTTTTCTGAAAGTATCTGAATGTGGTGTGCATTCTTAAATTGTTCACGGGGTCAGTCAGGTTTAGGAATAGCTGTATTTTTGGCTTTCGGAGAGGTTGTTCATAGCAGCTACTGGGATGTTTTTTGCCCTGGAAGGTTGACTTCTTTGAAACTTTCTCTTTCTCCTGGAATGTCTTAAATGTCATTTGCTTCCAAAAGAGATAATACTTAGCAGTCATGATCATTTTTGCAGAAAATTTTTTTATACTAACATGTTTGTGAGTGGCTGTCTCCTCCGTGTCAGACATGTGACAAACTTACATAAACATACAGATCCCAGTTATTTTCATAGCTTAGTTGCTGGTGATCCCAGTATTTGAATGAAGACTTGTGATCGCTGTGCAGACTTTTTTTTCTTACCGGTGTCCTTATGTGGGAAATTATTCCACAGGCAGTACAAACAACTAAACCTGTTTAAATGGTTTATTATTGTCAAGATGGTGTTTTAAACTAAGATATGGAAGAAAAAATCCGAGGTTGTAGTTCAAGTTACTTAAGGAACTGTACTACAAAATCAAATTACTTGTTTCCAGGAAAAACTGTTCATCACCTAAAACCTTTCAGCCAATCTGTGATTGTAAAACTTCAGGAGAAGCAAGGAACTCAAGGTTTACCTTCCATGGGTTACCAATTGAATAGCCAGGACAGGTTTTCTGTTAGTTTTCTGTTAAGAAGTTGTTACCTGTTTATATGCAAATATAAAAGCAATTTAGGGTAGCATACAAAGACGCTATAAACTAGTAGGTTATATCCTTCTAATTTTAAAAAAGTTGTAACTGGAATTTTTTTAGAAAACCAGTTTTAAATCTAGTGATGTCTCTTATTCTTTAAAAATGCTTTCTGTATGGAAAAAACCTAAGAATTTTTAATTACCTGTCAATCTATATCTCTGTATGTGTAACAAAAGTAATGGATTTCGTTCTGATACTTGTTTTATTTAGATTCACTGTGGATTCAGTCATCCTAATGAATCCTAATGAAAAAGCTGGCTACTTAGCATAATTTACAGATGGCGTGCTGTTAACTTTAAAACAATTTTTGTGTGTGTAAGGGAATATATTGTTGGCTGGTTAGAGGGTTTTTTGACCATACAAGAGTGTGAGACTGTACACATTCATAGCCTATTTCTTTTTCTCCTTGTAATAATGAATGTATTCTTACAATTTTTTTCACATAGAAAGTTTTTTCACTTTTTTTTTTCTACTTCAAATTGTATGCCTTTTTGTCTTGGAAGAGCATTAAAGGCCCTTTCTTGATTCTTCTCTGTTACTGGGTTGGACCCCATAATGTTTGTTAAGAGAAGAAAAATAAATGGATAAAAGATGCTTAGAAGTCCTTTTTTAAATAATATAATGCCTGTTTATCCAAGTTTATTAGGAAAATATATCCATGAATCTTCAAAGGAAAAGTTGTGTCTGCTGAAATGAGATGGGGTTTTTTTTCCTGAAGCAGTTGATATGCAGACAGGTGTGCCTTTTTACTGACTTTTCTGTGAGAGAGAGAATTGTGGTGAATAGAGCTAACTGGGGACTTACTCTGATGTCTTAAATTGTGTAAGCAAGAGCTGTCAGCTTGTTTGCCAGTCAGGAGCTGGACTGCCATTTGCTGATAAATAATAACTTGTGATAACCATGTGTCCGTGCTCCTGTGGTTAAACATCAAACATTGGTAATGTTCAACAGACATTTTCAAGTTAGTTTAACAAACGTGTTCATTAATATGAATTAGTAGAAGGTTGAAAAATTCTTAACAAATGCATCTGCTGAGCATTACTTTTTTTGATTGATGAATGTTAAAATATCAACCTTTTTTTACTGCAAATTCCCCAAAGAAGTATGATCAGCTGAATTAGGGTTTGAAAGAAGAGAATAGTCTAACTAAAGCTTGCTTTAAAATTTTATGTTAACCCAATCATAGCTACAGCTTCAGGGAAAAGAGTCTTTAATGATGGAAGGATCTCTTGAGACAGTTTCCGTACTCAAAGCATTAGAAACTGGAGCAGATTGCCTAGGACCGTATCCAGGCATATTCCATGTTAAAAAAGAATTTTATTTATTTTGTTTTATACCCATAGACTTTTGTCCTTTCAGTGGGCACCACTGAGAAGATTCTTGCTCCATCTCCTTAATTCCCTTCCATTGGGTATTAATACAAGTGATAAGATTATTCTGGAACCTTCTCTGCCTTCTCTAGGCAGAACAGTCCCTGCTCTCAGCTTCTTCGCGTACATAAATGCTGCACCTTTGTGGTGTCTCACTAGTCTTGCTCCAGAATGCCCCTTTCTTTCTGGTACTAGGAAGCCCAGAAGAGAACTCAGCACTCCCAAGTGTCTCTAGCCAGTTCTGAGTGGAGGGGAAGGATCACCTCTCTTGACCTGCCAGCAATGCATTTCCCATTGTAGCACACTAGGTCAAGGTGTTTGGCCCAAGGGCACACTGCTGGTTCGTGGTCAGCTTTTTGTCTAGCAGGACCCCAGGTGGTTCCTTGCTAAGCTGCTTTCCCTTTGGTCACCAGTCCCTCCAAGGGTGGGATTGAATGATTTTCAGTCCATTTCACTGTACACTCATGTATTCCATGTTTTCATCTGTTTGTCTGTGAGGATGTTGAAGGAGACACTGTCCTAAGACTTAAGGAAGTTAAGATAAACCACACCCATTCTTCCCCCTCATCTGCCAAGATAGACTTCTATGAAGAGATTACTGTCAGGCTGGCTAAGCAAGGTATCTACCACTGCTTTCACCCAGATACTTTCTCTTCACATCTGAGTTGGGTCAGAAGCTCCTTGTTCATCCATTCATGCTTCCTGCTGCCTTTGCTTGATTTTCTATTTCTGTGGATGGACCATTCCTGAGCGTGGAGGAGATGGTCCTTGGAAGGTTGGGCTTAATGATCTTAGAGGTCTTTTCCAACCTGAATTATTTTGTGAATGTTGGCCAGCTCTGTTAGGGCCCCCTCTTCTCTCTGTATCCCATGGGACTTTTCCAAGCAGACCCTTAAAAAGGCTGAAGTCTGCTCTGCAGTAATCCAGAGCTGTGTTCCTGCTTTCTGCCATGCTCTCTCTCAGGATCTCAATTTCACCCTTTTAAGGTCATTTTGGCTAAGGCCCCAGCCTTCACATTCCCAACTAGATCCTCCTTAGTTTTAAGTATAAGATGCAGCCAAGAAGCTCTCCTTGTTGGCTCCTCAGTCACCTGCATCGGAAAGTTGTCATCATTGCGTCCCAGAACCTTCCTGCAATTTTTTGTGCCCTGCTGTGTTGTCCCACCAGCAGGTCTGCTGGAAGGACTAAGGCCTGTAAATGTTAGACTTCTTCCAGTTGTCCAAAAAAGTCGTATCTGCCTTTCTTTATCCTGATCCAGTCAGTCTGGATGACCACAGAGGAAGAAAGATTGTTCTAGCTACAGTTGTTTTTCCTGATGTCTGTACCTATCTCCTTGCTGTTGGTCATTAGGGGAATTCCAGTGCAGTTTAACCTTAGTGTTAATGAAGTATGTGGGCAGGTCAATATCTAATGTGAGTTACCATTTATTTTGGCATACTACAGTAAAGTGGGTTTTATTAATCTGTCTTTTGCTGAACTGTTAAGATGGTGAATTATAATAAATAATGTTGTGGGATTTGTTTGTTACATCATTAAAGTTACTTTTCAAAATTATCTGATAGTTTCTGCTGCTGTTGTAGCTATGTGGAAAATTTGGTTTACTCTTCTCCTGCATTTGAGAAGCAAGCCATTTACTGATTATGTAGACCTTTATGTGGCTTATTCTGGTTTCTTTTAGCTTTTATATGCTGCAATTATACATTGAGTTTTAAAATTTAAATCTGTATTGCATTTTAATTTGGTTTCAATAATATAAAAGCTTCAAATTTGTTTTGAAAAGTTCAATTGCAGTTCAAAATTATTCAGATCAAATAGCTTCTTTTAAAATAATTACATGTATAAATGTTATAATTTAACTTTTGTCTTGGATTTAAATGAGGTTAAACTGACTTAGGTTAGATATCTTTTTTTGTGGACACAGTCTGTGTATTTTACTTCTTTGAAGATAATATTCAAAGAGAGCGATTTAGATTGATAAAGGAAATTACAGGAAAGCTTTGTGAGTATTGATCAGAATACTTAAAAAATTAACTAACGTGTTTGTGATGTGGTGATACATAGAATCATAGAATGGTTTCGGTTGGAGGGGACCTTAAAGGGACCTTAAAAGCTGATCATATTCCTTCCCCCTGCCATGGGTGAGGCACCTTCAACTGGACCAAGTTCCTCAGAGCCCCATCCAGCCTGGCCTCAAACACTTACAGGGATGGGCTATCCACAGTTTCTCTGCACAGCCTGTTCCAGTCCCCCACCACCCTCACAGAGAAGAATTTCTTCCTAGTATCTAATCTAAACCTACTCTCTTTCTGTTTGAGCTCATTCCCCCTTAGTCCAATGACTGCATGCCCTTGTAAAAAGTCCCTTTCCCTTTTGTAGCCCCTGTTAGGAACTGAACAGTTTCCCCAGAGCCTTCTCTTCTCTGGGCTGAAGAGCCCCGACTCTCTCAGCCTGCTCATAGGATAAATACTCCAGCCCTCTGATCGTCCTGTGGCCCTATCCTGGACTCATGTCAACAAGTTCATGTCCTTATGCTGGTGCCCCCAGAGATGAGCACTGCACTCCAGGTGGGGTGTGATGAGAGCAAAGCAGAGGGGGAGAATCCCCTCTCCCACCCTGCTGGTCACACTGCTTTTGGTGGAGCCCAGGATATATAGTTGGCTTTCTGTGCTGTGAGCTCACATTGCTGAGTTATATTGGGCTTCTCATCCATCAACACCCCAGTTCTTTCTCTTCAGGGCTGCTCTCAATGGATTTTTGACCCAGCCTGTATTTGTGATTAAGATTGCCCTGACCCAAGTGCAGGACCTTGCATTGGTCGTGGTTGAACTCATGAAGTTTGCATCAGCCCATCTCTCAAGCCGAGTCCCTCTGGATGGCATCCATTCCCTCCAGCCTGTCAACCACACAACACAGCTTGGTGTCAAAAGCAAACTTGGTGAGCATGCACTAATCCACTGTCCATGTCACCGCCAAGCAGCACTGGTCACAGTACTGACCCCTGGGGAACACCACTGGGTTCCACTTGGACACTGAGTCGTTGACTACAACTCCTTGAGTGTAGCTGTCCAGCCAGTTCCTTATCCACCAAGTGGTCCATCTGCCAAATCCATGTCTCTCCAGTTTAGAGACTGTGTCTAATGCTTTGCAGAAGTCCAGACTGATGTCAGTCTTCCCTCACCCGCCTCTTTAACCCTGTTTTAGAAGGCCACCAAATTTGTCTGGGAAGATTTGCACTTAGTTGGCAGCATGTTGGCTGTCACCAATTGCCTCGGTCTTCCTGGTTAGGTGGCCCATAGCAGACCCCCACTATAATCTTGCCTGTCCCCACCCTCCCTTTGATCCTTATTCATAAGGGATCATGGATCCCTTAGAGGACCTCCTAAGAGGTTCCCCTGCCTGTCCTTCCTAAAAAGCCTATGTCCTTTCATTCCAACACTCCAGACATAGCAGCCATCCCACCACTTATTTGCTGTTCATGGCAATAGGATCATACCCCTACAGGCATATGCACATCTCCAGCTCCTCTTGCTTTTTCCCATACTTGTGTGTTTGCATGGGGGCATTTAAGTCAGGCTCTCAGTAAAGCTGAGGTGCTGGCTGCAGTGGCTGGAATTCTTTCATGCTGTACTTCAGGTTCTTTCCTTCTGACCCATGAACCCTCTCCAGGCTCTGAGTCACAACTCTTGCTAGCTCTGGCATCAAATTGGTGTGAGCGGTGTGGATGGAGGTTCCTCTTCCCCAACAACTTTTCTTTTGGAAAAGGTTTTTTGATAGGAAGCTGAAAATAAATGTGAAAATATACTTGGGAAAGTTACCAGTGTAAAAATGATTATTTCCTTACAGCATTTATTTCTTGAAAGGTGCTTAAAAAGTCCTGAGCATGCAGACGTTCTTCTCTTAATACAGTGATATGTATTTCAAAGCTTTTCAATGACAGCTGGAACTCTAATTCGGTTGGAGTTACATAGGGCCCACAAAAACAGGATGGTACATGTACTCCTTTGGCTATTCTGTCTTTTCCTTGCTTACCTGTAAGATTTGCTCAAGAAAAGAAAAATACACTGCAAGATTATTGTAAATATTATATTTAATTGTTATATTCAGAGGTCTTTGTGAAAAGACTGATGAAAATAATCAGTTTTCTTGTATTTTAAAGTAGTATCTTAAACCATGGTGATAAGTGGTAATGCTTCTACTTTTGGCAAAAAAAGGTTTTTTAAAAATTTTGTTTTGCATAATATCCTGAATATTATATTCTAATGTTAATATTCTAACAGTGTTACTGGGACGATTTTAACTAAATGGTTCCATACTGCTGTTAAAGTAACTTTGAAGTATTTATCCTAATCGTTCTTGTATCTCATCTCAACATCCATTTAGTTTGAAATGAAATATTAATAAAATTCCCACATTAGAAACTTAACATTTCAAGTTTTAGAGCATCAAAATACCTACAGTTGTACTATAAGCTGAAAACAATTTTTTAGTAAAGTGGCCTGTGATTTCTTTTGCTTTTTACTAACTCTGTTTCTTCACGAAATTATAGAAGTTTAAGTACTCTGAAGCATTACAAGTTTTAAAAGACAGATTCTGAGCACTGCATGTCCTGGGTATTTTTAGTGCTTTGCCCACTTTTTAAAAAGTATTTCTTTTCCATGCTTGTTTATCTGCTTTGTTCATTTGTTATCTTTCTTTCATAGTTTTTAATATCTCAGCATTTTTGTCTAATTTATCATTTTCATATTTTCAAAGGTCCCCAGGTGCATCCAATTTTTCAACTTTACCAAAGATCTCTCCATCTCTATCAAATAATTATAACAACATGAACAACAGAAAGTAAGCAATATACCTTAAAACATTATTTAATAATCACCCCAGTGTGATATAAACAAAGTTCGATGTTTTATACCTCCTAGCTTAAGGATGATGAATTGCTTTGCAATATTTCGCTTGTGAATTGTTACTGGTTGCTATTTCATAGTGTAGGTAATGCTGACTCCAAGAAATGAAACAACATTAGAGATGTTTGTAACTCTTACTCTTCAGTAGGGAAGACTCTAAAAAGAATTTTGGGTGTTGTAAGAAAACTCATAGACTTCATTTGCAGTTCATCATTCTAAAAATACATTGTTGCTATTATTGTTCTGCCTGAATTTAAATGGATGAGAAAAGTATAAAGTACTTATCTTTATGGTGATCAGGTTTTCCCTTGTTTATTGCTCCTAAGGTGAGCAGCATATGTGATATCACACTTTGATTTCAAATCATGACAGCTGAATTATGTTAGCTGTAATGTAGCCAGCAACCTAACTTCTGTTTCTTAGTGCTAGAAGACTTGAGAGAGAGAGATCAGGCTAAGTGTGCTTGACTATTACAATGAAAAAAGGCTTAGTAAGAGACTTCTCACTTTTACATGCTTTCTCCTTTATATTCCAAATTAGAAATTTAATAAATAATGTGATAAAACTCTAAAAGAAGAGCTTTCATATTGCATTGGCCAACTTTTTGTGTAATTTTTTTGTTGTTATTGTACACAACTGTAAAAAAAGTTGGTGAATATTGAAAAACATGGAATTATTTCACTTTAACAGATAATGGAGCATCTTTCAAATGCTTGAAACCAGAGAGCACTCATCTTTAATGCAAGCTGGGGGAAGTTGAAGAGCCTTGTTCTTACAATTCATTCATTGATTTTTAATATTTTTCTAAACATGCATTTCTTGATCACATTTGAAGATGTTAAATATTAAAAAGGTGACATAAATATTAAATATAAAGTATCTTCCAGTTAAATACTGCACTTATCAGAAGTGATTTTTCCTAAGGGGTGAAGTGTCACTTGTGCTTCTACCAATTGTGAGTAGCCCCAACTCTCAGTGTTGAACAGTTGAAATCTATTGTGTATTTAACTGCAGTCTATTGTACTCTGTGTGAATGTGTAGTAATACAAGAGTATTGTATCTATGATTGTGCAAAAAGTTACTTGATCAGAGCTGAGCCTCTAGCTGAGAACTAATTTCTTCTTCTCCTATTTAAGCAAAAGGCAGTGGTATTGCCAAACCCAGCACTTAACAGTTACTTTTTTGTAGAGCTGTGATTTTAAATCAAGCCATCAAGGCTTTCTTATTTTCTTTTGTTTTCTTTTTTTTTTTTTAAATGTTAGCTTCTTGCTAGTGATGTAGTTATTTTTAGAATGCACTTATGAAACCTGTTGCCAGCTCTTGCAGCTTTTAAAGATAGTTTGTTCACGTGATTTACCTGATTTTAATTTTATTTCTTGGTTTATTTTGGAGCCAAAATGTGAGCTTTTAGAACTTAAAGGAAAAATTCTGGGGTTTGGAGGCGTTTGTTTGTTTGCTGTTATTTTACAATTTATGACTTTCAGCAGAAATATGTGCTTAAAAGGAAGTCATATAAATTTCAGATTCGATGAGGTCCTTTTAAGTGATTTAACTATAACTTAATTTGTAAATCAGTTAATAGGTACATGTACTCCGTAGTGTTATAAAGTACCAGTCAGTTTTCTCTTGTATTGTATATCAAAACACAGTGCATTTGGATGTTATGTAAGACAGATATTCAGTGCAGAATTATATGGTTTTCCTTAAAATGCAATAATCCAATTATGGTGACTTTAAAATATTTTAAAAATCACAAATTAATAATTCAATACAAGATGAAATGCAGATGAATCTTCAGCAGCACTTCTCTCAGAGTGTATGTTCAGTGATGAAGGCATATCCATTAATACACTTTGTACTTCAAAGTACATAGTTTTGCACTAAGAACTTTTGGCTTCAAATAGTAAATGGAAAGATATATCTCTGTATTTAATTGTATTATATAATTCTGTGTTAAGAGTGTTCCACTCTTTTCACAAATATCTCCTTGTCTAAGAAAGCACTTCTTTTTCATTAATTAATACTATCTGTTCTTTTTCTTAATTAACTACTTAATGTCAGCTTTGTCTGGAATTTATTTCCATGCTTCTGCCTTATTGTCTCTTATATTGCACATTTTCCTTAGTACATTAGTGAAATTATACATTTGTGTCTTTCTAGTATCCATTGGCATCTGCACATGGGCATGAGATGCTGTGACTCTAAAAGGAAATACCAGCATTTGTTTTGAAGATAATTTTAGCTGCCAAAGATGATTTATAAGGCAGAAAAAGCAAACAACAGGTTGTGTGTATTAAGGGCCATAAATACTGGTCATTGGAAGCCTGCTTTTGCAATTACTAGTGCTCACCTATAGCGTATAAATTATGTTAAAAATCTGAAAGTATCAGGGATTTTTTTATGGTACATGTTTCTGTTGTGCTTTCCTAATCCAGGACGTGTTCTGTCTAACAGTAAGCCTCAAATTGGTGGATATTCAATCATGTGTTGAGGTAGTCATACATTGAATACCAGAAACAGCTTTTGCAAATTTTATCCAGTCTCGCGCCTTCATTTCTGTAAATGTGAGTTTGCATTTGATGGAATGGAGGATTCCAAATAATTGATCATTGATATTCTTTTGCCTTTGCAGGTGGTCTTGTTGAAAGAATAACATAGGAGGATTAGCATAATATGTGTTAGTGAATTCAGAAGAGCAGGGAGAGATACGCATCTTTTAGGTCTTACTGGAATTTCTGTTTATTGCTGTTAATAAAGCAAGACTTTTCATATCACATATGGTGTTTTTAAAATTATGTGGGATTGGGATTAAAAACACCTAAACAGGGATTTTTCTTGGGGAATTAAGTGAAAAGTTGTTGTTTCTTTCATTTGTAACCATTGCTTTAGGCTCCTAAAATGACTTGTTTGCATCATTTAGTAGTGTCAGCCTGTCAAGAGGACAGCTGGCAGCTTCGTTCACGTGCTTGGTATATTTCAGTATGCTTTTTCCAAGAAGTGCAAGTGTTAATTACAGTACATTACCTCTAGAAACAGTTTGTTCATTTTGTACCTGACATATAACCAAATATTATGACAAAGGCAATTTAAATAGATTATAATGTTGTCTTTTGCTCTCCAGAAAATGATAATGAACAAAAATAAAGATAGTAATCTTTGTGTCGTGACATGGGCCTCTCCTGCTGCTTCAGGTATCTCTAAAATCTGATGAAACCTGGTAACAGGTTTCTTAAAGTGGCTGGTCACAAAAATACATAGGCAGTGCATTAAAATTATTGAAATATTACAGAACTCAGTAAGTCTTCCAAACTTTTCTGGGCTCATTCTTGCAATTCAAATTCCTTTTACAGCACCTGTTATATACCTGTTGGTATACGGCATTCCACTTTCAAATTATGTCTTTTCCAAAGCTAGTGATGCTTCTCCAGTCTTCTCTGTTCAAAATCCATGCTTCACAGAACTCCAGCTGTACAATGAGTGCTCTGGGTTTATCATCACCATTTGAAAGCTGCTTTGATGTTTAAAGGCACATACAGATGATACAAACAAGTAATTTCAGATCTAGCACATGCAATTCAAAATGGATAGGTTTACAGATAATAAAATCTCATTTGGAAACCTCCTTTTACCATTTTTGCCATTTCAAGAACTCTGTTCAAGGGTCTGAAGATGGTTTCATGCTTTCAAATCTTGCCTTACTTTTGGGAAACAATTTTTTCTAAGAACTATCAGTTTCTTTCTGTTACTGCTCTTACTTAACTGGCCTGTCCCAATACTACCCCTCTGCTTTTCCCTTCCTTGTTCCTTCATTAAAGGTAGGAAAGTTTTGCAGGAAAAGCACCTGGAGGTTTGGGGACACACAGTTATAACAAGTTACTTTTTCTAGGATATTTCTGTTTGAATGACATTAATGTAGACTTACCTTCCATCTTTAATGCTTCCCATTGTTAGCTATTTACTATTGACTGTTAATTTTTTTTTAATCCAGCTCAAAAGCATGAAAAGCAAAGCAACAATATAATTTAAATAAAAATCATTCTTCCACAACAAAACAGTTTGCAGACTGCTAGAGCTGTAGAGAGACTTCTAGTATCCTGCATACAGTAGGCACTGTGTTTTGTAGGATATTTGATAAAATATCATAGAACCATGAAAGAAAAATATATTAATATGACCTGATTCAGAGGATGAGTGGTAACCTTATTCTCTAAACCCCTCAAATATATTTCTGTGGGGCAGTACTGGAGATTAAAGAGCTCAGAAATGTCTTTCTGTTTTAAGAAGTAAACACACAGTTTGTCCCTTAGAGGAAATACACACTGCATCTATCTGCACTGCAATTATCTTGCACTAAATTACTGTCATGGTACTCAGCTAATTTGAGAAAATCTTTTACATGTATAAGCTACAGCCAAAAAAATACCAGTTGCATTTCCTTAGCTTCCTAGTGTCCCTCCAAAGTTGGCAGTTCGTGAAGGGGGGAAAGCTGCAGAGAAGGAAATAAAAAAAATAACCCCCAGAAGAATTAAATTCAATTACCCCTACATCTCCTGAATTTCAAAGAGATTTCTTTTTCGTTAACCATGTGAAAATTCTTATCTTTAAGTCAGGTAAGGACAGCAGTAGGAAGGAAGTGAGGCTGAAAGTAGGAGTTTGTTGTGTACCCTGTGCGTGTGCATTTCTGTTGCTGCTGTGCACGGTTGGTTATATTGTGAGGGTTGCATTAGCACCAGTGGCAAGCTTGTGGTTTTGATTCCTGGGGGAACTAAGGCTTGCCAGCTTGAGGGGATTGGAGTTCACTGCAGTAACTGGGCTGCAACTGCAAAGGGAGGTGGAAAGTAATTTTTCAGGGAAATCTCTCATACATGGGTGAACATTAACTTCACAGTGTTTTTTTCATTGAGAATGACCAGTAAACACAGTAGGGGGATAGTTAGGTAGTTAGGGGGCAAGCCAGAGAGCACAGAAAATGCATATGTATAGAAAAAGGAAGGACTAATGGGAAAATCAGCTATTAAAAAGAAATTAGTGGATGTAAAAGTTAGATGGCAGCAGCTTTATGGACAGTGGAGCTAGGAACTACACAAATTTTTAAGACCATTGAAACAGGGAGAAATTTTCATGCCTTTTTGTGATAACCTGATTAAATAACAGTTATTTATGAAAAATGAGTAATTGTGCACTGAGGGGACAGTTGGAATTCAGTAAAGAGCATGATAGTGTTCAGGAGTAAGGGTGGGAGAGTAACCATTGGGCACTTGCATCCTCGGACTTTGCAGTTATAAATGTCAGTTATTTATCAGGATTGATTCTTTGCAGTGCGTATTCTTCCTCAGCATTCTTAGCAATTGACTTTCAGATTTTTGTTCATGTTACTTCCAATGGGAATGATGCTTAGTAGCTGCAGAAATACTCCTGAACTTTAGCTAAAGCTGCTGTCACACAGATTTTGTTATGATCAGTGCCTGAAATGGTTAAACCTTTGTGATTGCTTGGTTTTTTCTAACATATTACAGAACATCCTCTTAAAAGATTTCTTTGCCTTTCTAGTGTTCTCAGATATGCTCACTTTACTGTTTTGGGGATAAGTTTATATTTGATATTTTTGTATTTCATCTAGAAACAATTTGTTTTAAATAGTATCATATTACCTATTTCAGTCTTCTCCAGTTTCTCCAAGCAGATGCATCATATATTTATATTGAAGTTGTTGCAAGGCATTTTGCGCATTCCTTTACCTCTCAAGGCTTTTCTGCATTTGCATGCTGGATTGTGCTGTCCTAGCAGGGAAGCTATAAATAGACTGTCTGATGCAGTGAGGCAGCTATGCCACAGTGGCCTTGGAAATCTCAGCTTTCACCTGTAACTCTGCATTCCCATTCCCACCGACCTCACTCTTGCAGTAGCAGGATGCAAAAGGAACGTAAATGATTGATTGCTGCTGGTGGTGTCTAAAGTCTGAGTGTATTAAATACGATGGAGCAATGAAGAATAGAGTAAGCTGTGAAGCTGCTCCTATAAAAAAGGGGTAGGGATGTACTAATTGCAGTTACTGCAGTATGTTTGATTTTGGTTGTTTGCACAGGTGACTTTTAAATTGACATTAATGTTATTACAAAATTAAAGTGTTTTAAATCTTTACTTGTTTGCAGAAGTTAGTTTAACATTTTTAATCATTTAAGTTTCTAAAGTATGTTTTAAAGTACTATAGAGTACATGTTTACATTGTGAAAGATGTCTTGTTTTCTTACAGTGTGAAAAATTCAAACTATTGTCTCCCATCATATACTGCTTATAAGAATTATGATTATTCAGAGCCAGGAAGACACAATGAGCAGCCAGGCCTGTGTGGCCTGAGTAACTTGGGGAATACATGTTTCATGAATTCAGCAATTCAGGTATGTACTTTAAAATAAAATCAGTCTTATTACTTGGAAATAGTATCTTGTTTTATTTTGTCATGTTTCAAAACTAATATTAAGAGATCTGCTAGGTAGTGGAATAGGATTAAAAGTGAGGAAATAATACATCTTTATTGGTATACTTTAAAAGTTGGTTTACACAGCTGCATTCATAATGATCAATGTCAGAAGGAGGTTTGACCAGTGTTCTACATGAGTGAACATGTAGACTCTTTAAGTGAGAACTCTTTAAGTGGGATTCTTTGCTTTTTATAATAATCGCCATGCACATATGTCAGAAAAACTGCCTTTTCCTTTTGAAATGCACTTGAGTACCGATTGTTGTACCGAAACAAGTGTCAAAAAGTAGATGACTGATAGAGTACTGATAGAGGCCTTTATTTCTGACTCGTTGTGTACTTATAGTGCACAGGTTAATGTGCAGGAGCCTTGGAAAATATTTTCCTTTGACCTTTTCTCTCTGAATAGCTGCTATTCCGTGGATATTTTACAGGAATGTGATAGCTTGTTTCTTTGCTACAAATGCAAGAGAAATACTGGTATATCTGCCATTACTCCACCAAGATGAAGAAACCTTGAGTGTTTTAATTTTAAATGGAAGCTGCAGTTGTAGAATTACAGCTGTAGAATTAGTGGTCAGAACTTTAATTTGGTTTTGTTTAGTTCTCAAACTCGCCTTTTGCCATTGGAGCAGCCTTTTGTCAAAGAACTGTTACGTGTATTTAAGTTCTTGTTCACATATTTTCCTGCTGAGTATGAAAATGTTAGATCTTAACCAAGCATGCTGCAGAACTGTTATCCACATTTCCTCATTGGTTATTACAAGGGTTTCTGGTTTATGTTTGTGATTTCTTTGGGTTAAAAAAAAAACAAACCAAAAAAAAAAAAAAAAAAAAAACCAACAACACCAAAACCCACAACCCAAATGTTGCATTCCTTCTTTAGCTTGTTCAGGTAAAAAATGGAATTTCAGGTACATTTGTAAGCTAAGTTTATGAAGTTGATGAAATTTGTTCCAAAGTTTGTTCCAGAGTTTCATAGTGTATGTCGTTTTTTCTGTCCTTTCTTCATGATGAAAATCAGTGAATAATTTGGTCTTACTTCTCTGTAGCCTCCTGTTAGGTAGCTGCAGAGAGCCACAAACCCTTAGTCTTGTCTTCTTCAGGTCAAACTAACGGATATAGCTCTGCCTTTCCTTGTATATTGTTCTCCAGCCCCTTGGCCATGTTGGTGTTCTTTCTCTCCTCTTTCTTGTACTGGGTAGCCCTAAACAGGACAGTGCTCCTGCAGCTGTCTCACAAGTTCCAAGTGGAGGGGGAAGACTTGCTCCTCTGCCTCTGACTGCAGTTGCTAATACAGCCCATTTTGCAACTGGGTACCTTTCCCATGGGGGTGAACAGCAGGATCACATTTCAGCAGAAAAGGACCACTGGGTCTTATAATGCAAAGCTGCTTTCTAGCCAGTCAGACCCCACCTGTTAGTGGTATATAGGGTTATTCCATACTTAGTGATATAAAGCATCCATAAAATTAAACTTACTCTTGTTTCTAAAAATGTTTTCATAGGATACTTGAAGAGAAACTGAACAGTGCAGGAAGTAATTAAATATGTTTTTTAGCATGCTACACGAAAGATGGCTAAACTGAAAGGCAGAAGGACACACATTTTGCAGTGTTCATTCTAAATAAAAATTCTACACGTAACCTTCTTGATTACTGAATTGCGTCATTATACTGTTGTAAAGGAAAAAAAAGAGTATGTTTTTCTCTAGTGCATCAACCAGAATTATCTTTTAAAAGTTAAATTTAAAGAATATTCTTGCTACATAGTGAAAGATTTTTTTAATGATTCTACATTGTTCGTCAAGCTATACTGATTAAATAAGGATAATTTTAATTACTTATTCAAACCTTAATTGAACTGGTATAGATGAATTTGGGTATATGTAATTCAAAAATAACCTTTTAGGTGAGAATTTTAGGTATGGGTTGTTGCCTTAGGAGACCTATACAGTGTAACAAACTGGTTACAGGTCACATCATTATCCCATTGTGTTAAATGGATTTAATTCTGAGATCTGCATTAGAAATTATATCAGCTTTGACTTCACTGCTTTTCAGTTACATCTAGAGAATTTAGTGTTCAAATAAGTTCTGAGCAACTGTAGTGTAAATTAGTAAATACAGGTTGGCTGATTACCAAGACAGTGCTCTGGGTAAGAAAATGAGGTGTTTTTTGAGCAGTGCAGCTTTGAGTTTGGCATGGTACCTTTAATATGTCCTTGAAGGTGTGTTTTTTCAAATGCATTGTTTGGTGGCTTTCTTAGCAAGGAAATGGAAAGTATCTTTCAGTTTCACCTACTATATCTCTCAAAGAAAGTGCTGTTCAGAGTTTAATGTTATCTAAGAAATCCATAGAAGTGCTTTTTAGTGAAATTATTATGTGTTCTTAACACACTAAGGTCTCACAGGCTGCATTCATCTTGCCACCACTTTCATCTTTTCTCAGTTACACAGAAAGCATGCATTTCACTGTGCTAATTTGCTATTAATTTCACCTCCTACTTTTGTAAAAGTAACGTTGGATTATGCTGGCTATAATGCCTATGGCCAAAGCACTCTGAACATGTTTTGATCTGTTTCAGTCTTGGAAGCAACAAAAACATGGGCTCAGATAGTATATGGATGGCAAAATAGGGAATTCTGCTTGGGCATATTGGGTGCTCTAGGCGTTAATCTGGGTGATGGAGCAGGACACACCCTCAGCAAGATCTGCAGTGAGGAACAGCTCTACCAGATGGCAGTGCTGCCATTCAGAGAGACCTCAGCAGGCTGGAACCTCATGAAGTTCAATCAAATCAATTGCAGAGCCCTGTGCCTGGGAAGGAGCAAGGCCAGGAACCAGTACACACTGGGGTAGGGGGTCAGCATCTGGATGGAAAGCAGTTTGGCAGAGAAGCACCCAGGATCCTGCTGGACAAAAAGCTGAACAGGAGCCAGCAATGCGTTCTGTGGCCAAGGCAGACAACAGTGTCATGGGCTGCACTAAGAAGAGTGTTACCATTAGGCTGAAAGAGGTGGTCCTTTCCTTCTACTCATCACTGGAGAGACACCCTAAGAGTTCTGAGTTCCCTTCTGGGCTCCCTGGAGACAGGGAGCAAATCTGGAGAGAGACCACACAGGTGATCAAGGATTGCAGCATCTGACCTCTGTGGAGAGGCAGAGAGTTGGGCTATTCAGCCTAAAGCAGAGAAGGCTCCAGAGTGATTTTACCATTTTTGGAAGTACCTGGTGGAGAAAAGTAAAGAAAACTTAGCCAAACTCTCCTCAGTGGTGCCCACTGAAGGAAGAAGAGGCAATGGGCACAGGCTGAAGCACATGCAACTCTTAAATGTAGGAAACTTTGTTCCAAAATGGGGTTTATCAAGCAGTGCAGTCAGGTTTTCAGGGAAACTGTGAAGCCTCCATCCTTGAAGATGCTTAAAAGCTAACTGAACAAAGTCCCAAGCAACCTGCTCTGGGTGACCTGTCTTTGAGCAAGTGGGTTGGACCAGAGAATTTGCAGAGATGCAGTCCAGCCTCAACTATTCTATGGTTTTCTGATCTGCTTTGGTCACCTGCTTTAGCTTACTTATCTTCCTAAAGTCTATTCCTTCACAATTGTGCTAGCACAGGACTGTTTATCAGGATATTCTGTTTTCTTTAAACAGAATAGTTTAGAGTCTGAAATGGTTTCAATTCCATTAACATACCAAAAGCCCTGCTTTGATCCCTTCCATTCAGGTGCTGGGTGTGATCAGTGGAACTTCCTTCAACAGACCAGCTGATTGCCACTTTTCTCAGATCTCTGGGCTTTCTAGGGAGCATTGAGGTCCCTGAATGTTCACATAAGAGCCATTTCTGCTTCAGAAACCACAGCATTTCTCACACAGCTTCTCTTTGGCCTTGTCTCATGTACAGTGAAGATAGTTTGTATCAGAGCTCTTATCAATGTTCCTTGAAGAAGAGGGGTGATTACTTCACACAGCTTCGTCGCCTGACAAACTTGTCTGAAGGTTCTTGCCCTGTAAACATACTAGGTAGAAATGTGAAAATCCTGGCAATGTCTTAAATTTTGTTGCAAGTTCTTTAGTAGTTCTTCAGTCTATAGGTAAGGTTAGGCTTGCCCTTTTATCCTGCTAAGTGATTATTGTAAAGAGACCTTTGCCCTTCCAGGTAGGGCTTTTCAGTGTTAAAAAGCTCAGGACAACTGGAGGACAGATGATGAAGAAATAGGTAAGATCCTGTGTGGGATTACAGACGGCTGCAAGCTGAATAAGAGTAAGGCCAAGAAAGTTGAAATACCACTGTATATCTCCCAAGTGCTGGTCTCTTACCACTGTTCCGTAATTCTAAAAAAACAACAATTCACTATTCTTATTTTGGTTTATTGGAACTTCTGTATATTTTTTTTCAGATTCTTTTGAAGGGAGTATTCCATGTATTTATTTTATTTCAGTGCAAACACCTAAGGCTTGATTTTTACTAATTAAGCCTAAATGTCTGCTTTTGCAGGTCCGAGCATGAAATAAAACAGGAAAGACAAAAGGGAGCTTGTGGATTTTATGAAATTGATACTATTATGAATGCTTGAACCCATATTAAAAAAGTATTTGGAAAGCAGATGTTTCATTCACATTCACTTGGGTACATAGCTATATTCTAAGCTGAAAATAAATTAGAAAAAATGAGTCTCATTAAGTATTGCTGTGCTGCCACCTGCGGATATTTTCCAAGTATTACTTTCCTATTTTGGTGGGATATTACAGATTAGAGCTCTGTGGAAATGTTCTTTTTTTTCTTTTACAGTGAAAACCTGAGAGTTCCAAAATTTTCATTTCGTGATTGAAAAATAGGAGACAAAAGAAAGTAAATGTTTTCATTAAAAACATTCATTTTCCCAACATTTTTTTCAGAAGTTTTCTTTCTTCAGAAAGCTGAATAATATTCCCTCTACAGTTACGGCTGTAAGTTTATCTAGACAAAAGATGGTGTATTTCACCAATACCTGAAATTATTAAGTTTTTATTGCTCTGTTTCAGTTGCCATAGGCATTTAGAGTTTGGATTAAGACGTGTATTAACTGAGCGCTTTTTGCCATGTCTGATAGCGAACAGACAAAAGTAGGATAGAAATGTGTAAAGTAGATCTCTTTTTCTCATAGGACTTGGATCTTCCTTTAAGTCTGGCAGCTCTTGGTCTTTTATTAGAAAGCTGAAATACAAAATTTCAGTGTCACTTGCATAAAATTCTTAGTAAGTAGCACCTGAAGCTGAAGAACCAGGACACTTAAAGGAATATTCAATTTTCAATATCTCAATTCATGATCCTGGTGTCTCCCTCATTTCCCCAGTTTGCTGGCATGATACGTAGAGATGTTTTCTTTATTTTGGAAGTTCATTTTTATCATTATTTTTGTGTAATATTCCATATGGGATGTGAAGAAGTGTTTCCTTGTTCCCTTAGGGTTGTAGGATGATTTGTGGAACTTCCGGAGGTTTCTGGTGCAACCTCCTTCTCAAAGGAAGGTTGGCTCTAAGGTCAGAACAGGGCTTTATCCAGTTGGATCTTGAAAACCTCCCAAGAAGGTAGAGCCTCTTAGTTCCACTGCTTGACTGTTCTTACAGTGAAAACCTTTTTCCTTATATTCTTAACCTTTCGACTAATGCCTATCGTTTCTTTCTTCGTAGTATGTGACACTGTGAAGAGCCTGGTTATATCTTCCCCTTAACTTCCCTAGAGGTACTAGAAGGCTGCTTGTGGGCCTCCCTCAGACAGTCTCTTCTGCAACCTGAACAAGCCCTGGTGCTTCAGCCTTTTCTCACAGGGCAAGTGCCTCTAGGCCACTGACTGTCTTGGTGGCATTCATTTTTTTTTTTCTTTTTATCAATTAAGTCAGTGCAAACTGTTATATCAAAATAATTCCATACTTAAATTACATGGATTTAGAAGAGTATGACGTGACTATTATTATATTTCCCCCTCCATGAGAGTTTCATAGGACAGGTAGACTTGCTTACATTATCATAGGCTAGTATTGTATATAGTATTTCAGTGAGACTACAGCATTGAGATGTGTGTATACATAACACTGAAAATAATGATTTTTTTTTTTTTCATTTTCCTGTGCATCTTAATAAATTTTTTCCAGATTATTAACATGTAACATGGAAGTATGATTTAACCTTTGTCATGCTGAAAACTAATCCTCTCTCCTTTGGTTTTTCTCTTGGAGTTTCTACCTTCTGTTGCATGCTTCTCATGATCTTTTCACTAATGACCGGTTCAGGTTCAGAGAACGTTATAGAAATTTTGTTGGTTAAAGAAAACTTGTAGAGACTGCAGTACCTGAAATAAAGTGCCATTCTGTTACCTCTTTAGTTCACAAACAGCTTGCCATAGTTCTGCTGTATTCGTTTGGCTTTTTTGGTCGCTATTATTCTTCATCTGTTGGTATACTTTTAGTTTACTTACTGTCTGTGTTTTGAAACAAATGGAAAACCCTGAATCACTTGGTTGAACAGGACACATAAATCTGATCACTTTACTGTCCAGTAGATTGTCTTGGTTCTAATAGACGCTTTCCATAAGGCTTCCTTCACATACCACATGAGAAAATAAGAATGTAGGCTTCCTTTCAAATTGGATTCTCAATGCTTCTTTTACTGTGACTTTAATCATGATCTTAAATAATTCTCCATTGTCAGTCTTTTCAAAGAGCAAACGTGTTTGTAAGAGTTTGGCTTTGTCAATTACATGGAAAAGATCAATGAGTAGGTATGTGGCCAACTTTATTAGCTCCTTTACCAGCTACTCTTATAAAAGTTTTGGTATCTGATATTGTAGAAAAATATGTCAGCTCTGTACCGCAAAACTTACTGTGTTGAGATAGACATTTGTGCATTCAAGTACTACCATCAGTGTCATCTTACGCTGTAATGTGGAAATTGTTAAAGGAAAAAGGGAAGTTATCTGTAGTGATCTTTCTGACTTATACTACAAATATTAACTAATATTCTGAGAAAGTGACAAAACCAGTTTATCAAGTGAAAACTAGAAGTTGATGAATTATTTTTTTGGTGGAATCCACATTGTCAGCACATTGTATAGTGCTTGACTAACAGAAGAACAGAAAAATACACTATTTTGTATTATTTAGTTCCTTGTGTTGGACATTCCTTACACTAAGATCAACAGCTGAACTGATTTCGACTCCTAAACCAGCCCAAAAGTATTACAGAAGACAACACAGATATTGTGAGGTGGGGGGGAGTTGGGATCACCACTACTGGAAGTAAAAGCTCTTTGCCATATAGCAAGAGAAAAATTATTCCTTCACCCCTGAGTGTCCAAAAGGGTCTGTAATACCAGGAATTTTTTTTTGCAGTGTTGACAGATCCTGAAAGCTTTAGGTGAGGAGGAGGAGAAAGGAAGGAGTTTGATATAGGCATGAAACTCAGCTCTCTACAGCATGTGACTGGTTTTGCTTTGTAATATTGCACAGGTATGATAGGCAGACATAGGAATAACTTTTTTTTGCCTCGCTCAATAAAGTTGCAATTCTTACAGGCTAATTCTTGTATCTTATGTAGTAGCATAAGTGGAGCTCTTCCCCTTGTTTGCAGAGAGGCAGGTGAGACTGGTGAAATACTTGACCTTTTTTCAAATCATTTATTAAAGGAAAAAATGCAGAAAATCTTACAATATTTAATGAACAAAGTCTTAAGAATATACGCTAAGGCATAGCATGGAGATCATTCCTCAGTGATGGAAATGTTTGTGTTTAAAGGAGTGTGAAGAGTAACACACAAAAAATTCAAAGAGAAATTGTAAAATGTTCTTGAGTAATTTAATCCTGCTATCTCCAAATGCTGAGAGAAGAGACAGACTTGTACAGGGGATGAATGATTATTTCAATCTAAAACAAGGTCGTTGCTTTCCTTGGACTAATTTCGGCTCTAAACAGCATCACAAAATTTAGAAGAACATAGGAAGAGCTGCAGCACTGTGATTCAAAGTCTAGTCCCTCTAGCATAGATTGCTGTCTCCAACGGCATCCATAAGCTGATACTATCAAAGAGAAGGAAAAGGGCAAGCATCCTCACCTTTTCTCGCCTGCCAAAATCTTTTTTTTTAAATGTTTCTCTGAATATAGTATAATTTGAATTAATAAGCTTTGTTGATTCTGTCTTCCAAGTACATATGTACTCTCCACATTGTGTATCTATTACAACTTCCAGCAACAAGTTTCATAAAGCCATTAATGTCTCAAGAAACACCTTCTTTTGTTTGTTTTAAATCTTGATACAAATTATGTTATCATGCTGTGGTTGGTTGGACTACTCTGTTTTATAAAAACTTATTTTATTTTATTTTGAAGTAAAGCTCTTGACAGATACCTGTGCATCTCTTGTAATGACAGCTGCAGCCAGTTGGTTTAAAACCATTATATGTTCCTGGAAAAGATTGTTGGGGGTTTTTTCTCTCTTCCTTGCAGGCAGTAGACATTACAGTTCATGGCTGCTTTAACAACATTCAAACATTCTTTGTTCAGAACTGATTAAAATCACTGTTCTAAAAGGTCTCTATTTTTATTTGCAGTGTCTGAGCAACACACCTCCTCTAACAGAGTACTTCCTCAATGATAAGTACCAAGAAGAGCTGAATTTTGACAATCCTTTAGGAATGCGAGGTGAAATAGCAAAATCTTATGCCGAGCTTATCAAGCAAATGTGGTCAGGAAAATACAGCTATGTTACCCCAAGAGCATTTAAGGTCAGTAGGGAAATTCCTTTGAATGTACATACATTGTCAGTTTGGGTTTTGTACTTTGAAGTATACAAAACTTAGAGAAATATGCAAAAAGAATTTGAAGTACTATTCATCAGTATGCAGTCCATTCATTGAAACACTTGGATGTATATTTCAGTGTCCTTGTGCTTTGGTCTTTGAGAATTAATTTTGACTTTCTGTCTCCACTGAAAAGCTTACCTTTTATAACTGTAAGTTTTACCTTTTTGATGTGCTGCTGTAGCATCTCAGAATTATCTGGTCTTTCTAACAATTAAGGTACCAAAAGTATTTGCTTTTTTTTTTTTTTTTTAGACACAAGTGGGACGATTTGCACCACAGTTTTCTGGTTATCAGCAACAAGATTGTCAAGAGCTACTGGCTTTTCTATTGGATGGTTTACATGAGGATTTGAATAGAATTAGGAAAAAGCCTTACATTCAGTTAAAGGATGCAGATGGGAGACCAGACAAGGTAGGGGTTTTGGAGCTGATCATCTTCATTTTAGTCAAAGCTATATGTTGTAATATATTTCTATGTGATTATGCACTGGAAGGTTGGGAAATTGATTATGTGGGGCTTTTTCTGAAAGACATTTCAGAAAATAGGACAAGACCTTAAAATTGAGATCTTGAGAACCTATGTAAGTTTCTGTTTATTTTTAAGATAATGAGTAGCAATGGGACGATGTTAAGGCCTTTTTCAAGACTTGATACAGGCCTTGTTCAATTCAATGCTGAGTTCAGTTGGAAAAAACAATTCCCATTCTGTTGTTCTTTTATTTTTATATCTGCAGTATGCAGTATTCTGTCTCTCTCCAGTACTCTTACTTTAGGGAAACTCTTCTTTTGCTATGAGTACAAGTTAATGCATATGGAATTCTTAGATTTATCTGCTTTTGCCTTTCCCCAAGTTACTTGAAAAGTCACTCTCAGACTATGTAATACCACTGACAGAATCTCTATCCTAGGAAAAGCATATATCTTTTAACCTGCAAACCTGACAGTAGTAACATTCCTTATGGGTCCTTTGGAGTGACATGTCTGTGGTTAGGTGGTTACTGAGAATGTTCTATCAAGGACTTTTACTATTAATTCACACTATTCATTTCCTACTACTTTGTCATAACCCAGATCATGCTTTATTTACAGGTGGTTGCTGAAGAAGCCTGGGAAAACCATTTAAAGAGAAATGATTCCATCATTGTAGATATATTTCATGGCCTTTTTAAATCTACCCTAGTTTGTCCTGAATGTGCTAAGATATCTGTAACTTTCGATCCCTTTTGTTACTTGACACTTCCGTTACCCATGAAAAAAGAACGCACTTTGGAAGTTTATTTAGTTAGAATGGATCCACTTGCAAAGCCTATGCAGGTGAGCAGCTTAATTTATGTACAAACACCCTGATTTATGAGGCATTAACAATGAACCCAAGTTCCTTTACACAGTGCAAATTTATAAGCAAATCCAACAAGCTGTAGTTTTCTGGTGTGTGTTCTCAAGTCTCACTTAGGAAGATGGTTATGTGAGATGGTTATGCTGGAATTAATAATTTAAGAAGAGTACAGGTTCAGTAGAGTTTTTGTGAGTCTAAATGATTATAAAACTTAAGGACATAGCATGCTATACTTGGCAATTAATTATAAATTTATAATACCTTCTTTCTAATTGATCCTGTCTTTATGATGAAAATAACAGGATAAGAGTTCTGTGCGGAGTTTTATTACAAACTGCAGATGCACTGCACTAAGGGAAGCCACTGAGAGGTTTTCTTTGACTTTAATCATCAGGTTCTCTCTGTGCATGCACAATGAGAATTTATTGCCTGCCATTGCTTTTTTTTCCTGGTAATTCTTTATAAACAACTTGTGTTGTATTCCAAATTTAATAATCTTTTCAATAGCATGTATACTGTTTAAATGCTTAAATAAGTAGGTACTGTTGAAATGCAAAATCTTAAGTCATTCGTTCAGTTAGTCTTCTTACAGAGTAGGTAAAATAACATTAAAACAAGCATTGTATAAACTAATAAATGGAGTATTCAGTGTGTGTATTTGTAGAGTAAAGTTGCACAGATTACTACAGTTTAAGCAGCTTTTGGAATTGTTAGTTGATATACATCCTTTACACCTTAAGTTTCAAAAATACGAAAGAAGTATGTGAAATTTGCTGAACATGTGTTGTTTGGGTTTTTTCCTCATACATATTTGTTCTCCTAAGAAATTAAAATTATATTTTACTTTTTAGTACAAAGTTGTTGTTCCCAAAATTGGAAATATATTGGATCTTTGCACAGCATTGTCGGCTTTGTCTGGTGTTGCTGCAGATAAGGTAATAGTGATCTATTATATAAAGCACAACAATGAACATTTTAGTGTGTATTAACTTGATTTAACAATGTGTACTTCATTTTCTTTTCAGATGATTGTTACTGATATATACAATCACAGATTCCACAGGATATTTGGCATGGATGAAAATCTAAGTAGTATTATGGAACGTGATGACATTTATGTGTAAGTGCAGATAACATGCTTCATGTCTCTTTGCAGTTTGTTTAGTTATTTGCAAAAGATTAAAACCTAGACACCAGATAAAGATGAAACTGGGAGCGGATTTTTTATTTTATTTTTCCCCTTTGTAGCCATTTCGTTGACCATTGTTCTTTGTATTTTCGATTGTTTTTCTTCTAGATTTGAAATTGCTATCAATAGAACAGAAGATACAGAACAAGTCATAATTCCTGTTTGTTTAAGGGAAAAGTGCAGGCACACTAGCTACAGCCATAGTGGTTCTTTACTATTTGGTCAACCTTTTCTCATAGCAGTGCCTAGAAACAATACTGAAGATAAGCTGTATAATCTGCTGCTGCTAAGAATGTGGTAAGTTTATTTTTTAAAGAAAAATGAGTTTTTTAAGAATAGTGCTAATAGTTGGAATCAGTAGACACTTACTTTCATGTGCATTTCTAACAAACTGATTAGATTTGAGTACTTTTATTTGCTTTCTGTTAAATATTAGATACAAAATTCTAGCCATTAGTGTGAATTTTAATTTGATTTTTTGTTAGCATGACCTCCAAAAAGTATTTGAGGAGATGGTAGAGAGTCAATCTGTATTGCTAAATAGGTCTCTTGTATGCTTAGCTGTTTGTTAGGTCTTGGTGAAGTGGAAATGTTTTCCAGTTATTCTGCTATGGTTATACCTCCTGTATCGACTGTTCAGGCTTATATACTAATTAATGTTGTAAAAGTACATGGTGGACACTTTCTGAAACTAGATTAGAATTAGTGTCATTATATAGAAGAAATTAGACACATATAACCTCAAATTTAAGTTTATGCATCTTTTTCTGTTGGTGTAACTTTCTCTGTAATATGGTTAATAAACAGTCGAAGAAATGATTTCTGGACAAACAGAGACTGAGACCAAGAATCGAGTTGTCTCATGCCAAGTAGCTGCCAAAAATGTACAGTTGCATATGAGCAGGTTTTCCTATGTGCTTGTAACAGTAGACATGTTTGGCACTAAAACCGATAATTCAGAGTAAATCAGAAAGGAGTGCAGAAATACAGTACTTCTGCAGTAATTCTTCTAGCAAGAACTTGTTGTAACAATTTAATTGCCAGTTTGAACAGTGCAAATTATTTAACAATCCGTTGTTTCTAACTGTTGCTTTCACTTGTTACGTTTAGCCGATATGTAAAAACATGTACTGAAAGTGAAGACACTGAGGGTTCTCTGCATTGCTGTAAGGACCATGGTATCAATGGTAATGGCCCAAATGGAATACATGAAGAAGGATCTCCAAGTAAGACTGGAATATCTAAACTTGTTTAGTATTTGGTGTTGAATTTGAAATGCAAGTTAACTCTAGTGACTTTCAGTTATTGTCATTTTGTCTCATTTCTTCCTCTTTGTTGTTCCAATTGCTTTAGGTGAAATGGAGACAGATGAGCAAGATGATGAATCCAGCCAGGATCAGGAACTTCCCTCAGAGAATGAAAACAGCCAGTCAGAAGACTCAGTTGGAGGAGACAATGACTCTGAAAATGGATTATGTACTGAGGATACTTGCAAAGGTCAACCACTCACGGGACACAAAAAGCGATTGTTTACATTCCAGTTCAATAATTTAGGCAATACTGACATAAACTACATCAAAGATGATACCAGGCATATTAGATTCGATGATAGGCAACCTAGGCTTGATGGTAAGTCATGGGGAACATGGGTGATATTTCATTCTGAGACTCTTTTCTGACTCCCATATTTAATTTTCTTTGTGTGCTGTTCGATATATTTTTCTTTTAAATTGTAAATTCTTTATAAATAATTTTTTTACTTCAGTTGACTTTTGGAAATGCAGGTTTTTATGTGCTTCGATTTTTTTGTATTAAATTCATTATAGCATTGTTTAATTTATTTTGGAGAGTGTTTGCCCAAAGTTAGTATAGTTTCATGTAAAGCAAGAAATAATATTAAGAGAAAAAATTTTCTTTTAATCTTAGAAAGATCTTTCCTTGCTTTGGATTGGGATCCTGAATTGAAGAAGAGATATTTTGATGATAGTGCAGCAGAGGTAAGCTGTTTATGTTGCTCCCTTTCCAGCACAAGTAAAAATTAAATGTAAAAAATGCAGCTTAATTAGTGTGACGTAAGAGATTGCAAGTCTTCACAAGAAGAAACAAATAGATCTTTTTTTCCACATTATTCGTAGTAAATATGTTGTCATAAATACACTTCATATATACATCCAAGTAATTAGCAAATCTGAGGCTTATAGACTGGAAAGACTTTTTGCTTGAATGGTTTCTGATCAGTTTTTCCATATATAGGAGCTTTGTAGTTACTGTTTATAGTAAGACGACATCACTAAAATGAGTTTTGTTTCATTTGTTCTCTTAACTCAAGAAATACTTCTCTTTAGGATTTTGAAAAACATGAAAGTGTGGAATATAAGCCTCCCAAAAAGCCTTTTGTGAAATTAAAAGATTGCATTGAGCTGTTCACAACAAAGGAAAAACTAGGTGCTGAAGACCCATGGTAAGCACAAAAAATTAAAATTATGTTCTATGGTGTATTTCTCAAAATTAATGAAAACCACACTTGAACACAGAGATAATGTAATTGATTTATTAATGTTATTTTAAATCTTGTTATTTCAAACATAGTTGAAAATTCTCAAAATGTTTTCTGTTTTGATCCATTACTTAACCAAAATTTTTACCATGTATAAAAGGTTATATTTGTGAGGAAGACATTTAAGGCATTCACAGTTAGGAGAAAGGGTCGATACATAAGGTGCTCCAGTATGTGGACTGTGATGGACAGTGAATGAATCATACTATGACAAATTCAATGCAGTAGTTTAAAAAATACTCCTTTCTGAGATGAGAGAGGTTCGTGCATACTGTATTTATGCAAATACATACCTTGCCTTGCATTGATACATGAAATAGGGATGTGCTTAAACAGCAGGTGTATGGGGTGGGAGATGTCTGTAGTCGATAGAACCCCTCAAATTCATGTTCTAGCCATTAGGTTTTTGGCAGAGACTTTTATTCTGATTCATGATTCTTCCAAAGTTACAGTTTGGAATCATATCTGAATATTCATAATTATAGTATGTTCCCATAAGATCTCTTTTTTCCAGGAGTTTTCTAGCAGATAACAATCTTTCATCTAGACATTTAAGCTCAGAATTAAGTTTGAAAAGAGAGTCTGCCAATTTTCTTCTGCAGATACCTAAAAGTTTTGGAGATCTCCAAACATTGTCACCAGTTTCTCCTATATCTGTGCAGGGTAGGGAGCTAACTTACAAAATCTCATTTTTTTTTCTGGGTTTGCTAGATTGTACAACACTGGATAGACTGTTTGAGATACCATATAACTCAGGTATGGTGAAGCGCTTCCATTTTCGCAGCACATTTTAAGCAGAGTATTTAAACTACAAAATACAGCTGCAGAAGTCAAGCAGCTGCTACTAGATGCATCTCACCAGAGGTCATAAATCACATTTTTCTTCATTTGTTAGGTCGTCACAAGTCTAATCTACAGGAGTTCATCATCCCTAGCCCAGCATTGTTTGTATTCTACATATTCTAAGCGAACTGGGAAAACACATTTTCAGTTTCAGCCTGCCCTTACAGTTCTCCTAATTTCTTGTCATTATCTGATGTTGCTATTTAAAGACACTTGTGCAGTCTTTTAATTAGGGCTCATCTCTTATTTTTTTTTTCCCCCTAGATTTTTACTTGTTAGATGCCAGAGTGTAGAATATGCATAGACTACTTCACGGAAGAGTTGCTTCCATTCATTTTTACTTATCTTCCTCCCTTAGCCATAGTTGCTGAAAGATTCAAGTATGCATTGCAGGAAACAGAAATTTCTAAGTCACAACCTGTTTAATACTTGCCTGCTAAGAAGGGAAGTTTCTAGTAATGAGTTTTTCCAGGTTCCAGTAGTCACTGTTATCTGGTTTTAGATGGTAGATGGGATAGGGTGGGGGATGGATTAATTTGGAAATTGAAACTTGAAAGAACTGCAGTTGTCTGTTATTTATGGGTTTTTTATGGTTAGTTTCATAACAGTAAATCTTTTTTTTATAAAATACAAGAATGCTGTGTTTTAACTAAGGATACCAGAATCTGATCAGGGATATAGGAGATGATAATCCAATATTGGGGGATGCTACTTCTGTGTTTATGTTGAGCTTCATTGGGATCACACTTGCACATTTTAAACTGGAAGGGATCTATCTATGGCATTAATAACAGAAGATGAAAAGTGTGCGGTGTTTGCTCATTCAGTTCCTCCCATGTTTCTAACTTTCTTTATGGTAATGTGTTTTAACATACATATTGACTAAAGTTACTTAAAATTGATTTTTTTTTTCCTTTTAGGTATTGTCCAAACTGTAAAGAACATCAGCAAGCTACTAAGAAGTTAGATTTGTGGTCACTGCCCCCCGTACTGGTAGTTCATCTAAAGCGCTTCTCCTACAGCAGATACATGAGGGACAAGTTGGATACATTGGTTGACTTTCCAATAAAGTAAGAAATAAACGTGTTTTGATGCTAGAAGTGTAAAAGCATGAGTAGGACGTGTTTAATACAGCAATTACAAAAAATGGGTTTGTTCTCAGCTTCCGTGAGAGGATCCAGTAAACTAATGACAAAATTCTTCTGGGTTGAAAGTACAAACTTGGCAAAATAATAATAATTGAAAAATATGGAAGATTGCTGGTTCCTGTTCCGCTTCTCACAGAGTAGAAGAGATGCACTCGCAGAGTGGTCTGGTGTATTTTTCTAGGGAATATAAAGTAAGGGGCTCTGAGACCACCAAACTGAAGTGGTTAAAAATGCTACCAACGTGACTGACTTTTGGTTGGGTTTTATTGTTTGTTTTATGTTGTTTTGTTTTGTTTTTTTAACAGTGACTTGGACATGTCAGAGTTCCTTATTAATCCCAATGCAGGGCCTTGCCGCTACAACCTGATTGCTGTCTCCAACCACTACGGAGGAATGGGAGGAGGGCACTGTAAGTTGGTTTCAAGTGTCATCGTTCTAGATGTCAGCTTTCTTTCCATGTTGATTTTGATTGAAGTACTGATCACTTTGAATCAATGGTGCTTTTTTATGGTTATGGGACAATTTTTTTTTTGTTACCTTGAAATGCTTTCACAAGTATTTAAACACAAAAATCTGTATGCAATAAGATTTCGAGGATAATTGTAGGTTCTTTTATACTTTTAGTTATGCATATTGTGAAAAGAGAAAACATAAGAGCTACTGTACTCTTAAAACTGGTTTTGTCTTGCTTGTCTGTATTTTTGTTCATTGTGCTTCTCCTTGAAAGCAGAGAGAAAAAATGGAGAGATTGAATTTTAACTGTCCTTTCAGTAACATTGTCTTTAGAAGGGAAATGTTAGCGATTAAGCTCTCTTTGCTCAAAAAAGAAAGTGCAAAAGATGTTTAATAGTGATAAAGAGTTTTAGTTAGTTAAATATGAAGTGTTTGACAGTAACATACTCACTAGTAACGGGTTGTGTTACATCTGTGAAGATACAGAGTCCTGAGACATTGTACTTTTTTGTCCTAGATACTGCTTTTGCAAAAAATAAGGATGATGGAAAATGGTACTACTTTGATGACAGTAGCGTGTCCACTGCAAGTGAGGACCAGATAGTGGCAAGTATCTCTTATGTTTCCAAATTTGGGACTGTTGATGTTTTCTTGTCAGGGCAGGAAAAATGAAGAGTAAACCATGAAACTTGTGTTAAATTTGTAAGCAGTAGTTTGTATTCTTTCAAAGGACAGTACAAACCAAAAATGTTTTGCTACAACGTGCAAAAATAACTTACATAAACAGTCTGGATTTCTTTGTAATTTTACCGTGTATACTTGGAAGCAAAGAAAAAAATTGGGAACCTGGATTGTAAATGTTTTGTTTGAAGCCTCATGAACATACTGTACTACTCTCTTTTACAGTCCAAAGCAGCGTATGTGCTCTTCTACCAGAGACAGGACACAATCAGTGGAACTGGCTTTTTCCCACTTGACCGGGAAACTAAACAAGGTGCTACAGCTGCCACAGGCATCCCACTTGAAAGTGATGAAGACAGCAATGAAAATGATAATGATATAGAAAATGAAAATTGTATGCACACTAACTGATGGGAAGAACTAGAAGCCATAAAAGAGACTCTCTTCCTGGGGATACGTATTGAAAGAGTGAAAATGCCCACCAAATTAAGAATAAAAATCTGAGATGGGGAGTTTCAGATAATAGAATGTAAATCTTTATTACATTTTAACATGTGCAGTACTTGAAGTGAAACAATAAAAACTTAAACAGAAATGGTCTCTAATGCATTTACAGTCTCATATTCACAAGGTATATATAGGAAATCACAAATAAACCCCTTTTAAGTTTTCTGCTGCTGTTCTGATGGATTATGTTTTCTTTTGGTTTGGATGTGAATTAATAACTAAAATATTAAAATCTGTGGACTTCTGGTATTTACTTTTCTAGTACTGCAAGAATACTACTGCCAAGTCTAGTTTCTGGATGAATATATACATGTTCCTTAGGCTGCCAACAGACTACAAGTAAAAAAGTCATAAATACCTAAAGTAGTAGTTTTCTTGAAACAGCAAATTTTTGTTTCTCCCTATTTTTTTTTTTTTAATTTGGTCACAATAGAAGAAATAGCTTGAAAAAGGTGTTTTAACCTTTTGTGATATAGTGGAACATCCAGAATATTATGTTCATCTTACTGCTGCTGTGGAACAGGTTCTGGATTTCATGCTGCATTAACAAAAAGGTTTTCAATTAAATGTAAGTATCCATTGTTGCTTGTTGGAATCTACTCTGCAGACATAATTCCTGTTATCTTGCTTCGAAGACATGCATAATTTTAATCTGATAACAGTCCAAAATTTAAATTGTGCTGTAAGTTCTCTCTCCCCAGTTTTTATAGTTTGACAGCTTGCAAACTACTTTGTATTAAGGTCCGAGTTAATAGTATTCTGTATCCATAGTAATGACTGTGTATCGGGCTTAGTTGAGAATTTTTTCAATATAACCTGCCTTTAAATTGTTAATTAACAAAATCACTTTAAAGGTAGGCCTGTTAATTTTCTTCGTGTGTTCCGGATGGAATTCACCATAGCCTTACAGTGTATCTGAAAAGGTAACTCATAGGAGAATTGGCATTTGCATGTTCAACTCAGAACCTGTACAGTATATAAGGCATACAAACTCCAAGTTGGATTTCAGTTATGTTCAGGGGTCCAGGATGCCAAAATAAGTGTGACAGTTTGAAACATTTTTTGATTTGCTGCTTTCCCATTGATCTAGTTGGAAGAATGTATTGTTGATTTGCATACAATACTGCCTTTGAGAGGGGCTCTTAAATGTGGGGGCACACGTCACATATCTACTACCTGGAGAATTGCTTTGTGTCCCACTGTTGAAAATTTTAGAAAGAAAAAAGCAAAAAGTATGATGTTCTTCACTTGAACTAATGAAATACAATAGGTTATAAATTGTGTATTGTAAATAAAAGTTCACTCTGTGAGTGCACATTTTGGTAAATTATTTATTTATGTTAGCATTAAAAAGTTTAAAAAATTGCATTTGACCAGGATATAAAAGAGATATGTTGGACATGGCTTTGCTTTATACCTTGATATTAAAACTGGTGTTTCATCCTGGTATTTTAAAGCTGCTTTGAGGTTTTTTTTTTTAAATGTAAACTAACCTCCTGCATGACAGAGGTTAAAATTTTGTCTGCACTTGAGTTCACTTGGGTTTACATTTGAAATGCGCATGTTTATTTATACAGATTTCAATAAAGCTATTCAAGGCCTTATTTAGTGTTCAGTTTTGTTACAAATTATTTTCCCATGGTGTTTGTGTCATGGATTGTCTTTGTCTGAGACTTATATTCTCAGTTATTATGTAATGACCACCATAGAACAAGATTATTAGTATTTCCAGTAGATAGTATATATAAAAGAGTTTCTCTCCTGTCATTGGCTCTGAAACATTTATAAGGCTGCAAAAACAATAATATCATAATTTTGTTTGTTTTTAAAAATAATACTGTAACAATAATCTAATTGTGAGATGGCTGGGGAAATGAGGAAATATATTTAAGGTTAGACAAACCTATGGGGTTGGTGGGGGAGAAATGGTAGAAACTTTTGTAAGTAATCCTAGAGAAATAATCAACTCTTCGAATAACATATACAAAGAGCCCCCCTATATTCATACTCCCATTTTTTCCATATCTTGTTAGCCTAGAACTTGTTTGGAAAAACCACACAGAGCAAAGGATCTGAGTTGTCTTACCAAAGTACTTAGGAGATTGTAGATTGAAGCTTTAATATCTGATAACTCAAGAATCCTCGTTCTCCCTTTGAAAATGCAAATAAACACACATGGAATGTTGTATTTGAAGGAATGTACTTACCTACTAATAATATGCTCATCCAACTAGAATTTAAAAGGGTATTGATCAAAGTAACATTTAATTAGAAAACAGTACATAGGTTAATTCTATTTTTTTTCTTTGTTATTGTTGACTTCCAAGTTTATAAACACTGTATAATCAGCTTCCTAATCCGAGATAAAAAATCAGTAGTATCTCTGTTCAAGTCTCTCAAAGATTTCTGGGAATTCAGTCAAGCTGTGAGTTTTATAAAACATACATTCACACATTAGATACAATTATTCCAGTGTGGACATGTTTAAAAATACAGAAAGTATATTATTATTTATAGTGTTTATCGAAAGTTATTCTCGCTCAACCCATCATTTATATGGAGAAGAGAATCCTAACATCTGTTACGAATCATGTTAGATAAAAATCTAGTGTGCTTTTTTTCATCAAAAAGTTTGCTGTCGATAAGTATCAGCATAAACTCTAAAATTAGAAGATTCAGTTAACTTTGGTAATGTGACAGTCACAGAAACAAAACAAGAGTAGGAAGCAGAAGACAGCTTGCAATTCCCACTTATTTCATGGATTTTGTGACAGCAATATGTCATTTAAAGCCAGACTGGGAGGGAAGGAGAGGTAAAGGAACACCGCCCAGGATCTCGTTTTAGTTGGCTTCAGACAATGTTCCAGATGCTTTGGTGCATCATCCACCTAAATTAAAGTCCCACCTGCCTTCCTGGCACACTGAGGTGAAGTTTGCAGATTACTTTTGAGCTGACGAGATGAGAAAAGCTGTCAGATGTTCCACAGTCAGATATGTGGAAACATCTGCTGCATCTACAGCTACTTGCTAATGGGAAGGCCAACACCCCTTCTAGCTTTCCCAGGAAATTAGCCCTGTGTTTTGGAGTGCAGTGTATTTTTTTAAGAGATTTGAAATCTTTAGAGATGAATCAGCATGGCAGGCCAAGAAATTAATTGGCAAACCCACTAGTTTTCTTTTAAAATTATGGTGCTTTCTTTTATGTCAGAGTTGTAGTTGCAGGGTATGGTTTTTATTGTTTCTAAGCACTAGTTACTTTGACAAAGAAAATCACTATAAATGTAGTGAAACAATAGGAAAACTGTATCTGATATAATAAGCATATTCTTAGTCTGCAGGCATATTGCTCTCTTCAGATATTTTTAGTTCTTTTTCTCTGGAGGGTAAACATTGTGAAAACAGTTCCACTTCTCTAGTTCCAAGATTGCATGCTTTACTGGCATGTGTTCCTGAGGCAAGTAGAGAGACCTGTCTTACTCAAAAGAAATTACACCTTGGAATAACATGGAAAGCCGGAATAGTCCAAATGTGAGTAATTTATTAGGGAATGAACTGGGTTATTTTATGCCAGGTAGCATTAACAGGTCATCCTGGGTCAAATTGTACAAAAGTTAATACAGGACTCTATTGATAAAAAAATTCACATCAGTCCGTATGGTGTGATGAAAAGTAAATTCTGTTATTTGTCAGGGCAGTAATTGAAAAAGACAGTTGATAAAAGATGATAATATAGGTGCACCTAAATTATTTCAGTACTTGGCATTTAGTTGTCACCTTAAGTATCACAATACTCTTATCAAAACATGAACGTTATGCAGTATCAGCCAATACAACATTTAGGAAACAACCAATAGCCTCAAAATAATTTCCATTGGGAAGTTATTGTGGAATAGAGATATAATTGAAGAAGCTGGTGGCACTTGGTTTTAAATTAATGTTTTTATTCGGTGTGCAAAATATTCTGATCTTACCTACGAAACATGGAAAGTAGTAAATACCCCCAAATCCTCTAGCCCTGGCGGACAAGTAATTCAGCACTGAAACAGTGGCACAAGAACTAGGCCTTAGATACAAAACCAGAATTAAGCTGGATTAATCTTTTTGGGTCTCCGGTAAGGAGCCTGTGAAAATACACTATTTGAATTACTACCTTTTTTAAAAGTTCAGATTGTAACTTGGGACAAAATATAGAAAAAGTTACAACCCTAGAGTAACACATTTGCACTAACAGGTGGGGAGAATAATTGCTTTCTCAGAAAGACTAAGTGCCACTTCTCAGAAGTGCCTGAATTTGCATGTGATATCTTATGAAGGGGGCCTTAACTCTGTGCAGGGAGTCTTGAAGTGTAGGGAAACATTCAAAGAACTAGTGGTTCAAAACTAGAAGAGGACATCTGAAAACAGAGATGTGTGTGCGAGTCTTTTATGCAATTACTTTTTTAAAAAGGAGAAGGAAGACACTTGGCAGAACAGCCAGCAGAGGCAAGTGGCATGCTGTTCTATTAACTCTGGGCTAGATGCCTTCCCTGGGCTACAGAGGGAGGCAGGGCCCTTCCCCTGCTGGGATGGAGACTTAGTCTGAGTCACCTGCCTCAGCTTTGAGACCCATGAATCCATAAACATCCTCTTCTTTTCAGAAGACTGTTCCTCCCTCTTTAGACCTAATTATGCCCATTAAAAATTATTTAGAAGTTTTGAATGGAGGCCTGAATGCATATGTGTTATATGCACAACACTCACTAGTGTTATAAGAATTCATTAATAGGAGCATAAAACCCATGCTCTTGTTCAGCATAGCAAATGGTATGACTTTTCTTCCCTTCTTTCACCATGGCTACGAACTTAAACTCATGAAGCCAGTGCAAACCATCTCTGTAGGACTGTCCTAGTTCTGGCCGAGGACACGAGGGACGGAGCAGGGAGCTGTGTGTGCGTGGCCAGGTCTTTGTGTTATTCCATACCATCTTACATCACGGGCAGGGAAAGGGGTCTCGCTTCCTGGGACAGGGCGGCCGGTCCTTCTTCCAGGGAGCAGTGGGCTAACAATTGTCCCGACTGGAGGGTTTCTCTGCCATTGTTTATCATTGTTTCAGGCCCGGGGGAAAAACGTACATGTGGAGGGTCCAGGAGCCATTTTGTTCTTTGTCTTGGAGCTGCGTGGCACCAGGTTGGGTTGCTCAGATGGTGAGCATTTCTTGTACATAAATCACCCTCTTTTTTGTATACTTTTGTTATTAAATTGTGTTGCTGATATTGTTCATTTTCTTATCTCATTGCTGTTTCCAGTAACTTGTTCTTATCTCAGCTCTGGATCTCTGCCTTTTTTTTCTCTCTCACTAGAGGGGTGGGGAAGGGGAGCAGCTGTGTGTGGCTTAATTTCCAGCTGCCCTCAAACCCCATAAAAGACGTTTGATTTATTGTCATTTCCTCCAAGTTACCCTTTCCCCCAGTTACAGCTTTAACCAAAACATACATCTCCCTTTTCCTTCTTTCTTTGTCATTCTGGAAGAGCATCCCTACCTCTCCATGACAGTTTCTGTTAAAACACAATGACCCATTCAGATTTGTCCCCGTTGAAAAATTAGTAGTTCCTTAAAAATGAAAATTAAAACCTACATATCATGCAATTCGTAAGAGGTCTGCAACCAGCTCTGGGGGCACAAAGGCACCTTCCAGAACACAATGAATGCTGTCTGGAAAGACTTCAAATGAGCTATGCTTGTTTTCAACATCTGTCAATGTTCTAAAATACATATTAGGCTCTGGGTATTGTGTAAATGTGTGTCTTTTGCCTGAGGAGAAAGTCTGCAAACACAAGGGACAGTAATTACTGACTCTGTATCATCCATACCTATGAAAAGCAAATACAAATAACATATTGATTTTTGGTATAGGAAATAATGCCTTAGCAGATGTCTTTAGGAAATTCAACCTCAGCTATTTATGTAATATTTTTGAGAAAAGGTAGCACAGATTAAAAGATAAATCAAAGAAGGTTATACTACGACTACTACTTAAGATGGGAAGTACCATTTGGTTATCCTCTCTAAATAATCTTTGAAATTCTGTTTGGTTAATGTCATGGTCAGTCTGAAATTGTAATTATTTAGAAAGCTCATTTTTATGATATACATTGTTTCTGTAATATCAGGGAGGAAGAAACAGTGAAGAACTGTGAGTGTATGTAAAAACAATGAATCACACTAAGACAAGCCAAGAGTATGGAGAAGCCTATACTGCATGAATAGAAAAGATGAATGTGATGAGAAAGTATGATACTGCTAAGGAAGTGGCAGAGGATTTAAAAAATGAGCTGAGTCCTATGATTAAAAAAAAAAAGCAACTACTACAAAAGTCACTAACAGGCAACTAAAAACTGAAATCTTTGATAGTGTTGGTTTGTCTTGCAGAAATACAACAAAAAAGTAATCTGGTTTCTAGCAATGGATTCAACTTCTTAGTGAAAGGTAAACCAGTAGAAAGGAAACAATCTTTTTGGAGGTGATTCCAACACATTATGAGGATCTAGAGCTGAGCTAATAATTTTTAGGAACCAGTTTACAAACAGAGGCTTGAAATGTCCTGAAAGGGGAAAAATATTAATCACAGAAATAATTAGATTGAAAAAAGACCTCTGATTGAAAAGCACCATGTCAACTAGATCATGGCACTAAATGCCGTGTCCAGTTGTTCCCTAAACATCTCCAGGGACAGTGACTCCATCACCTCTCTGGGCAGCCCATTCCAATGTCTAATCACCCTTTCTGTGAAGAAATTCCTCCTGACGTCCAACCTAAACTTCCCCTGGTGCATCTTAAGACTGTGCCCTCTCATCCTGCCACAAGTTTCCTGGGAGAAGAGGCTGACTGCCATCTGGCTACAGCCTCCTTTCAGGAGGCTGTGGAGAGTGATGTGGCCCCTGAGCCTCCTCCAGGCTAAAGAACCCCAGCTCCCGCATCTGCTCATCACAGGACAACAAAGTGTCAATTTCTTTGAAATTCTACTGTTGGTAAGGCTGGTTCTGGCTTTCTGTGATCTTGCCTCCAACAAAATAAGACATTCAAGCCCACCAGACATTTGTATCACCCATAACTAAGTCTGGCTGACTAAAGGGAGGAGTGGGTGGGTCAGGCGTAAAGCCATTTGGTAAAGAATCTGTCAATACTTAGTACATGTCAACTTCTAATTTTATAGTTAAAATGTTTAATAAATGTTCTTAGAATATGGCATGGTTTAGTTAGTTATGACTGAAGCAGGGAAGCAAGGCCATTAGAAATAAACAGCCATAGGAATCTACTGATGACCATGCTGTCAAAGGGAAATAGGATTTCAGACTGGCTGAACAAGTTTTACATCCCACTTAATGATCTGTTCAGTAGCTCCAGGGCTTGGCTCTGAGGTGGAACAGTGAATATTCAGACCTGGAATTTCCTACGCTCTAGCCAGTTGTTAGTCAAGAGCGCATCCATGCACTGGTGCAAGGAGACAGACAAGCTCATCCACCGTGCCCTGGGAGCAGGTTCCAGCAAGTGGCTGCTATTTGCAAAATACTGAATACAACTTGTAGAAATGCTGCCAAAATACCAGCATTAACTAATGAAATTAACAGTGTAACTGCCACATGTATGCATCCTTGGTTATGGATGTCCCTGCTTGCACATGACCCAGGGTGTAGATACATACAGTGACATAGCCCTGCTTTATTGGGAATGCATATTCACACCTGGAGGTGATCTGAGGAACCATTTTACTACAAAAGAAAGCATTTGGATCTTTATGACTGGATACCTTTGGCTGTCTTCCAAATTTCCTGAGAAGTAAGTTCATTCTGTTTAGCTGTTTGGACCCAACCTGAGTAACAAAATTTCTTTCAGACTGCTGCTTATAAACACAGCCACACAGGAACCTCTACAAATATTTATCTCAAGGGCAAAGTCCTCTGAATCAGATAAGAAGCCTATATAATCTTGAGAAAACAACAAAGATGAGTGCAACACATAAGATAAACCAAAGCCTCTACAACAAGCAGTTCTTCATTCAGATCTCTTCCATAAGAAATTTCTAATCCTTATGGTTTATAGAAAGAACAACCTGTAAAAGAACGGAACAGTCCCAAAGATAGCTTCAGTTATCTTTGCAAACAGTTGTGCTGGAGGCTCTCAGAAGTACATGGCCATACTGAGTCTTTTCTAGGCTGGGCTGAGTTAGCCACAAATTACCTTGCTCATGCCAGCAGTGTAGCTGTGGAGTGTGAAAAAAGAATAATATCTACATGGTGTGCTAGCCTCCATGCTACTGAGTATAGTGAGTGTGGCTATTTCTGTAATTATTTTCTGTGTTTTACAGATATGACTGCAGTCCCTGCTACATAGGTGGCCTCCCTAACTCAAAGGAACTAACATCCATTCAGCTGGTGAAAACTCTCCTGTATAATGGTATCACTCAGCAGCCTCAGGGCTGCAATCCTGCATGATTATCTTACAGGGCCCACCAGAGCCTGCAGAAAGCATCCAGTGACTTCTCTTCTCTGTTGCAGCAGCCAAAAAATAATTATTTTTTACACAGGGGAACACCCTTCTCCTCTCTGGTGTTGCTCTGTGATAAGTAGATTGGAGGTTACTAGGCGTCTGGAAGTACTTCCACAATTTTCATACATGCTGAAGAAGATATAAAAAGGAAATTATTAAGATGAAGGGAGGTTTTTGGCAAATAGATGAGAGAACAGCAAATAATGAGATTGCAGCGCAATGCATATTACTGACATTCTTGATGGGCATTTTTAAGTTACACATCCTGCAATCAGCATGAGATAATCAGAAAAAAACTTTTTCTGAGAGTGCAGTTGAATCCATTGTCCACTGCAAGAGCTCCGGATCAAATAATAGTGTCCAGAATAACAACTGGTTTGCTTCAAAACAACTATGCCTTTATCTCTAAACCAAAATACTTGAAGATTGTAGTAAATTCTGATCATAAGTGCCATATCACTGAAGTTTCTTAATCTGCTGACTGTGACCTCATGCTGTGCCAATTGTTCAGGTGGTAAGGATGGTCAGCATCGGGTTTTTCTATATAAGTAGCATCTCCACCTCTGTAACTCTATTTTCTACACTTGACAGAAAAAAAAGTATCATGAATGGGCTGCATTACACACCATGCACGGAAAAATCACAGATGAACAAATATTAATTCTGTTATTTGTGTAAGGGAATAAAAGAGAAATTCAGTTTAAAGCACAGAGTGGTATTTGTTTCCCAGGCCAGCCACATACTTCCTGTGTGAGCTGGAAAGTATGAAGGGCATGGGAGGTGCTGACAAAATTTTGTGATTATCATGTCTCTGTTGGTCTGTTGTTACATTGCTAGCTCTAACACATCAATAAATTCATTCAAGCAGTTCTTTCTCACAAAAGATGCTACCAGGTTAATCTGATTCAATTACCATCCCTCAAAAGGCCAATGCAAAAAAACCCCAAACAAACAAACCCCACTGCTTTGAGAATCTGCTTGGGCAAGATTCAAGCAGGAAAAATTGAAAAAACAGCTTTGCTGGCTGGTTACATGAGCGTCCTGGAAGCATCTAAGCCTCTGGTCAAGAGATTTGTCTGTAGGCCCTCAATGAGTTTTGCTCTCAATAGGGAATCACTGCTGAGTACCTAACACATATCATAGGTCTGACATTTTGGGCATTGCTGCTTAACATTGCTGTGAGTGACCTTAAAAAAAATGTGACTGATTTGAAATGAAAATTAGTGATAGTTTGCTAATGACAAAGAGGATGATCCACCAGTAGACAGAAGCTGGGATTGCTTTTTTAGTCAACCAAATGAAATAAAATGTGTATTAACTGTAAGTATACAGACAAAATGGGCACTAACATGTAAACATATGCTCACACCTATCCAGAAAGGAACACAGGCTAAATTAATGAGGAGTTCATACTGGAAAATGTACTTTTCAATCTACTGGTAGATCTAACTTCCCTGCACAGCCACATCCTAAAGGAACAAGGACTTCATGTCTATTCCATAAAAAAGCTCCGAAGAGTACTAGAGGGAAGTTTATTACTTCTTTTAACCCATTTGTGTCGCAACAGAAATACTCTCTTGACCCACTTATTTTGTCTGTAATTTAAGAAGGAGTTACTGAAGTGTTCACATAGTAAAGGTCTTCTTTCTGCTTACACTGACCAATACAATGCATAGTTCTCATAAAAGGCTACAGAACGTATTTGGTATTAATCAATCTCTCACTGTTTTTTAATTTAAAATTTAACTTTGCCTTTTGATATCCATATCTATGTTCAATCTGAGGCAAAATTTTCTTCATCATGACTCTTAACTCTGCAGAACAAAAAAATCACCAGAGATATCTGCAAACATCTTTACTTTTCCACACAATTGATTTTTCATATCCTGAAGTTAGTTTAGTATTGTCAAGACTTACAGATTCATATCACTTACAGAAGTATACAGGAACGTAGGTAAAGTGAACTCAGGAGAAAATCACATTCTTCCCATTATGATGAAACCAATTCATTACCACAGTGAATGAAATCTGATAGTTTTGCCTCTATAGCATGATGACAGAACTCTTTTCTCATACACAAAGCCTGCACCTGCATACATCAAACAGGATGGGCTATAACTAGGACTAAACACCTGAAATTAACACAGCCTAATGCTATCCTGTGTTTAATCCAATTAAAAGGACCGATGCGCATCATTTGGAATGAACATGAGGTAACTTAATGAGTCACAATAGGTCCCATGAGCATTTTTGTTGGTAATTAGGGCCATAAAGCTACAGGGAATTATTTCAATCATCCACTGCCCATCACGAAATAACATATAATTTAATAACAAAGCAAACCACAATACAATAATTGCAGTGCAATACAAAGGTAGCTTAAAAGCTGAGAGATGTGCCTGAGATGTAGGCACATGTATTGTTCCCAATTAAGTCAGCTTAACAGCTAACTAGCATTCTCAGCTTGCTGGTCAAAAATGTGCTCTCAGAGATGTCAACATACGCCAAGCCACCTTCTGAATCAAAAGTGACCTGAATTGTAACTGGCGTATCTAAAGTATACAAAAGACTGGTAAGCACTTCTGCTCAGGGTCAGGACTACATGCAATAGAATCTATTGCAATGAAGTGCAACTGCAGAAGTCATGTTCACAATCAAATCAGTGTCACTTAAAAGTATTCTGGCTAGTTTAAACAGTTTAACTGCACTGATTTGTATTAACTGATAAATATCTGCATTTACAAAAGGCATACATCAAAATGGTGAGAAAGATGACCTTGTTGTTTAAAAGACATGTCTGAGATTCAGGCATATGTATAGTTCCCATTTCTTGTATTCAGCAGATCTGAAAGAGTTCTCAATTCTACAACCACTATAAGATTAATTTCCAAACCCATGAGCAATCTTGCAGTATTTCGCCGGCAATGCTAAGCAGAGTGAGTGTCTAAGATGGTAGTTGAAAAGATATGTATGATCAATGTAAATGATATCAAGTATGCAAATAGGCAGACAAGTAGATTCAGGGAGTATCAATGTGCCCATGGCTGCTGTGTACAGTAAACTGGTGGAAAAATCCGAACAACAAAAAGGAAGTAAATCATTAAAGTTTACCTAAGAAATACATGTGCATAGTCAATAATTAATTCATTCATTCTCCTAGCTAATCATCCATGTTTCTTATTAAGGTATTTGGACTGGTCTGTGAATTGCATCAGGCCTGAAGCCCAGAAGAGATGCGCTCAGATGGGAAAATCCTTAAGAAAATGCTTATTGGTTAAGCATATAAATAGTTCTACTGAAGACAACTGTCTTGTTCTTTTGTTGTTGGGTTTTTTTTAAGTAAGCATAGAAAAATCAAAGCTTTTGAGATTACACAGACCAATGCACTTTGAAAGCATAACAGTGTTATAGAATTCTGTTTGCTTTTACCAGGCACAGGGGTGAAATCCTAATTCTTTTCTGAAGGCACGTAAAGTTTGACCACTTAACTCAACTGCGCCAGTATTACAGTAACACAGCGCCAGTGAGTTTTAAAAACTCACATCCAGTTATTCAGTTCTGTCAAGCTAAGAGCCAGTATACTGAAAACAATGTAAAAATAAAGATCTCAGAATAACAAATTACTTGGAAAACAATCCTGCACTCTTTGCTTCACAAAGTACCCCTAAAGATGTGTACACGTACAGTCAATGCTGTGCCAGTGGGAGCCTGTTTACTATATCATTTGCTATGAATCTCACAGAAATTTAACTCAACATACAAGTAGGGATGCTCAAATTTATGAAAAGTTTTTACTTTTTCTTTACAAGACAAAAATCCCCCAAATACTAGATCATTGTCTGAGTAAGACTGAACACTTTCAGGAAATTCTGACAAAAAGCTGTTATATAAAATTAAAAGTGTTTAAATAGTATGGCAGTAAAATTTTTTTCTTCATTTGGGTTCTTCATAATTTTTTCTCCAAGACTCCCAGGTTTGAAAACTACAGCATGTCAAAACTCACAGATGTTTTCCAACTCCCTAGGCTTATAGAAGGGGAACAGAACCATGCTGCATTACAGGTAGGCAGCCAGACAGTACAGGATTTGCAGCACCAAGAATATGGAAAACATATTACCGCAGAGACCAAAACCTTTGTGAAATGCTAACTGTTATGGTGAATGATTGTGTCTTCCAGAAAGAAGCTCCCAGGCAGCCATCAGGCCTAAGCTCCCTGCACTACTACAAGTAACAGACACTGAAGAGCTCGTGCTGGTTGTTTGGGAGGCTGCTTTACGAATGGGTTAAACATTGCTGGTTTGGAATTCTGAGGGACACTGCTGGTGACATGGAAGGTGCTTGGGACACAGTTATTCCACATGCCCTTGTTTTTTCCCTGCGTATGTTATCTTAAAGCTTCTCAATGAAGGATTCATCCTCGCTTCGCCTGGAGGAAACCACGGAGCGCTGCGTCCGCACACGGGCCGAGAAGGGCACAAAGCTTCGCTCCCACAGAACGGGCAGGGCTGGGACAGACCACTTTGGGTCATCTCGTCCAGCCTCTCTACTCAGGCAGGGTCGCCTCAGAGCACAGTGCATAGAACTAAATCCAGACGGTTCTTGAATCTCGAGAGAGGGAGACTCCACAAACTCTCTGGGCAATCTGTTTCAATGCACAATCACGCGCATTGGAAAAAAAAGCAAGAACTTCAGGATTCAAAAGAAAAACATAACAGTATACCTCGCTTTTTCCTTTTTTAAACCAAACGCTCCTGAGAGCCCGACTTGGTCAGAGGGACCGACCCCTACACCCCTGCAGCCGCTCGGCGGGGTTGGCGGCCGCCGAAGCCCAAGCAGCTTCGCCACCCCCTTCCCCAGTGACCCTTCGCCAACGCCGCGGTTTGTCCCCTCCCCACGGCAGCTCCCCAGCGCCGGCGGCCCCACCTCGGCCCAGGTCCCAGCGCCTCTCCTGCCCCTTCCCGCCGACCCGGTGACACTGCGGGGAAGGTGCCCCGCTCCCTCCGCGGCCCAGCCCGCCAGGACGGGTCCTGGCCAGCACGGTGCCGCCTCCTTCCCTCCCTCCCTCCCTGCCGGCGGCCGCCGCTCTCCCCGCCCCCGGCCGTGTGTGCGGAAGCTGCCGGCGCCCGGGATTGTGGGAGCGGGGGGGACGCGGCGCGGGGAGGGGACGCGGCCGGGGCCGGAGGGTTCCGGTGTGGGGCGCAGACGTGTCGGCCGGGGCCGCGGAGGGACAGGCGCTGCCCCTGCCCGCTCGGAACAGCGCCCGGCCCGGGGCCGGCCCGGCGGCGCCATGGCCGGGACCAGCAGCCCTGAAGCCGTGAAGAAGCTGCTGGAAAACATGCAGGGGGACCTGCGGGGCCTGAGCCTGGAGTGCCGGAAAAAATTCCCACCCGTCAAGGAGGTGAGTGGCGCTGAGCCGAGTCAAGCCGGGCCGTGCTGGGCTGAGCCGGGCGGCGGACGCCGCTCCGGAGGGGCCTGCCTGCCCCGGGGCCCGGCCAGAGCGGAGCTGCCGGTGTGCCCGTGCTTCAGTCCCCAGCCCGGTGCCGTTCTCGGCGGGCTCCGACCTCCACGGCCGCGGGCTGAGCCCAGACGGGGCTGTGCCTGTCGCGTGTTCCGTGGCTGTTGTTTTCAGTGCGCTGCCGAGGCGGGGGCCGTGGGCCGGGCTGTGCCCCTCGGGGAGCGCGGCTGGCGGACAGACCGTCTGTTGACGGGTGAAGCGGGGGCGGCCCCGCTGCACCCTCGGCGCCCTCCGGGGGAAACACAAAGTTCGGCTTGGCTGTCTCGGCACCACCGAGCGAGCGAAACTCATGGGAGGCGAGCTCGGTGCTGGGGCTTGGGCGCCCCGAAGTGCTGGCACCGAGCGAGCGGGAGCCCGGCGGGCCGGCTGCGGCCGAGGAGGGCCGTGCTCAGCCCCGGGTGGCCCTGCGGCTGCGGTGGGAGCCCGGGGCCCCGCAGGTCTCCCCTCGGGTCTGTGCCTTGCCGCTGTCTCGAAGTGTGGCCGCGGAGCCCGGGCCGGCGAGCCTTATTCCTGGCCATTGCACGCCCGTGGCCGCCGGTGTGAGCTGGGCGGGTCGCTCGTCATCGCTACCGCGTCGTTTTGGGGTTGTGTGGCTTTCCAGCGGTGTGGGCACAACCGAGGAAGCTTGGGAGACACAAAAGTTTGGGTTATTGTTTTTTTCCGCCCTTCTTAAAAATACCTTTAATATACTCATTCCAGTAAGACTGTATGTTTTATTTGTGAAACCTGAGTTTATACTGTGCAGCCTGAGACCTCCGTAATCTCGGTGAGCGGGATTACTTTAATTAAAGAGCAATCGAAATTTTTCTTGCTGTAACTTGAAATATACGTTTTAACGATATGTTTCTCGGTTGTTTTTGTACAGTCAGTTTAACTTTTTCCCCATCAGTAGTTTGCCACTTGCCGTTTAAAAAAGTTTTTTGTGCAATGGTGGGAGGAAAAATACTAAAAGATTAAGTCAGATTAAGTCTGCAGACCCAGAAGCCCAGAAGAAAGGCATTGCATGTGTTATGTGACTTTAGTTCTAATTAAGTGATAGGGTATTTAGCGTTGTACGAAGTATTATACACTTTAACAGCTGAATTGAAGCTAATGACTGTGCTTGTTTTGAAAGACATGAAGTGACACATTGTAGCAGAGCATGTTATGTACTCTTTTAGGTTGCAGAGGAATGCTGGTGTGTTTGAGAAATTTGTGGTCACAGAAAAGTTGTGATCAGTAGAACAGAAATCTGTGTGTGTTTGGAGCGAGGCAGGAGTGCTGCTTGCACTCCCTGCTGTGTATTACTGTGTGACTCTTGTTTAGTCTCTGAACAAGTTTCCCCACAGTGTTAATGTTTATTTTCTTTGAGATCTACAAAGGAGATGGGCAATGTTGTTCCTAAGCTGGTATGCTAAGTAATGCTTCATTACGTTTGCCATGGCTAAATATTATAGTAACTGCTGGATGTACTTCATACTTGTTCAGCACATTTATCATACTCTTGTGTAAGTTCAACTTCTGTGTTGTTGCCTTTAAATTGGCAGCAGTTTGTATAGCTTTCTTCATTAAAAACACATAATAAAGTTTTTCACAGTTGTCTGGGATTAGGATAGGTTTATTGGAATAGTACTGGAAGATGTTTGTAAAGAGGTGGGACATTCTGCTGGGAGTTGTGTGCTATTACAATGAGCCTGGGGTGAAAGCAGTCCTGTGGTAGGATGTACGATACAGTTGCAGGAAACGATCTTACTTCCTCACTTCTGGAAGCCTTTTCTTTTGTTCTAGTTTTAAAGGAAATGGGTGTCCTTTTTTTGTCAAGTCTCAACTGCTAAAAAGATATTTTAATTGCATATATTTGGTCTGATCGTGATTAGATTTGGCTTGAATGATCAGAGGAATACCATATTCTTCTTACTGACTTCGAACAGCACCAGATTTTTAAATCATGTTTAAACACTGGCTTTTAAAAACAAAAGTGAGATTTACAATCTCACTTTTTTACTAGCAGTGTAACTAGACTCTCCTGCATGCCTTGTAATTTATGAGTTTGTATTGCAGTTGATGTGTATGCTTTCATATCACTTAATAAGCTTACTGTACTGGCATAAAACTATTGAAAAACTCCTAGTCCCAAATTAATAGTTAGGAGATGTATATCATGGCTGTTAGATTTGATAGGTGCTTTATAAAGGTAAACTGCTTCTTATAATCCTTGTAGGGTCTGATATAGTCAAAGATTTTGCTCACGGTTTTTTTCTTCATCCACTTCTATAATGAATTCTCTGTTTATTTTGTTTTGTTTTTATATTAATAGTATTAAAGTTCTACAAAGTGAATTTAGCTGATTGGTTTGCTGTGATAAAAGTAGTAATGTACTTCTCAATTCTCCTTGTTGCTTAGATGATTAACATGAGTAAATCCTTTAACCAGTATGGTAAGGATTTAGACCAGTTGTATGATCAGAAAAATAGAGCTTTTTTTATTAAAAGGATTTTAGTTTTCACTCTTTAAACACCTTTCTAATGCATATGTTATTACAAAATTATGCAGTATATGTTAGGTTCAGAGAGACCAAAACAATATTAAATGATTCTTTGAACAGGCATGTACATGACACAGCTGAAGAAGTCTACTGGAGTTCTTTTGCGGGAGGGGGGTGAGGGTGGGGTTTGGATGCAGAAGAGAAGGGAACAGCCAACTCTGGGATCTAGATCTTATCCTCAGCAAAGACTTAGAAGTAAGGTCTTATTGAAAATGGAACTTGAACTCTTCAGTATTTTAAGCACTTTCATTTCAATTTTTCTGTTACTCTGAGTCAGTAAAGTTTTCTTAGTAGGTCGCGTTTATGTGAAAATCATGTAGTTGTAAGTCCAGTAACTTACAGCAGTAGAGTCTGAGGATTTTGCTGACTTCGATAATCTGTTAGAAAATGTTGAAATTACTGAGTTACTCCCAGTGTTAGACTTGGGACATAAATATGTGGCCAGCTTCCTTCCCCTTACTTAGAGCTTTTAACTGAGAAATAACAGGATGTTTTGTTGGCTCCAAAGCATCCATATGTTGTCTGTGCTCTGTGTGACAAATAATACCCGTGTAGGATATTCCTAGTTTATGCCGTTTAAGGCTTTTAAAATAGGAGCTGCAGAAAGAGCCTGTAGGTCTGAAATTATGTTGCTGACGATGTTCGGGGCTTAAATAACGTGACCGACTTATTTTTCTTAAGGATGTGGAGAACACCAGTTACTATTACACTTGAGACCCTTGTCTCCTTGTTGCTAGGTGTTTTTTCTGTTTGATGCTTCCTCAGATCAGCACCAACTGCAGAAGTGTACTAGGTACGAATGCTATACAGTATGACTAAGAAGTGATTTAGTGATTGTGTATCTGATATGCCAAACCTGTTTATACTGGCAGACATAAAAATAATGACATTGCTGAAAAATGTGTTTTTATTTTCACAACATATTTCTGTTGCCCGGTTAGAAAAATAGACACCAGCCATGGATGGATAGAAGCTCTCATGGCAAGTGTAAATAAAACAGTGTCTTTTAGAGCTTCAAATCACAGAGGATGAAAGAGTCTTTGGTACAGGCATCAGTCCTGTTGATGTTATCTAAAGTAATCTGGCGTTTCTCCTAGAAAACAATACTACTTGGTCATTAGTATGTCATTTTTAATACAGTGGGCTCTAAGATTTGCTCTGTGCTATAGAGTATTGTAATGCTGCTAATGCTGCACTGAATTGCATGCTGCACGCATAGAGCTTTATAAACTGTTTTAACCTGCTAGTGACTGGAGTTTTGATATTGTGTGCTGCCTTTGTGGAAAGCTGGTGGTGCTCTCCTTAGTGAACTGGAGGGAGAATTTTGTCTTAGCACAGAATTGAAAATGATTTAGCGTCCTAAATAGGTTACCTGCTGTTTCTTATTTCAGAACAAAAATGTTGTTCAGTAAGCTGCATCTGATTAGGTTAGATAATTCCACTGCATTAAAAAACTTCAGAAATACAAGGGGAAAATATTTATAATTGGCAGAAGTAATGGAGTTAAAAGGAGAAATAAGTATACCCAAAAGTTCCTGAATTCCAGTCATATGTAACTCACTTTTGTTTACACAGATCCAGTGAAGCAGTGTTGTCTCAGGTCTTTTCTTGGCTTTAAGTAGTAGTGAAAGCAAAATGAGTTTAAAAATATACCGCAAAGAAGTAACTCTTATTCAGCTCCTTGCACAGTTTCAGGCACAGTTGTGCTGGTAGGAGAGGGGAAGGGAGGGGGCAGGTGGGATTGGGGCAGACAGGGACTGCATCATCCCGTGGCAGGATCAGCTTGGCCTGGGACAGGGCGTGCCCTTTTCTTGGCAGTTGTGTAATGGGTTGCAGGTTGCCTGTATGTTTTAGGATGTTTGTTGCTGTAACAGAAGTGGTGCTCAACTTGCCTCCACCTGGAAGGGCAGCACAGAATTAGCTTTGAATACTCTGGTCAACAGAAATGCTCTCTTGAGTCTCTTGGAAGAAAGCTTTTGATACCCTGACTGTGCTGTTTCTTTACCAGATCTTTGTTTGAAATAGCAGCATTGCTTTTACTTAGCTACTTACTGAGCTGTGTGCTCCTTTGGCACACAGACATATTTTTGAAACTGTATTGCTGTATCTAGGAAAAATAATAGAAGCCAATTTTGCAATTTTATTTTTTCTTCATTTATAAGTAACTCTTCTTGCAGGCAAGTAACCTTACCAAGCTCTTAGGGTAAAAGTCGAAAAGTTAGGCTTTGAGTGACTTCTGGACGAAGCAAACTTTAAATTATTTAATTACAGTAGATGTGATATGGACTAGCCTGAGGCAAGAGATAAGATTTTCCCTTTCTGAGAGGCAGTGTGTTGTGTTGTGTGAAGACAAGCATTATTCTACATTTCTTCCTTTGGAGTCCAGTCTTGTTTGCATTGGGTGACATACATGACACTTCAGTCCCCTGAGTTAAATCATCCTTGTTTAGGAATGATATGCTGATCTTGAACACATTTTAAAGCTAATGCCAAAAAATTAATTGGGAAGCTTGTCCTTTTTAGAGAACCTCTGATGTCATTGGGTAGCTGTGTGAAACTAAACATGAGGATGTATTGCAGAAGTTAAATGCACATTAAAAAGATACAGATCAGTTAATTTAGTGTATAATGTCAAAGTGATCATTAGGACTCCTGATGCAACTGGAAGGAACAGTTAAAACATATGAATATTTGTTGGCTGTAATAATGGTAATAATATATCAGAAATTTTGTTGAACATAGTGCAGTAGACATATTGGAGAAGGCTAAGAAATAAAATTACATGCTGAAGTGTCTTGTGATTTGGGCATCTGAGTCACTTGATGTACTTCTGAATAGTTTCTGAGTGCTCTGCATTCATGCTACTGTAGTGGTAAAAGGATGAGCCAAATTAACCTAGGAGAAAAGAAGCCTTTGTACATACACAATTTTCTGTAGGAGTAATCAAGTTTTTGGGTCTCCTGCTTTACTTTTTGAATAAAATTGATTAAAAATTCTGACACTATAGCCTGCGAGGAATTTAACCTACACTGAACTTTCCAGGTTGGTTTATTTTCAGGTCTTCACAACACTAGTTTAGAAGGATGAAAACTAGAGGGTTTGGGGTTTTTTTTAAATGGATATTTACTTAACTAATTTTTTAAAGGTTCTTTTGAAATAGAGAAACAATGGTCTGTAAAATGTATGTTGTCATACTTAGGCAGCTTGCACTAAAGCGTGTGTTTTGTGCATGTGACTGAAGATAGCTCTGTAGCATTCTTGAGTTGCCAGTCCTTAGCTGAGCTGGTAACCTGAGACTGGTGAGCCCTAATATCTCTTTCAGTTTCTTTTATAATTTCTGATCTTTCCCACTTGCTGTGTCTGCTAGATTCATGTTTGGAGTCAATTAATTCTGCAGTGGTTTTTATACAGCAGTATTTTTTCAAAATTATTTTTTTAAAAGTGAATCCTTACATTTCTAGGGGACCATCACCTATTCAGATGTGTTCTAAGCTTCATGGTCCATTGTAAATCATAAGTTTCATGTGATCATTTTAGTCTTTTAGAAAAAATGTCACGTGTTCCAAAGTGATTCACATAAGGTGCACATGTCAAATTTCTTCATGTAACACCTTGCAATTTAATGAATGAAGAAAATTGCTAAAAGTTTCAATATATCAGTCTGTCATTACACTTTCCAAGTTACACTTTTCGGTGCAGGATTAAGGTGCCTAATGTTGGGTGTGTAAGCTTCATTGATTGTGCAGGCTTGGTTTGTTATGGCAATACTGTCAATAGACTCAAAGAACTATTCAGAGTATCTCGTATCACCTACATACTAGGTGTTCTACACTGCCACTTGAGATACTATAATGTGTCTTCCTTGGCTTCCAGCCTCTGGTCCAGAAGGGCGTGGGTCTTCTGGTGTCTGCGTGTAGTTGTCTTGGATACAGAGACCTAAGCTTAGACCTCTGCATTGAGCCCCTGCTAGTGGGTCAGCTGAATTAGCTTAAGGAGAGGCTTTAAGAATTAAGGAGCATTCAGTAGAGACACTCTCCATTGTAATAGCAGTCTAAATATTTAAATTTGTGCATCTTAATCTCTGATTTAATTCCCATCTGCCAGCTATGGCTTCCTAAAGATTATACAGGAAACTTGTAGCAGAAGTTGGAAATTCTTGGTGACTCCAGTTCTCAACTAGTGCCTAAACTATCAGCTGTTGTTTCTTTTTACCAGATGTCTGGAAAATGGACATTGCTGACTGAATGTTGTACTTGCGGCAAATCCTCAGAAGTTGCCTGGTCCCATCTGTTGTGATGGACAAACTGAAGGCAAAATTAGTTTGAACTTCAAGTGTATGTCTCCTGAAGCTCTGAAAGAGGGTGTTGTTGTATTTTTAACACAGAATGATAATTGTTGTGTCAAAAGTATATGAGTAAAATTCATGTGCAAGTGCTCTGTTTCAGTGGTTCAAAATCAGTTGTGTGGTACTTGAGTGGATTACTCAGAAATCTCTTAATGGTAGACACAAGCTCTCTCAGAACATCCTTACACTACATATGTAACTAATATCTTATATGCCATGTATTATAATATACATAACATTTAGTTATCAATATAAATTATATAGAATACAATATGGGGTACATCCTTGTTCTGTCTGTTAAAGAGAGAAGTAGAACTTTAAAAATTTGTTGCTAGGTGGCTTGTAGTTCTTCTCTTCCAGGTGTTCAGTAGTGAGTTGGTTTATGTTATGCATTGTGGTTTGTTCTGTTAATTTATATGTGATTTTTTTACATTTTAAGTGTAGTATTTTGATTGTTAAGTGAAAACCTGTGGTATTAAGTATTTGTATCTGAACATCTTTATGTTCATGTCAAGGGAAGTAGCTCCAGAGGCAGCATCTCTGAAGCATTTTAGAAAGCACTGGCAATTCTCCTGGCATTAGTGATGTTTAACCTTCAGAATTCTGAACTGGCTACTGATTCTGCAAACTGATAATTTCAGAAGATTAATAGACCAGAGGAGTAGTTACGCCTGTCAAGTATGAAAGAGCACTCTGAATATGAGAGCAACAAATACAGCTGCACTAAAACTGGAAATGAACAAAGCTGTGTGTTTTTAAAAAAACAGAAAACATAAACTGCAGTATCTTATATCTTCAGTTGGAGAAGAAGGTGTATGATAAATCAGTTAATGCTTTTTTTTTTTCTCATTTATGATAATTTTGTAAAAAAATGATAATAAATCGTTTAGTGTAATAAACCCCCGTGAGCACACAGCAATGTCAGATTAAAACTGGCATTTTGCCAGTTTAAATCGCATGTAAAATGAGCATATATAAAAGAGAAGGGTCAGAGTAGGGGTTGTACTCATGGGGAGAAGATAAAAACACAGAAGGCAAGTACCATGCTTTTTCACACATATGTGGTACACTTGAGTGCTTTCATGAAACTGATTTAGTGAGGAGCTTTTTGTGAGTGTATTCTTTTCCAAATAATAGTTCAGAAGTACAGTAATGGTCCAGAATATGCTTTTGCAGAGCAAGTCAGAATAAGAATGAGATGAAACTGTTCTTTAGACAGGAGGACCTCTTATCTAAACTATTGCGTATAGGGTTAGTGTTCCAGTTGGAAAGACAGATAATGGTGGATATAAAAAAAATTGCTCTTTTTATTTCATGCAATAGATATGGAAGTGACTATAGATAACATATATTACTCTCATCCCATCTTAATAAAAAGTTGGCAAACAATGTAATGTAAATACCAATACAAACTATCATTCCTGAATGCTTTTCTTTTTAGAATAGAGAAATCAATAGCTTGCGTAGTAAGGACTGCAAACCTTACAACAATTTTAGTGTCTCTGGAGGCAGCAATTTGCTCTCATGTACAATGAAAACACAAATTGTCATTCAAAAACACTAGCAGTGAAAATTCTTGATTTTATTAACTTCTGGTAACAATGCCATCACATTTAGAAATTCATACAAAAATACCCTAATGTTAGATCAATCCTCGGTAGAAACTAGCACGCGCCTGCTTGTTACATTAATTATTCTTATGGGAATATTTATTTTTTGTTAAAAAAGTAAAAAAGGTGCTGCCTTCTATTCCTAATTGTTAGATACCAATTTATTTGAAGATCGCCATGTTTATCCTTTTTAAAGCTTTTTTAAAAACCCAGGTTTGAAACTTTTAAAGAAGTGATTGATATGGCAGAGACAACAACTGCTTTTTTTCACTTCAGATTCTAATTTTGTGTCATCTTCCCCTTAGGAAAAGTTGTGAACTATGTTATTATTTTTCAGTAAAAGAAGGGTAGTTCTTTTGTGTTCACCCTAGAGTAAAGACAAATCCGTAGAGATTACTGCAGAACAACTGATACACTGATCACATCCCCGCTGACCCCTCTGGTCCCTTAACTCACCTGTCTGTATGCATTGCAATAGAGGTCCAAGATATCTTGGCCTCTGCAAGTTAAGTGTTCAAGCATATGCCATGCCATTATTCTTTGTACTGCCAAGACAAGTCCCGTTCCTGGGCTGCTGGGTAACATTATGGTGATCGTGGAGTTAGCTATAGTGGTGTCTTTAGGTAATGTAGATTGTCTGCTGCGGTTGGGTATAAGAACTTCCATGATGTCCCAGAAAACAGATTTGAAAAACTGGTGTGTTCTAGATGCGCTTACCACTCCTGGTGAGGATGACTTGCCTTTATGTCATGCTAAAGTCATGTAGAATTGCATATCCCAGTTATCCTAGTGCCTGCATTCTAGCAGCTGATCTGGGGTCTATAGCTGAGGCCCAGGAAGCCAGGACCATCCCAGAGAGGGAATCTCCTTGGAGAAGGCCTTCCAGGAGGTCAGCGGTGTTCCCTCGGCTGCCGGGGCGTCTCTGCAGGATGCCTGCCTCAGCAGGCTGCCAGCTCTTAGTGATATTCAGCTCAGTGATTTCAGCTCTTGCCCTGCGAGGCTGCCCCCAGGCTGGCTTGGGGAGGAGAGAGACGAGGGGTCCATTTGGCAGTTCCACAGGAGATAGCTTTATTACCAAAGTACCCAGCAAAGGGAGCCAGGGACGGAACTTCCCTGGGATCTGGGGAAAACACAGGGGTTCTTACAGGGATACAGAGGTGGGTGTGAGTGGGTACAAGCCAGTGGATTACAACAGATCTACATAAGATCTCCCAGAGAATTGTGGGTCTCTTTTTCCTCGCCATAGTCAGAAAGTTACTTTCTTACCTAGGGATCTGGCAGGATTGCCATTGAGCAATCCTTCTTACCTCTCAGCAGGCCTCCCTCCACGGCAGGGCTGCAGCAAGTTTACCTACCCCCACACTTCATATGCTATTGATGAGTTATAGAGCTTTAAATATATTTACACAGACTACAATGTGGAGAAATTTAGCTCATGAATGTTACCTGGATGTTGGAAAATGTTGGTTCTGCTTGAGGATACATGAAAGCTTTCCTTCCTGATTGTCTGAGCAGCTATTGCTATTGCAGATTGTCTCTGTTACCTGATAGGTGCTTTTGACACTGAACAACGTGTAAACATTTCCAGAAATCTGAAAGATGCTCACAGCACATCTAAGGACAGGAAGGCTGAAATTCTTCCCTGTTTCAACTGAAGACTCAAAAGTCTGTTAGGAGGAGAAGAGTTTTGGATCTGAGAAACTCCTGAAGCTGGGTTTGAAGGTGTCTATGCATTTCCAGATTCTGGTCTCTCATGTGCAGAGAACTTATGTCTATAAGGCGGCTGTGAATGTTGTTGTCAGATTGTACATTCAGAGAGGAACTTTGAGGCTGGGAGACAGATATTATGCGCAGGCATCTTTTCAGTCTACTTGAAATGGCACTGTCTTGACTTTTAATTTTTTTTTTTCTTTTTAAACATAAATTCTCTATTTGCCTTACTTTGATTTCTGTGAAGGGTGATTTCTACATGATCAGCAAATACTTGGTAACTTCCAAGGGAGCAGAAAGATGATGAAGCAAATGTTTGAGCCCAGAGGGTGCTGTTGAATTTTGCTGTGAGATTTGCAACTGTTTGATTAAAACCAGATCAAAGTACTGGAAGAGATTGACTTGAATATGTGCTATCACTGAGAGTCAATTTCTCTTCTTCATCAATATTTCACCTTCCCAGACTGGATGCTGCAGTTGCTTCAGGAGAAACATGAGCCAAAACTTATAGTGGCAAGTGTGTGTTTGACACATTTTATATCAGTTAATTTCACAGTTATTAAAACAGCAGAATTGGAATTTTAATTGGCTGAAGGTTATAAGTACATTTAAGCTTTGTTATGTTTCAGGAATTACATGTATTTACTTCTTTTCAAAATAAAGAGATAACTGGCTTGCTCATTAGACTACTATGAATTGTGGTGCTAAGGGAAGCTGATGATGTTACATCTAAAATTGGTGATTGCTTTAAAAACATGGTGCCTTATATTTATGTGACAGTAAATGATCATATTTGTACCCATAAGTACGCACACTATAATGCTGTCTCTCTCCTTGATTAGTGTTTTATAAGAGCCTTTTCTCATGTGGCCGTGTCCTGCAGACTGCTATAGCAAATTTGTAAACTTTAAAGCTATGAATATGTCTTTTAATAGGCCACTTAAATTGATGCAATCCAAGCACACTTTTACATTCATGTATACAGATTAGAATTGTTCATAGTTATTGTATGTTCTGTTGGCTATTTGTGATCAGTTGAGGTAATTTTAATAAATGTTAATGTGTTGTCTCTTTTGGATAAACAGTGGAGTACTTTATTTTTCTTTTGTAGGATGTGTGCAGTGTAATAAGTTTTTAACTGTAAACATTTTTGATTGGAATTCTGAATAGAAATTCTGAAATAGAGTATAATGCAGATGATCACAGAAATTTCTGTATCTCATGGAGAAGAATGCTTATATTCAGCAGTTGTTTTACCTTATTTTTTAAAAAATCTATACTATTTTATATAAAGCATGGAAACAAGTGAGAACCATTATGTTGGAAAATTTTTGTGCAAAGTGCATGGTGTTTGTGAATGCTACTAATATGAGCAGGCCTAATATTTCTTTGAATCAGAATGAGTTTGTCACTTCTGGCAAGAAAGAAATTAATTGCCAGTAGATGTGATGAGTTTTAGTTTGAAGATAATTGAAGTCGGACTGTGACAAATCCTTCATATTAATTAATAGAAGCAATGTGTTGTGACAAGAACCCCTCCAATTAGCTGGCAATTTATAACTGAAGAAGAACAGGGATTGACTTAAATCTCAAGAACTTCAACACAGTAAGTTAATATAATTAAAATGAGAGCTGCATTTGACATGCCTCATTTTAATTATGCAAAATATATATGTGCATGTTTCCTTGTGCTCATTTGAGCATGTTTTATGTTAGTCAGGCACTGTAGATACTGACTTTACCTTTGAAGTAGAAAACTGTATTAAGAAAAACTTAAATAAATCTCCAGGATTTTAAGGCAGTGTTTAGTCTTCTGATATTGCTTCAGGAAATTTAAAAAAAAAAAAATCAACTTTGCATTTCTCATGTAGCTATTTTGAGAAATGTGTATATCAACTCTTAAATAAAGTATTTGCTTGTGAATCTATACAGTCACTTTAACCTGACTCTCTGGGAAATCTTGTTGGAATAATGTTCTGATGAGGAGGGAATATTAATACTTGGTAGAACTTCATGTACTATCATTTTCATGTTTCTGCTGTCACAGCTTCTCTGCTTCTCTAATTTGTTTTATGTGGTGACAGCACACATCTTTAAATAGTAGTATCAGCAGAAAAATAGAAATGTTTAGTGTGGAAATCGCACAGAAATACAAAGCTGAAATAAAAGGGGAAGCGTGCTTTCAAATTTGCAGAACAGTATTTTCCGTCAATTTGTATTCAGCCGTTTGGAAAAACCTGTTGCGCTTAATTTGATTTATTTAATTCTTTCCAGAGGCTTATAATGTATTAATGGAATTAAAAAATAGAAAGGCACAATGCACAATGTATTTTTTGTGTTTTGTACACAAAAATTTCAAAGTCATAGTCTTGAAATGCAAAGCCTGATTGTCACATTTCCCGTTCTGCTTGATTTGCATTAGAGAACATGACATGAGTGATTTATGCAGAGAAGTGTTGGTGGGCAATTGAAGAGGGAGTTGCTCGGGGCCGTGCGTGGTGTCCTGGCTGGGCAGGGCGGCCCTGGCTGTCAGCAGGCCGTGCTGTGCCCAGGCAGCCCCCGGCCCGCAGCCCTGGCCCCGCCGAAGGAGTGTGTGGGGGAGAGGAGCGTGCTGCTGCTCTGCCGAGTCACTCCTGCGGGGAAAGGGGAGGAACTGGTGCTGGGCACTGTGTGGCGTGCTGGGAGGAACAGGGCATCTTCGTGGTATTGCCCTGGGATACTTTGTATAGGACATTTGGGAGCCAAAATCCATGGGGAAAATGGGTTTCATTTTTATACTTGAAATTGTATGGAGACTATGTAACAGTGTTTATGCTTACTAGTGATTTTTTTTTTGATTTCATAAGACTGGAAAGTAATAGAATGAGAATCTTGATTTCTAAAAATTCTGAATATAACCCTTCCTGTGGAATTCTGGAAAGGAATTCTAATAGCTACAAAAATTTCACTTCTGCATTTTGCTTTGAGACTATACCTTTTTATTTATCTATGATATTTTTATTTCTTTGCAGATACTGATGTATGATATAGCGTCTAAACTACTTATTTTCTTTTCTTCCAGGCTGCTGAATCAGGAATAATAAAAGTGAAAACAATAGCTGCACGGAACACAGATATTTTGGCAGGTAATTATTTACAGTGCAATAGGAAAAGTAAAGCTGAGTTACATATTGAAATGTTAAAAAGCTATCTTGGATATGTCTCGTAATACTACATGTCTTTTAGTGTGTGCTATATTGTTGATGCTTTACTTTTGGGGACCTAGTAAAAAATCTAGACGCATAGAAGTTTTTTAATACTACTTCTGTTTCATGTTAGTGCTATTCGCGTACTGAGGAAGGACTCCATTTTCAGTTGATGCTCTACAAAAGTAATCATCCACTTAGAAAAATAACATTAAATACTTAAGACCCTACATTCTCAGTGTCTTAGTTGCTGTGGTTGAGTGCTCTGTGTGGAGTTCTGCAGTATGATCCACATCTGTGTATTAGTCCAGCCTTTGGGGACTTGTAACTGGCAGGCAAAATTCCATCTTTATCTGAGACAAGGTCATTCAGTTTAAGGTGTTCCAATGCCTTGAGGGACGGGACATATCTTGTGAGCTGCAGCTTTATAAATGCTTAAAACAGTATCTCTTGACTGTCTTCTGCTTTATAAAATTGACTTCTTGCCAGTTGCTGGTAAAGCCCTTGGCTGGATTTGTATGTCCCTGCATTAATACTTGAGTGTCTACCCCAGATGGAGTCAAAATCCTTGAAATGCCAGATTGTTTGGAAGGTCCAGTGAAATAGCTGCAAAACCATATCTTGTTTTGTATGTAAGTCAGATATTGTTAAGGAGGCATTTTCTAGGATTATTTGAATTAACAGATCCACTCCTCAGTATTTCACTTTAATGCCTCTTTTTTGTTTGTTTATTTTCTTTGCTTTTACTGCTGTCATGAATGCTGACATAAGTGGGAAAAGTATGCCAGGTAATGTCAGCTATATCAAAATACACAAACAAACAAGGAGAAGCTGTAGTTAGCCATTTGGGAAGCTGTCAACATATTACTGCATAAAGAAGTTTGTATTTTAGAAAGCTAGTTTCTAATCCTGCAAAATTATCTGTTTTTTAGTTTTCAAAGGGAAGAGATGGAAAAAATAATTAAATTTAGTCATGGATGGGCAGTCTTTGTTTTCATCTTTTTGAGGGAACACTTTCTGGTAGTTGGTAAAATTTTAAAAATCATTTTCTTTGGGAAAGTTTAAACTAGAATGTACCTAGTAGTTATTTCATTCAAAAAAAACCCTGCACAGATTTGTTGTTAAGAGGTTTGGGAAACCAGCAGGTCCTAGAAGTTATTTTGATTAGTTAATCTTTGCTAATAGGATAATAACTTTTTCCCCTTCCGTTTCAGTTTTGTACTGGGAAAATACTGTGAATCAGAGTACAGAGTACAAAGATAATGTACTTTGCCTGCACATTATCCTAACATTTCACAGTTAAAGCATAATGTCATTAAACAGTCTAAATTCTTTATGAACTCTTGTATTTTTTGAGATATCAGATGTAACCTAATCTTATACATAAGTTAATGTCAAGTGATTGTCTCCTATCTAATATTAAATATCTTTTAAAGAAAAATAATATATATACATTAGGAATAATAAAGCTTCAAAATGCTACTGTAATTGTGAAATCTAGTGGATACTTTTTGAGTGCTAGATGATTTAGGAACATCTGTGAGACATTCTGGTAATACAAATAAATATTTTGATCAGTATATGTTTTTTTAATATTTTGATGTTAACTGTCATTTCACTAACATAGGTAAGAAAAACTGTATTAGATTGTTTTGGATCAGCTGATCTGATGCTTTCTTGAAGCATTTCATTGTGTAGGATTATAATTTTTAGAAAAATAGATGCAGGCTTAAAATGTTTATTAAAATCTTAAAAATCTTTGTTGTTTTTGGTGGGATATGTTTAACCTGCCAGAACTTTGAGGTCATTGATCTAACTTCTTTCTTTCTTTCGGAGAAGTTAAGTTGAGCTGTTTCAAAGTCTTCATTCTTGGCAGCCTGTACATGCTTTATAAATTATTTATGAGAATTTGAGAAATTCCGAAGGAAGAGAAAGCCTTAAATCACAGGAGATAAATTTAAGAAATTATTTCCATGTAGCTTTGAGATGTGCAAAAACTTACAGTCAGGAGTTCTAAAAAGTCAGAATTATGATCTTGATGATGAAATGAATGGGTAAGTTATACTTTCAAAAAACTTCTCATTTGTTATGGGTCAGTAAGATAGACTTCATTTTTAATATATACTGCTGTAAATTGATAGCAAAATGGAGACAGACCTGGCAATAATAAATTTTTTGTGCATTTTAAGACTAAAGCTAATGCAGTCACAGAATCACATGGTCACAGAATATTCTGTGCTGGAAAGGATCATCAAAGTTTAGCTCCTGTCCCTCTGAACAGGAAAGCCCCAAGAATCACCCCATGTTGCCTGGTTGCTATAAAACCAGATGGGTACCAAAGCAGATCTAAAAAACATTAATTTTTCAGCTTCATAAAATAAAAATACTTGGATAGATTCTGTTGTGAAGTTGTTGATTTTAATAGATTATAGGAGAAAAATATTGTGAAAGGCCTATATTTATTCTTCGTCTTGTTATTTATAAACTCATGCCATTTTGCCATTCGGAATTATATATTGAGTCTCATGTTAGGGATGTTTTGTGGTATCTTTTTGCTTGCTTTTTTCAGCTTGATGGTTAGAAGTTAATAGCAGTTCAGAAATGTCAACTGGACATAGAGCCGGCACTAGCTCTGAAGAGGCTGATGAAACTGGACTGTGTGTTGATATCACCCTATAGGAGCTATTATCTTACAGAAAGTTAACATCCATAATTTATAATAGCCTATCCTTTTCATAGAAACTTCTGAGTCAGTGTTTCAGTTGGAAAATATCACTAAAGTGTATTTTTGTAGTTCTAACTTGTTTCATTTTTTTTCCAAATTAGTTGTAGTGATGCTTAATAGTAAAGCTCATGTTTACATTTTTATGTGAGAATGTATTTTTAGTTTGTGGTAACTACTGTCCTCTGAAAAGCGTGTGAAACTTTCCTTGAATACATTTCTTCTACTACACATAGACTAAAACACAGTGTGTGACATTCAGTGTAAGAACACACATTGAACTTCCAGCTGTGAGAAAATTTTCAGTATCCGAAATGGCGATGAGCAGCTAAAATCCTAGAAGATTGCATGAATCAACAAACATACCTGCAAATGGAAAACCACTCATCAGTCAGAGTCATGCTTTCATATTTTGAATATATTTAATATTTTCACCTTCTTAATTTTATTATCTCAGATTTCTTGAATTACTTTTATGGGAAAAAACTGTTTTAAACACCAGTGTAGAACGTTGCATTCATTATGAAGCTTTTTCTCCTTAGCAGAAGAACAAAAATAGAGTGAGAAGTTTATGGAAACTGCTTTTCTCCTAGCAAAAGTTCGTTTTAAGAAGCTACCCTTTCTCACAGCCAGGTGAACAGATACAAACAGTCCAGTCTCTTTCTCCTCCTGTTTTGCCAGTGGCAGTTTGCACTTCCCCTTCCTGCTCTGTGGCTTGCAATGTCGCTCTGTGCCTCACGTTGCTCCTGCATTAGGTGCTGAGGTGAAGCAGAGCAGAAGGACATTGCTACCAGCCTGAGACTCAGGGGTTGGCAGAACCTTACACCTTCTTGCTAACCACATGGACTCTTAAGTGCACGTTTTGAATTTGGAAAGTCACTCGAGTGTTAAGGGAGAAGGTGCTTGGAATTTGAGCCTCAGCCAGGGTAATTGTGGAAGTCAGCTGTGTTAGCCCAATGTCTGTCTTCACGTGGCTCTTCCCTGGGTCCAAATGTAAATCCTAAATTTCCAGGATTGGAGGTTGCTTTTTGTTAATAGGTGGGATTAACAGTTTTTGCATTGTATTCTTCGAACTATTAAACACTGACTGCTTCCATATCTCTCTTTGAAAGCGTTGAAAGAGAACAGCTCAGAGGTGGTTCAGCCTTTTCTGATGGGTTGTGGAACAAAAGAACCAAAGATCACTCAGCTGTGTCTAGCAGCCATACAGAGGCTTATGTCTCATGAAGTTGTTTCAGAGGTAAGATCAATCTTTATACAAAACATAAATATTTCAGAGTGAGAAATACAGACCTCAAACAGAAGGTGAATGAATTGTTTTAGGAGGCTCTTTATATTATAACGAATGTAGTCCACAAAATATTTTACTTGTATCTGGTTCTCAGTAATTTAAAAGAAAACATTTTACACCTTAAAAAAAAGGTGAGGAAATATTAGTAACTTCTAGAAGGAAATTAATGAAAATTGAAACCAGCTAATTTAGTTCTCATTCTTACATTGCAGGAATTGAACATGTATTGTGCATCCACAAAATATGCTCTGTGCAATAAGACTATTGTGCTTTTGTTACAGTTTATTTTTAAAAATAAGGTAAAATGGATGCACATTTTCTGCAGCCGTAAATGTCATGATATGTTATGGTACTGCATATATACTGTGTTAGGAAGCTGGTAAAAATAATGCTGTTAAAATACACCTTCAGTTGTGTTTACCTAATGTAAAATTACACTGTTTTCTCTCTGATATGAGTGAATTCTGAGGGTAAAATATATTTTTACTGTGTCTTCCATATTTCCAAGTAGAAAATTAAGAACATGCTTTAATTTGTACTACATATTAAGACATTTCTGCTGTTGATTCTTTAAAAATACTTCAGGAAGCTCGGGACAATGAAATTTGCTTTATATTCTCAATATAATGCTATGGTATAGTCAAACAGGCACATTCAGTTATGATATGCCTTTATGGCAGTGATATTCTTGCATATGTACACATGATATACCAGTACGTAAATATTTCAATAATAGGCAAAAAATTATTTCTTTGTAGGCTGCAGCAGGGAACATTATTAATATGCTTTGGCAATTGATGGAGAACAGTCTTGAAGAACTTAAATTGCTCCAGACAGTTCTTGTACTTTTAACAACAAATACAGTTGTGCATGATGAAGCACTGTCCAAGGTAAGAATTTTTTGGTGTCAACTATAGCACTTACAATATCCAACAGGAAAAATGGGGAGATTTTACATATGAAGCACGTGAAAACAATGGACAAGAAGGGGGCTTTCTTGATTCTATTGTGTCCCTATTGTCTTTATGACTAGACTCTGAAAACAGGATTTCTTATAGCTTCCTTTTCCATGTGTTTTGTAATTCTTCCACAATAATACATTTCTGTCTTAATAGGAACTTGAAATAAAAACACTGGGCTAATACCTATCCTTCTCATCTGTTAAATTTGTTGTGTGTTTTTGAACTGGAATCAGAGCACATAGCACAGTGTAAACTCTCACTAATGGAGAAAATGTTAAAAGATGCTGCCTTCTACCCTGCCTTAAATCTCTTTTGAAAGCAGTCCAGTTCTTGCTCTTTCAGTAAGAACTTTAGTTTTAAACATGAAACATTTTGGACATTATGTTTCAACTAAAACAAAAAATAAGGGCACCTTCCATTTTTATTTAAATTTTAAGATACTTCTCTTTGAAGAAGCAACATTGTTTACCCATCTGTGAATTGTGAAACTCTGCTTGAAGTAAGTTTCTTTTCTAGATTACATAGGAGAATATATTGGGTGTTCATGTTTCAGTCAAGCTGTTGTAAGATTTCAAACTGATGTGGAAATAATCATATGGCTAGAGTCCACAAATCATAAACATGAAAAAGGGGTGAAAGAAAATTCTGAATCTTGTATGGCTCAGAGCATATAGCACTGTGGCTGGGTGTGGTTGAGGTTCTTGCAAGTGCAAGGACATGGAATATGGACAGAAGAACAAGAAACACATGTTTCACTACACATACAGATGTTAATTTCCAAAATTCATTATAGAATAGGTAAGTATTAAACTATGAGTTAGAGGTAATAATAAAATCCAATGGGAAAAAGTACTCAGGTCATTGCCAGCACAATGACACATTAAAATGCATGTCTTAGAAATAATAGCAGTCAAGGCAACATGATTGTGAAAGTATTGTGATTCAGTGTGGGAGAGGAATGACACTTCAGCTTTGGAGTTAAGTGACCTTTCTGTGATTAACGTTACAATCCTAATGTTCTTTTGACATTAATATTCATACAAGTTGTTCTGTGCAATGATTACTGTGTATTCTCTGTGGGATGACTGTACTTTTTATTGGCACATCATAATGTCTTCTGTTAATGCACTTTTTGATTGACTTTGGGGAAGATTACTAGAGAGTTTTTTGGCTAGGATAATCCATAAAACTTACTCTGGTTCTTGAAATTTAAAAGTATTAAGATTTTTTTCTGGGCAACCTTTTGACAAACTTAGCAGAAAGCATTCCTCAATCCATCAGCTTTCTTGACTCTTAGCTAAAAGATGAAATGTATTGTTGTAAGGTGATTTTTTTTCTGCTTTTTTTTCCTTTCAGGCAATTGTACTTTGCTTTCGGTTGCACTTTACAAAAGATAATATCACAAATAACACTGCGGCGGCCACAGTGCGGCAGGTAGTAACTGTCGTGTTTGAGAGAGTGGTTGCTGAAGACGAACGATACAAAGGTGGGCATACTGCTTACACAGCTTGCTTGTATTGACCTGGTTTTTTGATGCATATTAGATGTTTCTCTTTCAGATAAAGAAGTAATAAAATGTCTATAGATGTTATAAAAAAAGTCGCAGACATTGTTAATTTTAACTGTCTTTTATACACGTATTTGTATTTGAAGGAGAGGAAATCCTTTGCCATTGTATCAGTCCAATTCAGTACCCCAGTATATAAAATGTTGGTGTGTTTTTTTTTTTTTTCCCCAAGCTATGAGAACTGGTCTTCAGGTTAGTACTGTGAAAGGATTGAGGTGAGGGTATCATTTAAGGTGAAGGTACTGTAGATAGTACTGAATGGGAAATACATGGCAGTAGTAGTTTTGAAGAGAATGTTTGAAAGAAGTGCTTGGTATTGATGATCTTTGTTGGTCAATCTAATGTTTGTTTCTATAACTTGATAAGTTGCAGAAGAAGTACCTGGCCATTCTCACAAAATATTTTCATAAGAACACTTAATGCATATTTGATTTTTAACAGTTCCTGTGCTCACAAAACTTTGTTTTGTTTATTTGCACAGATGCTATTGACCAGCCAGCTGCAGTTCACGGGAATAGTAATAGAAGATCTGTCAGTACACTGAAGCCATGTGCTAAAGATGCATATATGCTTTTTCAGGTAGTTGAGGAGCATGTATTTATATATTTGAAGTTAAGTTTGGATGTTTCTACATCTATTTAAGAAATTTAAATAATTTACTGTTGGCATATTGACGATGTCCTTAACCAGAGCCTTGGGCTTTCTTATGTGTGTTTATTGAAATTGGTGATGATATGCTGTATCACAGGGGAATGATGGGAAAATGAAGACACAGTGGCCTTGGAAAACATTTTGCTATATATCTTAAATAATAGCTAAGCATACATGTCTCCATTAAATTCAAGATTCTTATTTCTGTGAGCCTATGTTGGCTTGACCCTCGCTGGACTCTCAAGTGCCCACCAAGCGGCTTTACCACTCCCTATGCCAGCTGGATGGGGAGAGAAAATAAGATGGAAAACAATTCATAGGTTTTTTCATAAGGCAGTTTACTAAAGCAAAAAGTTGCATATGCATAAGCAAAGTGCATCGGCAAGCAACGTTCAGCCACTTCCTGAGAAGCAGGACTTCAGAATGCATGGGGGTTACTCCCAAAGGCAAACATTGTAAATAATGAATGCGTCCCTTCCACCTCCATTTCTTAGATTCTGTAACTGAGGTTAACCAAAGACATCTTTGGTTAATTTGGGATGACCTTTTTTGTGTCTCCTCCCAGGATCTTGCCCAACCCCTTGCTGGCAGTGGGGGGAAATCTTAAGAGACAGCACTGAAGCTGTACCAGTGCTACTCAGATGTAGCCAAAACACTGGTGTGTTACCAGCACCTTTCTAGTTACCAATGCAAAGCAGCACTGTGAGGCCTGCTATGGGGAAAATTAACTCCATCTCAGCCAGTCCCAAAACAGAGCAAAACATTGCAACTGTAGTTCAGACCTATTTCTTGTACTTGGTGTTGGATGGACATAAAGGCAAGTATGTAGTGAAAAGGTGTAGTTGTATTCATGACACCAGTAAAAATCTTCTTAGCAAATTCACTGGTCTTGAGAGATTTCTGACAGCCAGAATGAACACACATGCTACAAGGATACAAGACATTTTTAAATGTCTTTTAAAAGTTTTCTGTGCTTTATAATTTATGTTAAAAAAGTATTTAAAGAAAAATTAGAAATTGAAAGAAAAATTGAAATCAGAAAACTACTCACGAAAGAGGAGAGCATGTAGATTTCATTATAAACTTAGGAAACTTTCTTGGTACAGGACTGTACAGAGAATGTAAATATTACTATGTTTCTTTCTAAGGATCTTTGTCAGTTAGTTAATGCTGATGCTCCCTACTGGCTTGTGGGTATGACAGAAATGACACGGACGTTTGGCCTTGAACTACTTGAGTCAGTCCTCAATGACTTTCCACAAGTGTTTTTACAAGTGAGTAGATCTTGGATGGAAAACAGTAAGGCTTTTGTTCACATAGGTAGTAAAGTCTACACTTCATTAAATCCTCTTTTATTCAACACGAATACTGTTTTCCTGAAGGATTTGTAGCTTTTACTTATGGGGGGGAGGGGGGGAGGTGGGGAATGTTAATGGAAAAGTTCCCTGTGCTTTTTGACCATGTTTTTCTATTACCAAACATTTTTTTTATGTTTATGCATTTCGTAGAGCATGTTTTAGTCTGTTTCACTTTCAGTTTTGCTTTTTGTATCTCCTCCAGAGATGCATTTTCTTATCTTGCCTGATTCATGACAGCTCTATAACTAAATTTGTGGAATTGTTATTTCTACAAAAACATTAACCTCATCCCTCTTGTAAAGTAAGAATGATGACTGTGAAGTGCATGTATCTACTGCATATAAGTGCACCGTGATCCTGCAGTAATGTATTTTAGCTGACAGTAGGAAGATTTTAAAAATTTATAAATATTTAAGTGATGTATTAGCAGCCTATTTCAACTTGTAAAACACAAGAAGAGGGATGCATGGCATGAACCTGACCATTGTAATTTCTTGCTTTTTGGTAGCGTTACAATAGTGTCTGCAGTTCTGCCTTTTCATTTCCTGATTTTAATTTATACCATGATTTACATGATTTCAAACTGCTTGATCATAACTACAAATGTAAATAAGATGCATTATCAGAGCTGCTGGTGGCAATTACGGAATATCAGCATATAACTTTTTCTGTTTTCTTTTTCAGCATCAGGAATTCAGTTTTCTTCTTAAAGAAAGGGTATGCCCTCTTGTTATAAAGCTCTTCTCCCCAAATATCAAATTCAGGCAAGGTTCCACCACCTCATCTTCCCCAGCACCAGTGGAAAAACCATACTTTCCCATCTGTATGCGTTTGCTGCGAGTGGTTTCTGTTTTGATTAAACAGTTTTACAGTTTGCTGGTAAGAATGTGCTCAAATCTTTATGCAATTTAGTTTTTCTATGTATATGCCAGTGCTGTGATCAGTAGTAGTACTGATTAGTTCTTGGGAACTGTTGATGTCTACTGAGGGAAGAGAAGGCTAAATACACTTTTCCTCTTAGGTGTATTTGTGTTTACATGTATTCTAAATGTATGATTTTGTTAAACATGGACTTGTATGAATTTCATAGTAGATTAGCTGTTGTCTTTATTTAACTGCCTTTCAGGTTTTGGGAACCTTTTGGTCTTCTTTAGATAGATCTTTAGGTCGACTTTAGGTAATGATGATTACTGTGCCTTGTTAATACTTTCTAAGAGGCTTTGGACTTGAGTTGCTAAAGCTGTTGACAGAATGTGGATAAAAAACATATGTGTGGCTGTTCTTATGTCCTGAGTTTGGGATACTTGCTAAAAAAGATGTTTTTCTGTTTCATTTGTTTACTGTAGCAAATGTATGACCTTTGTTGCAATGTCTGTGAGGAATTCAACTCCTTCAGTACAGCTGTTTATGTGGTTTTAGCTTGTCAAAAATAATATGATTATTGGTTATGTTTTTTATATCATTCTGAGTAAATATTCATTCAAGGGGTTTTTTTTTTAGATTCTGTACAAATCTTGCTGTGATAGGACTCCTGATATGAAAGTTTTATTGAGAAAATATTTTGTAGGAGGGTTTTTCTTTTTTACTAATTATTGTAAACTGTATATTTTAGGTAACAGAATGTGAAATCTTTCTGTCATTGCTGGTTAAGTTTCTGGATGCAGACAAACCACAGTGGCTACGAGCTGTTGCAGTAGAATCTATTCACAGGCTTTGTGTGCAACCTCAGCTGTTAAGGTATTAAATATATTGAGTTTTGCTTTTACATGAAGTTTAAGATACATTTTTATAATTTTTCTCTAATGGAAAATGCTTCCTAAAACATTTAAAATATGTAGAAAGTTAAATGCTATAAGCTCTTCATGATAATTTTGCATGATGCATTAGTCAATGCTTATTGTCCAGGAAGGGCTGAATTATAGTTGAGTATGTCTGTGTCTTAGCAGTGTAAAAGGAGCATTTACCTAAAATTAAATATTATTTACCTAAATATTTGCTGTTAAAATGGGCTTCTAGTCCACAGTTTGGAGTGTGTGGGGCAGGTGAAGTTGCTGTTAAAATATTCTTTTAGTATTCCTCAGTTTGTCAAATACTTTCTGTTTAATAAAATACTTTCCAGGTCTTTTTGTCAATCCTATGATATGAAGCAACATTCCACTAAAGTTTTCCGTGATATTGTGAATGCACTGGGGTCCTTTATCCAGTCTCTATTTCTTGTACCAAGCACAGGGAACGCATCAGCAACACCAAACCAAACTGGTAAAGCCATGTCCTTATAATTATTTTATTTTTCTATCATTTTCTTATAATAATGAATTATGTTTTGACTCAGCTCTGGTACAGCTCTGAACTTCTGTGTTTATTTTGGTGAAAAGCTAGCTTGAGGTAAACTGGTATTCTCAGCTCTGGTATTACGGGATTTTATCTACCTCTGTTGTGGGGGAGGTGTAGACCCCAGTCAGGAGAACAGTGCTTCTGCCTTGATTCCTGTTTCTGCAGTGACTAGAATCAAGACTCCTTCACAGCTTTTCAGGGGGAAATTCTGATGGAGTTATTTCTAATTTCTGACTATAAAAAATGTGTCTGATTTCTGTCTCCCTGTGCGGGGATGTCATTTATCGCAGTGTGCAATTTAAGTAGTAAGACAGTGTGTGTTTGCTGGAGGCAATCACTATTCTTCTGGATGTTCAAGGCCAAAACTGTACTGAAGGAGCCAAGAGGTAGAATGAAAGATGTGTATTTTACAAATGATCTGTCTTCTTTGTAAGCTGAAAACAGACCCTCATTGAAATTAACTTGATTGTCTTTTTTTTTTTTTGCAACTAGGATTTTGGCATTTCACTAGGTATATTTGTATTTTAATAAGAATAAATTATCATCCTGTTAATGCCTTTGCAGGTGTTTATGTTCAAGTTAAAGCTCTCTGCCTATTTCTGTAGTTCTGGAAGCAGAGTCCTCAGCAACAAACAACATAAAAATAATTTGTAAGAGTGTGTTTTGATATGCCTTCTTTCAAGAGATGAAAGCCAAATACTAAGCATAATTATTGTCTATCATATCTATTATTAAACTAAGAAACATTGAAAAGTTTAGGTTTAGACTCACACCGTTCAGTGTTCACTCATGAAATTGGAATCCCGTGCTGGACTTAGCAGTGACAGCATGAGGAAATTTGTGTCAGTGTCTGTTGTTCTGTAGTAGCTGTCTGTACAGCAACTGATAGAACACTTTTATTAGTATTATTTCTAGGTTAGCTTAATTATCTTAACATAAATCAGAAAAGCGCTTTTCATCACGTAACACGCACATATTCAAGAAGCCATTCTATAATACTCATTCTGAAAACGTAAATTCTGCCTCACGTGAAGCAGCACCGCAATAGGGTCATACCTCTAGCGCTGTTGTTATGTCTCTGGGTTGTTATTTCAGTTTGTTTTCTATTTTTCTTTTCACTTCTTTCTGCCTGAGTGTATCTCGTGTCACTTTCTCATGCATGTATCTTTCTACCTTTTTTCCTCCTATGACCATATTTGACAGGCAAAGAGCAGATCAATTTTTGAACTCAGTCTTCTGATTATAACAGCAATCCACTCATAGCAGGAATTTTGGAATCATAGAATGGTTTGTGCTGGAAGAGACCTTCAAGATGATCTAGTTCCAGCCCCTGGCTATGGGCAGGGACACCTTCCAATAGAGCAGGTTGCTCAAAGCCTTACTCAACCTGGCTTTGGACCTTTGCACTCCTTATACACTTGGTTTTTGAGCCTCAGTCTTGCAGCAAGCTGCCTGTTTCATAGAAGTTGAAAGCTACTGTTTTACTGAAGTTCTGTGTCACTTTTAGTATACTAGGCAATGTTTACCACTCACTTTAATGAGTTAGATTAATACAAAAATAGTTGTATGTCTCTGACTGCGTAGTGGGATCATAGAAAATTACATCAGTATAACTGTATTAGTGGCAGTGTTTGGTTAACCATTTGTGTTTAGCAGTATGATTTTTTTGTTTCAATCTGTAAAGTGTTACTGTGCTAAAGTGTATTCATATTGCTTAAATTAGCTGTTTATTACCTAAATTAGTAGTTTACTCTCCACATATTAAAAGCAAGCACACCAAAATGGCAGGTACGCTGTGAGTTGCCTTCCTGGGGACTCTGTTCTCTCTCCTTATTGTCTCTTCAGAGAGAATGTGAACTTGTGGGTCCTATTCTTAGTAAGTAAAGATGTCCTTCTCTATGAGGGAAAAGTATATACAGAATTCCTTGTTCTTTTAGCTGCTTTTTTTGGTTTCCTCCGTTGGAACCAAAATTTGTCCCTTCCTAGTTGTTGGTTGGCACATTGTCAGCTCTTCCCTGATGAGCTTTGTTTTATTCTTCCTTGGCATGGAACAGATTCAAATGTTGCCATTCTCTTAGATTCTCTTTGCCTGCTTTTTGCATTTCTGAAATCTTGAAAGTTTGTTATTGGAATAATTTAACTTTTTAGCGTACTGAGTTCTAGATGCAACTGTGTCAATAATTCTTTACTTTCAAGTATCTGTCTGACTCTTCACTAAAACATACATTGTTTCATCAAGACTGTGTAAATTTTATCCATTCACAGAATGTTATGAATGTTGCTGTACCTTTCACAGAAATGTTATATTCTGACTGGAAATTAGGCAGTTGGCATCAATGAACTGCACATAAGATTATTTTAGACAGCAGAGGGAGCTCAGAAATTGTTTTTTGTATTGTTGTTGGTTTTTTTTACTGAACAGGGTGTCTTCAGATTAATCTGGTGTCTCAAAATTTAAATGTAGAAAAAGGATGTTTGCTGATCACAAGTACGAGATTGGTTGATTTTATCACGTTGTTTTTCTGAACAGGAAGCAATGCATCAGGGAATACTGGCTCAGCACAAACTAATCCAGGAGTGCTTGGAATGGGTGGAGGTGCAACTGTATTACCTGCCTTTGAGTACAGAGGCACTTGGATACCCATCCTGAATGTAACGGTACAAGGCAGTGCTAAAGCTACATAGTGAGTACCTCCATCTTTTTGAAAATGTTTGTAAGAAGTATTATTATTTTGAATCCAATGATTTAAGAATTTTTTTAACTAGTGAATACTGAGGTCTTGGTTTCACTGGCATTGAAGTATGGTTAGAATTTTCTCTTTGTTGGTGCCATGAGATGTTCTGGTATTTTTGCTGTTTTTTCTGAATGCCCTGGATTCTGATTGGTGTGCCCCTATGGTTTTAACATCAGTTGGATTTTGTTTTCCTACCATGCTATCTGTATTAACTCTTCACTTTTAGGCCTTCCTGTAGTATATAACAATTTTGGAATACCTGTTGCTGCATTTTCTAATGGCAAACATTAAGGGCATTAAGCAAAGAGGACATCAGTGGGAATGAAAAATAGCTTTCTCACACCAGCTTTACTGTATTTACAGTTTTTACTGAGCAGGCTATTGCAGTAGCTACTGGTCTGGTTGTCTTTTCAAACAATATATTGACCTATATACCAAGGCTAGATTCTGAATGCTCCTTAGAATGGCCAATTATTTTGTTACTACTTTGTACAGTGGAGATGGTGTTCTCAATTTAAAGCTGTGAATACTATGTTACTTTTTAAATAGTGCAATTTTTCATGTCAGTCATGACGCTTGAGGGACAAGCTCCTCTTTCAAACCTGAAATTATTTGTACTACCATAAAATTTTGGTATACTAAAATTCAGTGAAATCTGCAAATAGTGAGGATCTCAATATTTTTAGGGTAGGAACTCCTTTATCTATCTTTGAGATGCAGAAGAAAAAAAAATTCATCCTCAGATTTCAATAGTTAATGTGTATATGTTGACCTTTTGTTCCAGCAGTGGACATGAATGTTATTTTAGTTTACCTGCCTGTTCTCAGGGAAGGCAAATTTTTAATTTGGTCAGCTGCTACAACCTCTACTTTTCTTCCTTTTCTTTTTTCTTACTTTCTATTCTTAACTGGCTCAAGAACCTTGCAGCCACCATCATCGTCTCCTGTCCTGCTCTCAACTTGCTTATATTTTACCTTTGGATACCTCAAGTGACTCTATGATTTTCTCTGCATAATTTTTGCATTTTTTCTTTTGTACAAGACACCAGAGTTGTCACAAGCATTTCACAGCAGTTTTTTTCTCCTATCTTGTATTTTTTTCTGATGTCCCTGTATGTAAGGAGATGACTTGCTGTAATGGGTCACACCCTTGCACCAATTCTCTTGCGCTGCCATTAGGCTTTCATACAATGGCCACATCTCATACTTTTATGCAAGCTTCTCCACAGACCACTATGCCTTGTCTTCCCCTTTACATAAGGAAATAAGTGGTTTTAGGAATAGACAAACTATTCAAGACTTTTCATGACCATTGCCATGTAACAGTAACAACTCATGTGATTTATTCAGTAGTTAGCATTTCCTGTCTTCGAAAGTAACAGGAGATGACCTCTGCCTCACAGATATATTGTAACTATAAAACCCATTAATAATTTTAATGAGACCTATATATATATATTCACACTTATTGTATAGAGGGTGAAATGCTGACCATTTGATTTGGCTGTAGTTCCTGTGCCCCCAGATATCTGAGGCAGCTATCTTCAGGAAATGAGAGGTAATAACTGAAGTGTGGCATGTTTGGAAGAATAAAAAATTTGTGCAGACAAGAATGGTGACACTACAGTATGAAAATGTCTTTGGTATATTTTAGCTGGAACATGTAGCTTTTTTAAGAGTAGTTTGTAGAGTAAAAAATGATAAAATAATGATTTTTATGGTAGCAGGCCGTTTTTGTAACAGACTACCTCTACGTGTATAGATACTGCTGCTGTGTCAGCTACAGTTTCTGTTGGATTTGTAACTCAGCAGTTCTTTATGTGCTTTTAAGGTAAAATATGGAGAAAATTGGCAATGAGGCTGCTGTTCTAGCATAGTGATGTTTTAATTGCATGCTTTTCAGCAGTGAATCTTGTAGACATATCCTCTTTGTACAAGTAACTTCCATTGTTTACCTGTGCATGTAGTTGATGAATATTTGGCCACTTATTATCTAGCTATGTACAAGCTTTTCTAGTCATGTGGACTCAAAGATAATGATAGTAGAACATCTGACTTGTTCTCAATTTGTTATAACTATATTCACACTGTCATGACTTTCTGATGTATTTCTTCTGTTGTTCCTAAGTATTTGTATTCTTCTGATTAAGTCCTGTTGCAGTGGCTCAAGTAGAGTTATTTATGATGCTTGCTTATCTGTGTTAGTTTTTAAAAATATTTTTGCAGGTCTGTACTCAGGGTTTGTACCCTTTTGGTTAGTGTCTTATTTAGTGACTCATTTACTCTTTTACTTAATGGCTTAAATGTTTTTTTCTTGAGTTGCAATTAATCTTAAAGGGTTGTATTTGGGGTCTGTTTGTACTTAACATTCATTTGGAATCTTGTTTTTTATTATTGTTTTTAAAAGCAGTGGTATTGTTACACACCTGTCATGTTTTCCATTTTTTAGTTTGGAAATGCTGGACAAAGTAGAGCCACCTACAATCCCTGAAGGCTATGCAATGTCAGTGGCATTTCACTGTTTGCTGGATCTTGTTCGTGGTATCACTACAATGATTGAAGGAGAGTTGGGAGAGGCAGAAACCATCGTTCAAACCACAACAGAGGCAACTTTGTTACCAGCACAGTCTTCAGAGCAAGATTTGCAGTCTGTTTCTGACCAATCAGAGAAAGAACTAGGTATCTGAAAATGCAAACACTATATGAAATACAACAGTTTTACAGAAAGCAAATTTTAAAATTTCATGCTTTTTTGCTTAAATTTATTGTTTCTTATTTATATATAAAAACTTTCAACGAAATGTTGGGTTTTTTTAATGGAACAGCAGTTCAACTGAAAAAAAATACTTGATGTTCTGCTTTTGGCTTAACACTGATATCTAAGGTCACAAGAGACAACCTGACTGACAGAAATGGAGTTACGACCACATTAAAGAAAAATATATTTCTAGTAACAAGATAAAAAGAATATTTTAATGGAGAGATTTTAAGTAAGATTGCAGTATATAGAGGACTTCTTTAAGAGCAGAACTAACATATGACAAGTCTGTATAGGGGTGTGTATGTACAGAAAGACTTGGGTTTGAACGGTGAGTTTGGCTCGTGCCCTGGGAAGCCAAGACGGTACAGCTGACATTGGAGGCACCGGGACTGCCGAAAGGAGAGGAGACAGAAGCACAGGGCTTTGTCCCGGGAGCGGGGAGCTCTCCGTGGTGCTGCGGAGCGTGGGCTCCTCCCGGGGGCTTGCCACGGCCTGTTGGAGAGGGGGCGGTGTGCAAACGGGCTGGGCAGCTACGCGTTTGCCAGAATTAATTACAGAAATGTAACCAATTCTGTAATTGTTGAGTGACAGAAAAATAAAAGTTATGGAGAATTATAGATACCCCAGGAGAGTATTTTTACTTCACTGCAAAATTTCAGTTTTTATATTTTTGCACTTCTGATTGTTTATTTTTATAGACAAGGATGAAAAATGGTTATTTATACCATGTAAGTTGGATTTTGGTGGGTTTTGTGGCGCTATTTAGAAAAAGCGTTGCCCTGATGACTTATTTTTTACTTCAGAAATGTATCTTTAAATGCAAATTGTTTAAATAATATTGGTGTGAGTGTGTTTCTATATGCGCATATATCTGGCTGCGTAAACACACATACAAAAAGACACTTAAAAAGATGCAGTAGCAAGCATTTTGTTTGTGGTACAATTGAAAGTTATTAAGGAAACTACTGTGTTTCTGCTATAACGAAGTTTATATATTTCTTTTAAGTTAGCAGAGCTGTCTGGGAAGAAATGGTAAATGCTTGTTGGTGTGGTCTTCTGGCTGCTCTGTCCCTCCTACTTGATGCAAGGTATCTGGTCTTTCATGTCTTTTGATTTTTCTAAGTTGATATTCCAAGCTGTATTTCAGACTGACTTTTGATACTGGTCAAACTGACATTTGTCAGCATAAGTGCTGTTCATGGCAGCTGAGCAGTCAGGTTTGTGACTTAGACTGAATAAGTAAATGACACACAAGTCCCTACAAGTCCAACATCAACCTTTAGTGTATTTCAATATAGAACAATTAATTGCACTTTCAAAGTGTTGCTCTGAAACTATTTAAATCATCTTTATTTCTTTTTACTTTGCCTGTGTGTTTCAACATACTGAAATGATTCCACGTCCTGATTACTGCAGATAAGAGACAAAGTAATATCTTGGTACTTGTTAGTACTATCTAATCTTTAAAGTGGGAAAGCTTTTTACTATGTAATGACTGTGGTAAATTAATCGTCTCCTTGAAAGAACCTTTTGTTATCAAACACTGTTTTCTGAAATTAGTTTTAAATGTCTTCTCATAGTCTCATTTACCAAGTCACTGAGAAGTAAAGTCCAATTTTGTAGGAAGTAGTTCTGAAGAATTTTGTTGATTGGTTATGCTTGTTCTTCGATATTTATAGTCTAAATGGGTTTTAAGTATACGTTCTCATGGTTTTCAGTTTTGGTTAGCTGCCTGCATCCATGGTCTGTATTAATTGTTGATGAACAATGTGTACTCTTTCAGCACTGATGAAGCTGCCACTGAAAATATTCTAAAAGCAGAATTGACCATGGCTGCACTTTGTGGAAGACTGAGTCTTGTAACATCAAGAGATGCCTTTATCACTGCCATTTGCAAAGGATCCTTACCTCCTCACTATGCCCTTACTGTATTAAACAGCACAACTGCAACTCTGTCCAGCAAATGTAAATATATAATTTTTTCTTAACTATGTTTCATTGTATTGTCCTTTAAACACAATCTTTTTCATGGTGTGATGCCAAAGACATGCAGCTGTAGAATTTGGCTATATTAAAGTAAGCTAGAATCCTCAGACAGTACCTACATCACCTGCTTTCCAGAACTGGTTAGTCTTGTAACATTTGCTGAGTATCATTCTGATCAACCTAAAACTTCCTGAATGCTTAGCATATGTCAGAAGTTCAAATTCTAAGATCTGTCTACCATTGTAAAGATCTGCTAGGATATGTAATTAAGGCATTCAAAATCTGAAAAGGTCTCTGGGCAAATTGGATTCTAAAGCTTTGGCAAGAACATCCTCCATTTGTGGTGTACTACAGTCTTTCCTACAATTGTCTAGTGATGGTAATACTTACTGCCTAAGTGGAAGATCTAAGTTCTGCGCTCTATTCAGCCTTCAAAAAGCTGGACTGATGCGTCCCACATCTTGAGAGAATGTTGTAATTCATAATATTTGTCAGTTGAGGATATACTCTCTATCTAACTTTGAAAGTGAATTACTACGTACTAAAAAAGGCAACTACATGAAAAATATACAGATGAATCTAACATTAGACCTCTTAATATAAAACAAAAATATCTTACTCTGGAAACAAGGACCAGCACCCTTACTTGAGTCCAGTGTACCAGCTAAGTGGTAATATTAGATTGTAAGTCTGTGAAGAAGTATGCACTACTGAGCTACACAAATATATATAGAAACAAAACAGGGAACCTCAGTTATTTTATATAAGTTGCTCTTCTTTTTACTAGTGAGTTATAAAATGGGTGTCCTGAAGTCCCATATTGGAAAAATATCATGATACAGTATTGATAACACCTTTGTTTTCTGAGTGCATTAGTACCGTGGTAGCACACAGTGATACCATTTAGACACAATTACTACCAAAAACTGAGTTGAGGCAGTCTATGCTCAGATCTTAAGCATAAATATTTCAGTCTCAACATAAAGTATGTGAATGTGTTGCAAGCAATATCTAATAGTTAGAAACAGGAAGTAATTGCTGGATCTTTAACTCTCTAGGGCAATGACATAGTAATCTAAATATGACTAAAGGTCTCAAAGTGGGGTATGTTGAAGCTAATATCTAGAGTGTATTTGCCAGAAGATGGTTCCTACAAGTGAATACTGGATTTTAAATTTTGATTTTTTTTTTTTTCCAATTTTCCTCCAGCATATTCCATTCAGGGACAGAATGTTCAAATGATTAGTCCCTCAAGCGAGTCTCACCAGCAAGTTGTAGCAGTAGGGCAACCCTTAGCTCTTCAGCCACAGGGAACAGTTATGGTAAGTACAACTTAAAAGTGATCTTACTTTGCTTAACTATTTCTTCCTGTATCTCAATGTGTCTCAAAACCAGGCTACAGATAAACAGCATTCTTACAAATAATGGCCATCTGAACTATTGTCCTAAGGCTTTAATTTGGAACAGCCCTGGACAGTAAAGTTCTCTAATTGCAAAGAAGTCTTGGTCTTGTTTTTTCTGACTTTTAGCTCAGAAGCTCCCATCCATTCCATTTGGAAAACTCTAGATCTCAGCTGTGTTATCTGGCTGTGTGTGAAAGTTCACTTAAGATAGACTGATTTTGTGGAGATGATGCAATTAAGCTGGAGTACTTGAACTTGTGTCTTTGATAATAATGTGAAAATGGGAGGAGAGAGCAGTGATCAAATCATAGAATCGTAGAATGGTTTGGGTTGGAAGGGACCTTAAAGATCATCTAGTTCAAACTCCCTGGCCATATGCAGGGACATCTTGCACTAGACTGGCTTGCTCAGAGCCCCATCCGGCCTGGCCTTGAATATTACTAGGGATGGGACATCCACAACTGCCCTGGGCAACCTGTTCCAGTGCCTCACCAGCCTCACAGTAAAGAATTCTTTCGTAATACCAAAACCTATTTTCTTTCAATTTGAACCTATTCCCTCTTGTCCTGTCACTACATGCTCTTGCAAATAGTCTTGTCCCATTTTTCCTGAAAGTTCCCTTCAGGTACTGGAAGGCTGCAATTTGATCATCTCTAAGCCTTCTCTTTTCCAGGCTGAACAATCCTGATTCTCTCAGCCTTTCCTTATAGGAGGGGTGTTCCACCACTATAAACATCCTGGTGGCCCTCCAACAGATCAATGTCCTTCCTGTGTTGGAGACCTCAGAGCTGGATGCAGCACTCAAGTACTCATATTCAGCCCCACCAAGATAAGACTGAGAGAAGGAGGAGAGATACTGAACTACTTATCTAAAAAATATGTCACTAGTGCAATCAAAATGTAATCTTTAAGCACTTCAGTAAAAATTGGAAGTTTGCTAGAAACATTGTCTTTGTGGCATGATAAAAATTGTATGACTATTTGGTTGTTTTTCTTTTCATAGTTGACATCAAAAAATATCCAGTGTATGAGGACATTACTCAACTTAGCCCACTTCCATGGAGCTGTTCTTGGTACATCGTGGCAACTTGTCCTGGCTACTCTTCAGGTATCACAGGAAATATTTACACCTTGCTGTTATGCCTTGGTGTTTTGCTATAATTGGGTTTTTAGTTGCTCAATGAGCAATAGAAGCAGATTTGATTCTTCTCATGGTGTACTGTGAATTGCCTTGAATAAGAACTGTAGCATTTCTCTTGAGTTCTGTTTGGCTGGAAGGTTGGTGGCTAGCTAAATAATAATGCTAATTTCTTCTCTGCCAGAAAAGATTTTTTTGCTGAAAATGATCCTTTTGTATTTTTCAGCATCTTGTGTGGATTCTGGGACTGAAGCCTAGTGTTGGGGGGGCATTAAAACCTGGAAGAGCTGTGGAGGGGCCCAGCACAGTAAGCATGATTGTTTGTTTTTCACTTAATAATTATGCAGTATTTTCTGTTGCAATCTGTAAGACATATTTCTGTCTTTTTTCCAAGGTTCTGACTACAGCAGTTATGACTGATCTGCCCTCTATATCCAGCATGATTTCAAAGCTTTTTGAAAACTCACAGTAAGAAACCTTGTCTTATAAGTAAAATAATGTGTATATATCAAACTCAACAATGTTCTGATAGCAGTTATTTTTCAGGTACCTTGACGATGTGTCTTTACATCACTTAATAAATGCCCTTTGCTCCTTGTCTCTGGAAGCCATGGATATGGCCTATGGAAACAATAAGGTATAAAAAGAGTTATTTTCTTTTTAGAAAATTTTTGTCAATTTTTGTCAAACAGGCAGAAGACTTGTACATTTACTCTTTAAGTTAACTATTTCTAATACTAAAAACAGTAATACCTTTGATGCTCTAGATTAAAACAATAATTATGAACCAGAGAATGTCTTGCTTTTAATGGTTCATTCAGTTACTAAATTCTCTGAACATCCTCATTGTGCTTTTTGTTAATTAAGGAATGTCTTGTGTTTCCATTAATAAGATTGTGGGTGGATAAAACTTTTAAAAACTCTAATTTCAGAGGTTAGGAATGCTGAGTAGCACAGTATGTTCTGTGAGATACTCATTTTTATTTCAATTTTCTCATACAATGTGCTTCAGAGACAACCTGACAATTAGATATTAAATACCTGATAAGTCATATTTACTTGGGAAAGCCATAATATTCATGTCAGCTTCGGTAAACAATCTTTTAACCCAGAAGGGTTAAAAACCCTGTGATTGGGTGAGATTGAATATATATTCTCCTGGTCATAATCTAATCCCAGAGGAGAGTTTCTGAAAGTTTGTTCTTAATCCGTTACACTACAGGTAATGGAAGCAGAAAACATGTTTTTCAATATTTTACTATTGTAGCAACAGTTAATGAACTCAAATAAGCAAAGTTTGTGTTTAAAATCAGTTGAAAATTAGAAAAAGAAATCAGGAGAAACGGGAAGAGATAATAATTTCAGTGCAACAGTCATTTTGACTATATGTTGATTTAAAAAAAAATAATAAAACTTAAAGAAGCTTACCACAAATATTTGAATATGTATTTGATGAATGAGAAATCTATCATATTCCTGCAGAGCATTTATGAAGCAAATAAAAGATAAAGAATTAGGGTATTAGGAAATGAAATATTCCAGATTGTTTGTTCACATATAATTTTACTTGAAAAGTTGCAATGGAGGAAGAGGCCCTTTTGCTAGTTACACACGTTATAAAGCTGGTGGGAGGGAGGGCTGTGCGAAGGCGGGTTTTTACAGGACCATCAGTGCTCTGGTTTCTGTCAGACTGCTGCCCCTGTGTGGCCTCTCCTGCGGCACTGCACTCGCTGGGAGCATCCCAGCCTTCCCGGCCTGCGGGACGAGCTGCACCTTAGCTTAGAAATTATCCCCTAGCAAAATGCTCTTGCCTAACCTCAGTTACCTCAAAGTCATGCCTTCAAATTGTATTTTATTAAGGAACCATCACTTTTTGCTGTTGCTAAATTACTGGAAACGGGACTAGTTAACATGCGCAGGATTGAGATTCTTTGGAGACCTCTGACCGGTCATCTACTGGAGGTAGCTAATGGCTTTTATCACTTGTACTAGAATTCGGTTTGTATTAATCAAGATCTTGTGGAAATATGTTTTCAATGTGTAATTTAAAAAAAAAATTGTAAATTGTAATTATATATTTTGGTTTAGGCACTTTATTTTTGCAACTCGAATGCATTATGATTTGAATTTGAAAGTGAATTTATATTACAATATATTTATATTTATTTATATTTATATTATAATAATTTATTTATATTTAAATTACAGTATTTTAGTATCTCTTGCTGACTTTGTCTCTATGGTGCCATCAGTCTTTATATGTTCTTGACACAGCAATGTTTAAAAAGATCAAGTAATTATACTTCATATAGTTGTTGTAATAAAGGTAGCACAAACATGTTTTACTATTTCACCCTGTACAAATATCTAGGAAGATTCTGAGACAGATTGAAGCCAGGAGATTTACTAAGAAAGGGTTGATTTTTTTTTTTTTGTAAATACTTAAGCTAACACTTGAATGCTTTCTTTAAGCGAATACTGTTCAAATCTAAACATATGTCATAATCCTATTTCAGTTTTTCAGTATTTTAACTTCAATACAAAAAATACATTTCATCAAGGAAAAAAAATCATACATTTAGAACTGAAAACTAAAAACAGGCGATTCAATGTAATTGATGTTTTAATTCTCCACACAAGTATATAGAAGAGTAAAATGTAAGAACAGGGTTTGTTTAAGAGTGGGTCAAGGAAAAGGCTTTTCTTCCTCATATTTCAGAAGGTATCAGACACTTCCTTAACCCTAGTACATTATTTCAGCTAGTATCAGAGATTGGCCATCTCTATTTACAGAAGCCACATATTGCTTGATCTGGGAGAAAAAAATTGGATACTTCTGGGTTTAAAGACTTAAAGTGCAGGCATGTCTTTCTCTTGTCTGTTATTTGCCCTACAAGACAATAAGGTTCACCATTCACATCTTGAGACTGTTTTTACCTACAGAGCAGTCTATTTCAGTCTGTTACCTGCACATTGCAGATCATATGCCACTGTTTTGTAGGAAATACAGTCTTTCATTTTCTTTCAAAGTACTGCCTAATTTCCTTTTAAACCTAAGTTGCTGAGGTACAATAAGGAAGGAGGAAACATCAGCTATAATTCAATTAAACACAGCCTGCTGGAATAGCTTTTTCCCTGGTTCTGGAACTGCTTATTGGGACAGAATCAGAGCATGAAGTACTTAAAATTCTTTCTTTTTATTTTATATACAGTTTTAAAAATGTAAGTGAATCAGGAGAGTGGTTATTTCTTCTCTGCTTTTTTAAAAATTAAGCTAGCTCTTCTGCACTGTCCTCCTTTTCAGCTTGGCTAGTGGTTGATAAGAGAACAGTCCACCAATAAAAGCCATCGGCCTTCTTTGTGATCCTGCCTTGGACTTGACTGTGGGTTCTCAAAGCATCAGAGCTAGGGCTGGAAGGGTGGATAGGAATAATTACGTAGAGGTCAATGAAACTGTACCCTTGCCATATTAGTTTGAGGGTAATGTATTAGATACAGGACAGTTCACACTAGCTGTCTATGAAATGAATATGCACAATGTTTTTAATTTTTATATTCTAAAAGAAAGCAGTTAGCAAAATTTCTAGTTTAAGAGAATTTAGAGACAAAGAGAGGTGAAGGTATGCATTTGAAACTCTAGTTTAAAGATGCTCACTATTGCTTTGTCAAGTTTTTAAAATAATGGACTGTAAGGCTTATTTTACTTTGAATATGTAGTTACTTTTTGTATTGGAGAGTATAGAAGACACTTTCTGTGTTGGCTACTGTCATGTTCCTCACTTGATTATGTTAAGCAGTATGTGAAACTTGCAATTTTGTAGTAACTTTAGGTTAAGTTAAACGTGAGAGACTCAGGCATTTATTGAAGGGTTGTTTGGTGCTTTATAATCAATCATTAGCAGAATTAGCAGTTAGTTTATTAATTTTGGAAAATTTATTGACTTGAATTGTATATGTAACTTTCATTATGTTTCCTTCTCTGTCTTTCACTGCTTCCTATTGCTTCCTTATTCAGAAGGTATGTCTATCCAAATGATAAATTTCTTTTTTCTATGAAACCAAATTTTATTAGAGATTTATCGTATTATTCTTAGACTATTAGATGTACATTCTAATATAATTACAATACCAATTTTTAATATATTATATATGTTGAAATCTTGGTTAAATAAAAATGACTTTAAACAAAACATTGCTGTGTTTTCAGGTCTGTCAGCATCCCAACTCCAGAATGAGAGAATGGGGAGCAGAAGCTTTAACTTCTCTCATTAAAGCAGGACTGACATTCAGACATGATCCTCCATTATCTCAAAATCAGGTAAAGTAAGTTTAAGAGAGCAGATGCTTTTCTCCTTTGTTGAAAAAGCAACTTTACTATTGAGTTTATAAAGTCTATAGCTGTGACATTCAGATGTAACTATTGAGAACCACCACATGCATTCTAATAAAGTATCCTCCTTTGTTTTTCGAATAGCCAACAACATGTGGTGCTTGCATATTATGTCCATTTCTTAGAACAAATTACAGGTCACCATTATGAGTGCAAAACAGAATGTTTAGAAGTTTATATGTGATGCTGTGGCAGGTAAAATATGTGTTGACTAACCCTCTAAATTAGAGCTTTCAATCCACAATAAATAAAACATTTTAGTATTTTTACTGAGGCTCATTGGGTAGTTTTTCCAAGGTCTCTTGGATAGGAAGCCAAGAGTGTGGCCCTGCTGAGTGAACATAAAGTTGCGTGACAATTTTTATGCAACTGTAACAGCATCTTGTAGCTGCTTCCTGACGAACCTGGAGAACAGGAGCCAGGAAAGTAGATTTTCTGCAAAGATCCTTTATGCTCTGAATTTCAACATTAGTGAAATTAATTCAATGAATCTTTAATTTGTACTGTATGTTTTCACTTCGCATAGGAATACTTTGGAATTAGTTAAATGTTAGCATACTTAATATGCTTTACTGTTTACTTTTAGAGACTGCAGTTACTTTTATTGAATCCACTAAAGGAACTGTCAAACATTAGTCATCCTGATATCAGGATCAAGCAGTTGGAGTGTGTGCTGCAGATTTTACAGAGTCAGGGTGACAGCTTAGGACCTGGTTGGCCATTGGTGCTTGGAGTCATGGGGGCAATCCAAAGTGATCAGGGGTAAGTGGTGGAAATAAAATTTCAAACTCATGTAACATAAGAACAGTAGAAACAATTCTGCTTATATTTTTGTACTTTATTAGCCACTTCAATAATCATAGTTTCATTGTCATTTTTAGCTTGTGAAAAATTTTACTCAACAAAAATACACTTTTTAATTTTTCCTTAAGCATACTTTATTTTACTGAATTAATTTTCCTAGACCAGAATATTATTCCACTCTTATGTTCTGCTGTGGTCAGTATACACTGAGGAGTACTCAGTGTGCCATTTCATTTGATCTTGACCATCTGGTGGACACACCTCTGATGCTTGCGGATAATTCTGTGTGAATCAGCTGTTGCTCAGTTTATGTATTGTTTCTTTTTTTTCTTAAATTTTCCAGTAGTCTCTAGTGTGTATCTTCTGATTGCTCTCTTTTTTTCTTGAAGCCTTCCTACCTAAATAGTTGCTGGTAGCAGAAGGATGGAAGACTATTTACTGGCTGTGGCTGAATCCCTTGACTAATAAAATTGACTCTGTTGCCAGCAGAGGTAGACTTGTTCTCTGCCCACAAGGGAAAGTGAGAGATGACTTTGCAAGGAGTTTTTTTGAAATGAGCAGTGAATTGAACATCTGTCTTTGCAACTGTAAGCACCAAGAATTATACCCACACGCTCAAACCATATTTATTGTTTTTTAGGTGCTAGTCAAGACCAGAAGCAGGATAGGTCATCGTATAACTCTATTGTTAGTCGAATTCTCCTTGGCATATCTCTCCTATGTCCCACCTTCGCTTTAGTCTTCTGGCCATATAAAAACCTCCTAAAGCTCCTTCAAATGCTTGAAGGATTTTGCTCTCGGACTAGTATTATTTGCTTTGGCAGTAGTACATACCAAAATTTTGAAGGATTTTGGCATTCTTGGTTGTGAGCATCCTCTTTTTGGTAACTAAGCCTCCTTTATTTGTTGTTTTCACACTTGGTGCAGTGTGTTCCTGCATGCCTTTTGATTTTCCTTGTTGTTTTTAATGGATAAGAACCAACACAAATTCCTTCCCAAGACAGTCTTCAGATCCCATTAAATCTGAAACCCATATCTCACTGGCCGATACCTCAAGATGTTACTAACATCTTGTATTATATCTTAGTCTCCTCCTACAAAGCATATGGAATAACCTACTTCAATTACATAGCACTGTTTGTCCACATCATATTAACTACAGTAGGAAAAAATTAAGCATTCCTCCTTTTTCTTGAGAAAGAACTTAATTTCTTACCTAAGTTACAGCTGTGAGCACAAGATGCAGATACTATTATCGTAGTTTAAATATTAACTTACTGACCACAAGACTTCCTTTGCAAGTGTCTTCCCTCTGCTCAGTGAGCATCCTGGATTCCAGTTCAGAAATCCATTTACCTTCCTGGAGAACATCTTTCCAGGCTGTTACAAATAGAGAAGATGCTGTTTCGAAAGCCGTTGATACTTTGGTCACTTCTGGGTTGTACAGTACTAGCCTGCCAAACAACAGGAAGCCTGTCTTTGAAGAGTTTTTCAATGGAAAGCCTCTGTTTTCTTTAAGCATAGATAAAGCCCTATACAATCTTAAGATTTCTCGCTAAGCTTAAGTTACTTCCCTTTATAGTTACCTTTTTGTGGTCACCTATAACACCAAGGACAGTTCTACAATTTGAAGAGTTTTATTGCTGTTGCTACTTGCATGAGGGGCTTCAAAACCTTTCTTCAAACACATAGTAGTGTGGGACATTAATTGGGAAAAACTGTTTTGAGTTTGTTCTCGTAGCCTTGCATTTGAAGTTTAGAAAGAGGTTACTTTCCTGTTAATCCAGTACTTCAAAATGAGTAGTGGAGCTATACTTTGACTTCCTGCCTCTTTCCCTTTTCTCTTAGAGTCTTTGAAGGTCACATACCTCTGAAACTTTGTAGTGGAGGGGGAACTGCAGCAGTTTTGGGTCTGTTTCACTTTGTAGACTCCTGTAATGAGTGTGGGGGAAAGCATTGTGAGAGCATATCCTCCGTTGGTATAGTAATGATAAATACTCTGATCTTACATGGTTGGGTGAATGTTCTCTGCAGTATGCATCATATTAGAGAATTACTAGTTATACCATTACTGTCCATGTGAAGTTTCTTGTGTCTTCCTCTGGTTTCTATATCATATTGGCTGTTACAATACAGTGGAAATGACCCATCTCTGATTTTTATTTGGAATTAATCAGAAAAAAACCCTGCATTTATAATTCTGAAATAGGTAACTGACATATCTATAGTCTGAAATTCTTTTCTGGGATATATATCCTGAAGGACACAAAGTTTCTGTATTACAAAGATTTGAAATTATTTCTGTTATACATTAAACATTGAAAAAACCCTGCAGTGAAATTTAAATGAAGCTTCCCTATTTTGTGATATCTACACTCCACCACTTCTTTTGATTCATTCATTTTATCTCTCACTAAACAAGATTTTAGTTGTAAATGGCCTTGTGGCTTCTGAGAACTTCTTGCGAACCTCTTCTGTACTATAACTTTATGTTTGTATTCAGAATCTAATTCTGAGGGCAAAGTAATTATTAAGGATCTATTTAATGGCAGATACTTTGAAATGTTTTTGTCTGATATAATGTAGTGTTGAAGCAAAAAGGACTACCATTATGTTAGCATGCATCTTTCCTAATAAATAAAACCACATTTTGCCCACCTCTTTGGCATACTTGAAGTAATCTGTAACTGCTGATACAAGAAATTCTTCAGAACAGCCTACTCTTTGGAAGATTATCATGTTTAAATTAAGCTTTATTTTGTCCATTATGGCTTTTTTATAGTGTTCTGGCTAACACATTTGAACTTACAAGTCTTAGAACTCAAAAACAGAGAAGTGGACTTCGCTATATAAAATCAGCTAAGGACCACTGGGAAAGTCTAAACTTCAAGTCCACTAGGTAGCTAACACGGAGTAAACTTCTTCATCAGAATTTCAAGCTTCAACTTAAAGTTGTATCTCAAAAATCCCATTTAAAATGCTGTAAATTCTTCTCAAAATATTATTTTTTTTTCTTTCTGTATTTAATAATGCTATCTCCTGAGGTATTGTATTCAAAACATTTCTGTGCTTTTGAAGAAATGTGAAATGAGTGTGTGTGTGCTTTGTTTTTGTTCTTTGAAGAGAGTCCTTAATACGGACTGCATTCCAGTGTCTTCAGCTGGTTGTGACTGACTTCCTTCCTACAATGCCATGTACTTGTCTGCAAATAGTTGTTGAAGTTGCAGGAAGCTTTGGACTTCACAATCAAGAGCTAAATATTAGCTTAACTTCAATTGGTTTGCTGGTGAGTTTTTATTAACATACAGTAAAACTGCTTCTGGCTTTCATTTTTTTCTTTTCTTTTTTTAATGAAAACTTATCTGTAGACAGTTATACAAATGAAAGCCACAACCTAGCTTTTTGGGTTCTTACTGAACTCCCATGCTGTCATCTGGAATCATAAGTAAATTGAGTGAGCACAATTTACCTTTAACCTGCAAGATTCCGTGCTTAGTATAAGAAATAGTATTGCATTGTAACCATGTTCATCAGTATCTTATTTTAAATACTTGTTTTTTGTGTCCCCTATGACTGGAGCCTAAAAGCTGAATGATTTTTGGACCTTGCAATATTTATGTGCTGATCTTACTTCACTGATATAGGGAAATTGATTGATACACTTTGCAAAACACTTTCTGAAAATGAGGCAATTTATTTCATGATCACTAAGAGCACTACCCTATTTTTATTGTACAACACCATATGTCTTATTTATTTTGTAGTGGAATATTTCAGATTATTTTTTCCAAAGAGGTGAAATAATTGAAAAGGAGCTAAACAAAGAAGAAGCACTGTTGCAGAAACAGGCAGAAGAAAAGGGAGTGATGCTGAACAGACCTTTTCATCCTGCATCACCATTTGACTGTCTTTGGTTATGCCTGTATGCCAAACTTGGAGAACTGTGTGTGGATCCCCGGCCTGCAGTTAGAAAGAGCGCTGGGCAGACATTGTTCTCTACTATTGGTGCTCATGGAACTTTACTGCAGCATTCAACATGGCACACAGTAATATGGAAGGTATGATGTGTAAGCTTCCGTTGAAGGTTTTGTAAAGAGCATTCACATTTTGATAACTATTGACCATTCACCATTTAATAACCATTATCACTTAGATAATTTATTAAGACTTTTTAAAGATAACATAAAGTGGCAGAAATCTGATTCCTTGGGCTTTGGGAATGTCTTTTCTCTGGCCTTTAAAGCCGCTTTTAAAATATAATTTTAATATCCTAATTATTTATTCTTTACACAGAAATTTGATAAAAAGATGGTTTCCCTCCTACAAGAATGAAATCTCACAATTTCTATTGAGAAAATGGAGATGTTTGAGGGTCATGTGATGGGGATGATCTGGTATTAGATGGAGCCTTGCTTTGCATTTTGTTTGAATCTTTCGAGAGGATCTATCAAATGCTGTGTTCTAAGTCACAGTCATGTTTGTTGTGCTTTATGGAAACTTTAGGCTATATTTGAGCCTGCCTGTTGTACCCATGAAGTGTCTGAGATCCACTGGCGTTAGCACTATTGGTGCTGATGCTGCTCTCAGTGGGTTTGATTGTGCTATTTCCAGCCCTTCTCAAGTGACCATGGGTTGACTGATTGTTAATCTTGAAGTCTGCAAAGACTGTTTAGAACAAGAGAATTTTCAGGGTGACACAGTGACTGAAAGGATAATAAAAGAATTACTATTTTTGTTGGTCAATTCTGAATAGAACTATATTATTTGAAAAGTTGCATTTTTCCTTTTTTTTTCCTGGCTGTTACAGGTTTTATTTCACCTGTTGGATAGGGTTCGAGAATCTTCTACAACAGCTGACAAAGAGAAGATTGAATCAGGAGGAGGCAACATTCTCATTCATCATTCAAGGGATACAGCTGAGAAACAGTGGGCCGAGACATGGGTATTAACTCTGGCAGGAGTTGCAAGAATATTTAACACCAGGAGATACTTATTGCAGCCTTTAGGTAAAATTTATAGTTATTAAATGACACAGTGATAAACTTTCTGCTTTTGTAAGTTTTTTTCAGTTAAAGTACTGGGCAAGAATCTTAATCTTAGCCTAAAAATTTTTTTTTTTGTCGTCTCACCTCAAATGTTATGACAATTATGGAGTTATTAATTCATGCTCCTTAGAGCCCAAAATTGTAACTAAGATTTCCTCTTCTGTATCACAGTACCTGAGATTAAATCTCAGTAGTTGCAATTCAGTCTCAATTCTGAGTGCTAAATAGCTTTAAATTATAGTAATAATAATAATTTGTCTTTTCTTTGTTCTTGTGCTTTTCCTTTTGTCTTTCTAAGGGAATGCAACACTTGCCTGGAACTCTTCTGTGGCATCAGTGTGTCAAATTTGACAGTACTCTTAGAATGTAAAGAGAACTTACCTGTAAAGTCAGTGGAATATTGAACGTTTACATTGTTCAGCTGTATGCAGTAATATTTTACAATAGCTTGGTAATTTCTACAAGGAAAAAGTGTAAAAGGAATAAAGAATGTATAGCTTACAAAGAAAAGTCCTCATTAGGTTAATGTACCTTCACCATCTTATAGTATACAATTAATATATATTAACTGGATATAAGTTGTGTTTTATTTCATTTTGGTCATATGTGGTACAGATATCAACATATTAACAGCTAGTATGTGCATTAGTCATTTTCAGAAATGTAGTAGAATTTGAACTATATTAAACTTGAGTTAAAACTGAATAAAAAAATTAGAGTCACTTTAATTATTCAAACTCTGTAATTAGTAATATAGAAAATTGAAGGTTAAGGCTAAATTTAATAAAAAACTCAAATGCCTCAAATGAAATCTGTCCGCCGTACAATTATCAGAGCATTTTAAAGTCAGTTCTTTATAAATGCATTGCGTGAGTATAGATTTGAACCTTAATTCCTTGTGTGTGTTTAACCCTTCTTGAAATCAACAGGCATCTGGTATGTATCAAATCTGTTTCACTATACTGAATGAAGAAAACGTATATTTACTGGTATGGGATGTGATATGTGATTTATTGCTAGCAAGTTTAGCATGAACATAGGTATATTGTTTCATTCTTTGTATTTATGTGTTTCTCTGTCATATTAATTCTTTCAGGTTATGGTTGAACTGATATAAAAGTCAATCAAGTTGCCACTTAATCTCTTTTAATTTCTGTGTATTAGAGTAACAAGTACATGAGCAGCCTTTTAGAGAGGCAGGATGGGTGGGAATGGGAATAGGAAGCAAGTTCCAAATTGATTTTTTTCCCTCCTCTCTTTTTAAATAGGAGACTTTTCCCAAGCCTGGGATGTTCTTCTTGATCACATCCAATCAGCAGCACTTAGCAAAAATAATGAAGTTTCCTTGGCTGCTCTGAAAAGCTTCCAGGAGATCCTACAAATTGTTTCTCCTGTTCGAGACTCTGAGAAGCCTGAGACACCACCTGCCATCAATGTTTCTGTTCCTTTGGTGGTAGGGACAGCTGCCACTAGTCTTGGCAGATCATTCACGAGAACTGACTCCATAGGAGAAAGAATAGGAAGATACAATGGATCTGAACCTCCTGTAATAACAGATGAGATTGAAGATTTGAATCTTTGGTGGGCAGCCTGGAACAGCTGGTATAGGATTGGTTCAGAAAGTACAAGGCCTCCAATTACCTGTGACAAATTGACTTTCATTCCCAGCCAGCCTTTTCTTACAGCTTTAATTCAAATATTCCCAGCTCTTTATCAACACATCAAAACTGGTTTCAGCATGGATGATCTCCAAAAGCTGGGTGTCATTTTGCATGGTGCTGTTTCAGTTCCAATCAGTTCAGATGCTTCCCCTTTCATCCTTCCGTCTTACACTGAAGCAGTTTTGACAAGTTTACAGGAAGCAGTGCTTACAGCTTTAGATGTTTTACAAAAGGTAATAATGCAACTTTTAGTGTGTGAAAGGTAAACTACAGTGTGTCCTACTTCTTCTCTATAGAACTACTGTGTGGTGATTTAAACATGGTTTTTAAAATGATTTGTAATTGCACAGTGTATTGTATTATAACAATCAGATCTCCATTCCTGCTGCAGAATAGATGTTCTGCATTGAAAGGAATGGTGTAATCTTTATGAAATGCACTTTTTCTTGATTGCAGCATTACCTTAAGTGTTGTGCTGTGCTTGTAGGCGTTTACTTGCCTATCTAATATTGAAGTATTGTTGATGCTGATATTGAAGGTTTGTACATGGAGACAGGGGAACAGTCCCACAAGCAGTATTCCATATGATGTCCAGGTGCTGCCATGAATGAAGTCTAGAAGAACAGTGATCATGAGAACTTACAGTTTACACAAAGCATAAAATATAGAAGGCTCTCTGGCAGATGACCTACATTCTTGCCTCTTATTAATCAGTTATTTAAGGAAAATGCTGCATCTCTGCTCAGGAAATTTTTACTATAGAACTCATCCTCAAAGAGCACCCTTCATGCAAGTGAATCTGTAAAAAACAAATGAGAGTACTCTTTTTCTGGAAAGCTGAAAAGCAGAAAAGAGTACTGCTTGCTTCTTTCTTTTTGCAATTTTGAAATACCTCCTTGCAAAATTCAGTGCTCATTCAGAAAACTTATTTATTCAAAAGAAGCAGAGTTGATAATGAATGAGATAATATATTTATATTAAGCACTACTTTTTAAAAAAACAACCCCCCCAAAAAAGTTACTTGGGAAATGCCAGAATTAAAATATCCACGTGACCCGACTTCATTCCCTTTTGGCTTTCATGTTATGACTACTTTGCTTAACTCTGTGGTCATACTTCCCCCCCTGCTGCTGTCAGTATCCTGCCCCATTTAGCTCATAGAGCACATGGTGGCTACCAAATGAGCAGCAATTCAGTGTCATTTTCTTTTTTGCTTAGTGTAGGCTGATTTATCTCAAACATAAACAAGCAAGGCAGGATCGTTATCTTGCAGCCATTCATTTAGTTAATGATTTTAACAAATATTCATTCATGTATTTTGAAAACAGAAGTATAAGGATAGCATCATGAAAAGACTTGGGTTGGAAGGAACCTTAAAGATCATCTAGTTCCAACAATCCTTGCCATGGAAATACTATGGAGTGAATTATTTTGTTTGAACGTCCATTCAGTTTGCTTGTATAGAAGTTGGTATTAAATATCAATTTGTATGTGGGTATATAAACAACATGATATTTTAAAGCTGGTCATGTCTACTACATTTTCATCCTTTTCCAGTCAGGCTTGACTCTTTTTTTATCCTCCGTTTTCCAGCAGCTTAGTCCTGTCGAAATCCTGTTTTCCCCATTTGATCAGTCCATTTATTCGTCTCAGATTTTTCTGTTTGTTAGTCTCCTTATCAAGATGATCTTAGTTTCCAAAGGCTGCAGGCATTAGGGCTTTTCAAAGAAGTAGTTACCAGAGTTTTTGACATGAGGGAAAACTGTACATTATTATACTCTTGTTCTTATCAAGATGTTAAACTGTTTTAGCTGAAGGTTTCTAAACAATAACAAAAACAATAACTCCACATGAGAAAGTGAGACATCTCTTCCCCACTCCCAGTGTCCAGGGGTTACTATGGCAATTAAAAGCCTTTGCAAATACAAACTTCCATAAGATGGTACCTCAAACCTCCTATCCCACCTATACTGATGTCACTAACACAACAGCACTGAAGTTCCTTAAAACATTAGTTAGAGTATTTTCGGACATGAGTAAGTTCTGTGAAGTTGCATGATTGCTCCTCTTGGCTGTCTAAACACAGTACAGTTCTCATGGCAAGGCAGACAGCCAGGGCTGATGTGAAGCAAAGGCCATCCGTCAGATGGTTTTGCTTTAGGCCAGAGTACCTTCTTCCTCTCTTGAAATCAATTGATGCTCTCAGGAGTACACACAGAAGCTAGTGGAAGCATTAAAGAAGAGTATGTAAATATTTGCAGTCTTTGAAACAAAACACGTCTCTGTGTTTGCATGTAGGATCAGGTTCTTTGCTGGTACAGGAAAGGTCAGCTTCTGATTTTCCCAGAAGTTGTGGAACAACTTTGCAGTTTGAATAGCAGTAAAAAAACTAACATTTTTCAGACTGAGCCCTGACTAGTTTAATAAAGATATTTTATAATGTGATTCCACTAAAAAAGGACATTGCAATTCAAGAACATGGGAATGCAAGGAAGCTTTGGATCTCCTTTCAGGCTTCCATATGTTGAGCCCATTTTACACCCTTTGTTTTGTTCTTTGTTGTCTTTTTATTTATTTATTTATTTATTTACTACTCATTAGAACTCATCTTCTAGTTTTTTGCTGCTGTTAAGTATAAGGGGGTTTGGGGTTTTTTGGTAGTATAAGTACACTGTTCTTGAAATGTTTTTCTTTTTCAAGCAAGATTATGAGTTTCAGCTATACCAAATCATATAGTTCTCATTTTATTTATATTCCTTTCTATAAGACACTCTTTTAACTACTTTTTGAAGCCTTCTATGATTTACTTCTGAGATTTAAATGTTTATTGAAATAGAACTTAAAGATGTGGGATCTATATACAGGACTTACATAATACTTCTATTTTACTGACATATCAAAGCAGAGTTTGTGAAGAAAAGGTATCTTTTATTGGATGAGATAGTTGTATTTACTGAACTATATATGCCTAGGTATTTTGCCACTTTATTTACTTCAGTAAAGTAACAAAATTCAATTTCCATAAACTATTGGAACAGTACAGCATGACTTTCATACAACACGACTCTTGCATAGTCTTATATGGGGATTTTTCTGTTCCTTGTTCCTTTTCAACACCTTCCATACAGGTGTTGGAAGCAAAAGCTCAAGAAATTTATATTAAGCTTTTGTATTTTCTTTTGATAAAGGCTATATGTGTGGGTTCAGAAGGTATGCAGATAATGTATCCCGCAATCTTTGACCAACTGCTGGCCTTTGTAGAATTTTCCTGCAAGCCTCCACAGTATGGACAGCTGGAAACAAAGCACATTGCAAATGCAAAGTATAATCAGGTAATTAATTAGAAATCTTACTTGTTTCACTTGGCTGGTTAATCCAATTCAGCTTCACATATAGGTTGTTCAGCAAGATGCATTTGTTCAATATGCAGAAACTTAACTGTGCATGTTGTGTAGTAAGGTTTTTTTACATGCTTTTGTTATCTTCTTTTACTCCCTTTGCATTCTTCTTTGCTTTTGTACTTTGTATTCCTTCACGTAGGAAAGGTTTGGCTTGGACGCCAGACAAATATGTCTGAATTTGTACATGAATTAATCTAAAATAATTTGTCCTACAAGAAATACTAAATTTAACACAAAGACATGATAATTTTTAATGGAGAAAATTACCTCAAGCTTCAGATTTTTGAATTGCACGTGCTGTAAAGAAATGGAACGTGTTCAGTAATTCTTTTTATCTGTGTACACTGCTGTTCACTAAGCATGAGCATCTGATTCAGTGTAATCGAAGAGGTAACTATTATGTATGTATTAATTCTTCTTATTCTGTTTGTCCTGCAACACAATGGAATCACACTAGATACAACTATTTGCACCGGTGAGTTAAATTTCCTTAAAGATTGTCCTAATGTAGTTGTCTTGCTTAGACTGCAACATCTCTTCTACTTAAATGTACTTTACTTCAATGTAGAGTACATTTTTATAGCCAGACTACATTGTATTTGCAGTTTTTTTGCTTGGACCATATTCTTAGCAAACCTTGCATGCATTAAACTGAGAGTTCAATGCAAAACATACACTTTCTGTTCCTTAATTAATATGCTTTTACGTATAATTTAGTAATTTATGGATTTCTTTTCCTAGGCAGAATGGGTGGCATTGAATTACGTACCCTTTGCAGAGAGATCATTGGAAGTTGTGGTGGACTTATACCAAAAGACAGCTTGCCATAAAGCTGTGGTAACAGAGAAAGTTCTTCAGAACATTATTAAGGTAAAAGTTTGACCTGCATCTGCTCTGAATTTAATGAGGTTATATTGAAAATCTTCAGTTTTATTTTCAGCTAGTGTTGAGAAACGCTTTTTTGGTCGCTTAAAGCTGTAGTAAACAGATTGATATTTTATGAAGATGAACAGGAGGGAATAATTTTTTTTGAAGCTAGAAGGCTGTTGATTAGACTATATGTATTGTTCTTAGCTGGGTGATGTCGGCATCAGTATTTCAGTGTTAAGATAAAAATCAACAAATGTGTTAGGCCACAAAGTTTTCATCTTTGAAAGTGTTAGCACCTGAGTGTGGTAAGTAGGCCTCTTAGTAAATATTGCATTGAAGGCCAAAGACCAGTTTCTGTACACTGGCATATATACTTCAGGGGCATGTGCTCTATTACTGTTCATTTGCTTTTAATGACTTCATGTGTCAATGCGGCTATGAAATGTTAAAGGTGAGCAAATATACCTTTAGGGTGAAATTGTCAAATGCTTCACTTTTTTTGGCCATTCCATTTTAGCAAATAATTTTAGTAAATAATAGAAGTAGTAGTAAATGTCTGGAAAATAAAAATGACCTAGCTTGTTTGTAGTGACTTGGTTGACATCAGTGTTTTCCCATATAGAAATTTAGAAACCTGAATGTGTTAAAAGCAGGTGATATTATTTGAAATCTGTTATGAATTAAATATTTGTATTTCAACGTTAATGCAGTTGTTTTCCACTTCTGTTTTAATGGCATCGGTGAAACTGATAGAAATACCCCTTTTCTGTGACATTTGCAGTTGATAACAATATGATCTATTGCAATGTATGAAAATGCTTTTAAATTTATTTTTCACATCTCTAAAGCCCATGTGGATTTTGGAATTAGATTTGACACATATGACCAATAGCAGCAGAAAAAAAATATTCTGTTTATCTCTAGGGTTAGATTCTAGGTGTCATAATTTTTTGCCATAGAGTTAATTATACTTGACTCCCTCATCAGAGTCAGAGTGAGTCTTTCCTCCCTTTGCTTTCCTCAAATCAGAGACTGCACTAAAAGCATGGGGAGGCATACATATAGTACCTGAATTTAGTCACTCTATTTGAAATGTCAAGTAAGTAATTGGTTTTCCAAGATAACTTACTATCAGGTTCTAAGTCAGTTTGACTAGCAATACTAAAAGGAATGCATATAAGTGTAAATAGTTCATATGCCTAATGTTTTCAAATTTATTAATGACTTTATTTTATAGATATTGAAGATGACTTTCTGTCTAAAAGATTTAAAATTTGCTGTGTTTTCATCTGCTTTACATTTGATTTGTATTGCAGCCTTTATCTTAGAATTCCACTAACTGTTCTTACTTTCAAATTTCATGTGGTTTAACAGGCAATAATGACCAGCTTTCTTCCAGTGTTTATATAGTTCAGCTTTACTAGGAAAAGTCTAAATTCAATGAAGCTTTTTTTTTCTTTACTGTGGAAGCACTTGGGCTGGCTTTATAGGAATGGGACTGAATTCTCCAGAATACACTGATGACAGACTGCCTGTGGTCTCTTATATGTTAGGAAGTCCCATCTGTCAGACTTAGCAGAAATGGCAGATGGCAATACAGAGAAAGAAAATTAGTATGTGATTTCACAGTGGAATTGATAATGGATCAATTCTGACTTCTGACCTTGTACTTGGCTCCAGACCTGTGCTTTAGCCATCTGGTATAGGATAAATCATCCTCAGAATTAGATTTTTAGAAGGCCATCTGATATGGTCAGAAAAGGTAGGGATATGTACTACCATCTATGACAGTGTCTTGTAAGATCTTGTGCAGAAGATCTTAGAAGATCTTGCTGTAATCTTAGATTTGTTTGCGCAACTGTAAATTTTGTTTTGACTGTCACTTTACAGACACTAAGAATACCTCTCAGTCTAAAGTACTCCTGTCCTTCCGAAAGCACATGGAAACTAGCTGTGTCCTCTCTTCTCAAAGTTCTCTCCATTGGACTACCTGTTGCAAGACAGCATGCATCTTCTGGAAAATTTGACAGTATGTGGCCAGAGCTAGCAAATACTTTTGAAGACTTTTTATTCACAAAAAGGTAAACACAATTTCCTTTCTTTTATTTTTAAAGGAAAATTCTTATAAGTAATTTGTTCACTATATGTGTCAGTAGAGCTATTTGATATCTGAGAATTATTTTAATGAATGATGGAGGAAAGGTAACCAATCTGTCTACTTCAAAAAGCTATACTTTTAGAAAGTAGTAGAAAAAGCTTCAATCAAAAGGTGAAATGTAAGAGCAGGAAAGAGCTCAGCTGAACTTTCAATATAAGGCATAGTCTTTCTGAACAGGGCAGGAAATTCTGTATGGACTCCCAAGAGTCCATAGATTTGGTGAAGAATTGCTGACATATACTCAATTTGTTCCTTTCTTCGCTTTGAACAGAATCTCAATGGTATTTTTTCTAATTAAGGTGAACAGCATTAACTGTATATATTTCTCCTGAGTTCCATCTTGAAATTCTTCACTTATTATGAATTTTTGAAAATTATTTCATGTACTGCTGTTCACTTCGAAGCCCATAGTTATGTTGCATTTGTTTCTACCTAAGATAAATTGACTACACCTTAATAATTAACCACACTTTATTTATGATGTTTTATGAAAAGGGTAGCTAAATTGTCATATTTATGACTATAACGATGGACAGATTCCCCTGTAAAGCTGGACAGATTCCTCTCAAGAATGGAACACATTCTCAACTTACAATGGGCAGGTTGAGAAAGTCCAGAAGTGAAAAATAGTAATGATCAGAGACAGACAATTTAAGTGTAGAATCATAGAATGGTTTGAGTTGGAAGGAATGTTAAAGATCATCTAGTTCCAAACTCCCTGCCGTGGACAAGACATCGTCCACTAGACCAGGTTGCTCAGAGCCCCATCCAGCCTGGTCTTGGATCTATGAATTTGTTCAACCAGAAGAATATATCATTAGCAAAATATTGTCAATTTTCAGAATATAGGAAAAGCTTGCTTCAGAGAACAATTTTTTTTGTCCCTTGGCAACGAGTAAAAATCTTTTTTGATACAGCAAAAGTTACCTAGGTTAGATACTAAGGAAACCTTTTACTCTAAGGAAGGTTAGATATTTTAGGTAATTCCTTAGGAGTGGTATGGAATTTCCATCTTCTGTAAACATCTGTGGGCAAGCATCTTTCAGGAGTAGTTTAAATATATTTAATAGTGTTTTAGAATAAAGAGCACGGTGGAATATGAAAAATTTAATTCCCTGATTTTCAGTGTATATGCTGATTTCACTAACAAATGAATCTTTCTTTTTAACAGAGAACAGTAAAGTTCTTCAGTGCCTTACGCTAATATGCTGTGTTTAGTTTTGAAACACACAAAAGTCAGCAACCAAACACAGCTGTATTTACTAATGATGGATAAATAGCAGCTTCCCCAAAACAAACAAAAAATAAATACCAATGAAAATTTATTTTAGAGACACATCCATTAGTGATGTAACGAATGGCTTTGGAATATCATCAATAGGATTACATGGCAGTCAGGTGAAAAACCTTCTTATTGTTTTTGCATTTACTTGAAAGAAAATTATATTAAATGGGAGGACCTTAAAATAGAAAAAATCATCATGATGGCTTAAAAGACACTTCAGTCACCCAAGTTTTTATTTTATGTTTTCACTGCTTCTTTAATGCAAAATAATCTTTACAGTATATTGCTTGGTTTTGTTTTCAGTTGCAGTTAGTATTCCTGCTTCCATTTTGAGACAGGCATCAGACACATCAGTTAACACCCTATAATCTGTGTCACTGTTGGGTTTACAGAATTAAAATGAAAATTTTTCAGGTTATTGTAGAACAATGTATGTTCACTTAAAAATTGCTTTGGGAATACATATTACCATTTGCTGTAATTTAATTATTCCTAAGTATTTGCAAAGCAAATGAAACACTTCCATTTTGCGTGTTCTTAGCTGACCAAAACTGGTACTGCTACAGTTTTTTGGTTTTAATTCTTCATAAATCCAGGGAAGTAAAATTATCACAACTCTTCAGTGTAATTTGGGATAATCCCCTATCATCTTCATGACATTTTTGGCCAAATAAGTTGTCTGGTTTTTTTTTTTAATTTACAATGAGTGTTTTATAGTTTACTTGAATATTATTTCAACCATAGAAATTTCATCTTAATGTGTTACTTGCTAGAAACAATTACTCTTTATGTTAATTCTAATACCTTTTGCCATTTGTCACACATGGGCAAATATTCTCTGGAGGTAGAAGAAAAATAGTATTTATGTGAATATTTATGATGCCTGATGATGTTTGTCTTAAGTCTAGTTTTGCCTCTTTAGCAATCAGAGTGTATACTATAATTTTATGTACAAAATGTGTTTTAGAGAAGATTTTTCATCATAATTAAAGGTGTCCTTAGAAAAGTGTAGAAAACTTTTCTTTCACTTAGAAACTTTAATGTTCAAAATAATTAAAAACGCTAAAAATAGGCTGGTATTTTATAGAATCACATGGCTACAACAAGAAAATTTGACCTGTTACTATAATTAATGGCCATTATCATTATGCTTTCCAGGCTTGAGAGTAGATGAATTTTGCTTATGTAGTCGTATGTTGTGTGGCTACAGAATGTCTGGTTTCTGGTTGGTTTTTTTTACCTCCCTTATGTTCATCTTTTTCTAAATAGCAGCTTGCCTCCCAAGTGTATGGTTCTCCTACATACAGTTAGAACCCTATGCCTTGGTATCTTTAGGATAGATAGCCTTTCTGTTCTCTCTATCAGCCTGAGCCTTGTGCTTCTGAAAAATTAAAGCTGAAAGGGGAGTACATCTTCCTCATGCCAGTAGTCAGGACAATTAGTAATAGCAGTCATTTCTCCTTTTCTTCATCCTCTTCATTCTCCTCCTCCCCATATTGCTACTGAAGCGTGTCTCTCTCGCTGTGATGCAAGGAGGGCTCTAGAGATAGCTGTGGAAGTTCCCCACATTGAGGTAATTCTCTTCTGATTTCCTTTGCTTAAATCTTTCTGCACTCCATGCAAGATGCTATGAAACTATCCATGGCAAATAGGGCAACCTACCCCTTTTGGTTTGAAATTTGCTAAATTGTCTCTTCTAGTGGTTTATAATTGCAGTTTGCTCAGTCTCTTGAATTTGTAGTTGTTCCACTTGTAAGGAAATAGAATTCAGAATTCTCAAATTTAGTGTGTTCTTTCAATTTTTCCTTTGTAATTCTAATAGAAAACATATGTTAGTCATAGTGGTGTCTTACTCCAAGGTAATTTGAGAGAATCTATTCACTGTTTTGAAAGTAACAGCCAAAAGTTATTGCTGAGTTGAGGTACATGTCAACCTTCAGGTTGCAGGGGAAGGTGATGAGAATGCACTTCCAACTATCCGTGTTGATCCTCTATTTAAGGCCAGACAGGCAGTATAGAACTGGTTTTTGGTGTGTTTCCTAATTTATTTATATTAACAATGAGTTGTGTTTTTTAAAACTTTTGGTACTACTTGGACTTTTGTCCCTATCACCAATTAACCAAGCCACAGCTGAGGAAAGTGCTCTTAGATTTATGACTTGTAAAATTGAATTGGTTTTAGTAACCCTGCTGAACCTGACCAAGTGGCTTTACTGCAGCTGTGAGTCAGGTCATCTCTGGTGGCTTTCCAGCTTGCACATGTGTCACACAGGATAGCGAGATTGTTAAGTTAGGTGCAGGAGTGTACAAGTCTAATCCCAGCATGGATTGCAAAGGTTCTGAAGCACAAATGCAGTTCAGTTGACTCCCCAAAAGGCTGACAGTGAGAAAGAATAACCCCATTACTGTGTTGTCGGATTTTTAACATTCTCTAACATGTCACCTCTTGTGACAGGAATAGTTAGATATATACAGTTAGACCTGAATATGGTTAGAAATGAAAATTTACTTTCTTATGCTGGCATTCTGTAATTATTTCTAAGCTCTTTGTTTCAAGTAAACTGGAATTTTATCTCACAAAAACCCCTTACTTTTCTTACTCCATTCTTGATACATTTTCATACTCCACATTTTCCACTATTAAATGTTCTAGGTGTCCTGTGCTATTGTCTGTCCAGGATTTATGCAAAGCTAAATTACTTCCTTTTGTTCCTTCTCTTCAAACCTTTATTCTCCAAGCCTGACTTAGCACTCCTGGGATGGTTCTAAATATGAAACATCTGCATCTCTGTAAGACCCACAAAAGCCTTAATGCAGTCAGTCCTCCTAGCAACACTGCATAACAGATTTGATTATGTTTTCTCCTTTAGCTTTGTTGTGCCAGTGCACATTGTCTTATTTTTGTATGCATGTTCTCCAAGTTTCTCTCTGGCTGAGCATTGGTAGAAAGATGAAACTATTTCATTGATGTTCTAAATTTTTAACCAGTATTTCAAACATTTTTCTAGTCTAACTTGTAACCCTTCTAGTCACCGTGGTCCTAGAAATCATATGTGTAGATAGTATTGCTTCTGGCAGTGAAACTGAGTTGTCATGGATTAGACAAGAGGTCACTGTAATTGACAGGTGAATAACTGTATTCAAAATAGTGAACCTCCTCTGCATGTCCTACCTCTGCCTTTTGGATAGGAACAGAATGGGGCTAAATGGGAGGGGATACTCACTGTTGTTTAAAACATACAAAACACAACAGAAATTATCTCTGCAGCTTTGTACAAGAAATTTCAAATATAGCCCAGAGAGCTCAGGTAAATGAAAAAGGAAAATGTTACTGTCATAGAGAATTAACAACTCCCAAGACAGAAGTTTCAGCTTTTTAAAAATTTTTTTAAAGCAAGCTACAGCTGAGGAGACTCAATAATCTTGATTTTTGTCATGACATTTAAAATTAATACATTTCATATAACTTAATTTACACAAAATTGTCTTCTAGTAAGAAGCTGGTCTGTTTATTATTTCATATTGTTCTTCTTTCCCAGAGGCTTTCATAGAAGCATGTCAAGCCCTTATATACAATAAAATTCAACAAATGTGTGTGTATATATAAATATATATAATTTATTAGAGCAGAAGTCTATGCTCACATGAGGGAATTAAATCAATACTTTCCCAAAAGATGCTTCTGATCAGAGTTCTGTGCACAGCAGGACTCCGGATGGTTCTTAGGTCTTTGCTTTTTGGCTCTGAAGCCCACACTGTTCAGTGGGCAGTGGCTGGGAGCTCTGTACTGAGGAAAGTTGCTGCATCACATTCTTATCTTTCCTGGCTCTTGACCCTCCAGTATGATTTGGATATGTTGTGCCAGAACAGCAAAGCATTTTGCCCCTAGATAGATGTATCCATACAGACACCTTACAAAAATCTATTTACTTGGGAATAATTTGCTACATGAACAAATATGTACCATAATCTGTAGTATATAAAGTAGATCAGATATGGATGACTGGGCAGAAAGGTCCTAACATCTCCTTAAGTAAACCTCAGCTCAGCAAGTGAGTCATAAATTAGGAAGTGTCAGACTGAAATCTTCCCATGTATTTCAACATGACCTGCATTTCTATGTATCATAATAGCTTTCATTACTGTTTAAAGGTTTTGCATAGTTAACAATTCTGTGAGTTAGAAAAGGTACTGACTGAACAACTACTTAATATTTTATTTTATTCTGTGTTTTCAACTTAAAATTCCAAACTTCCTGACTGCTTAATACACAACCCAATAATAAATACAATATTTGTGTTTTTTCTAGTCATACGTGTAACACCTGTCCATTTCAAAGATGAAGTGATCTAGACTTTATCTTCATAAAGTCTTTTTGAGGAGAGGAGAAATATTTATTTTTCAAGCAGAAACATTGGTACATACGTAATACATTCATAATTGTCAAAACTGAAAATAAACTGTAGGGTGAAGACTGATCTTCCAGTGTGTTATGCTATGCATTCAGGAGATGGGGGGAAAAAAAAGCCTATCTGGGGAAAATTGTGTTTGTCTTGGTCAGCAACATATAGGAGCACTGGAAGAAAAAATCACACAAAATAAAACAAAACATCTGTCAGCTAAGCTAACCAGATTTGAATGAGATTTCAAAACCTTCAATGTTCTTAAACTTTCATTAAAATTGGCAATGAGATGGAGAAGACAGGCCCAGATAAGTACCCTTACGGGGACAAGATTGGCACAGGTCCACAGTCATATACTGGGCAGCTGCCTTGCCTGTGAGCACGTGCTTAGCTCTCAACTACCCACCACAGGGTCTGTTGAGCTGCTTCTGGACATTTTGTCTGAAAATAAATTTTTATATATATGTATATAAAGGAAGAACTCGACAAAGTTCTAAATTTCTTCAAAACTATTGTTTATAAAATGGGTTTTTCCTTTAATAAAATTCATTGAGGATGAGAACAAATACATAATTTCAGTTAGCAGGGGAAAAGGACATGGTAATATCCCATTAATGAAAAGTGTTTCATTAATATAGAGGAAAATGTAAAATTAGAAAAAATTTTTACCGATGAACAGCTGAAACTCAAAAGTAGTTTTCTTGCAAAGTGAGTGAAAAAACTAGATTGGTCAAAGCATCCAACCTGGCCTTGTGATCATTAATCATACCATATAATAGTACCAACTTGATGCATGTGGTAACTGTAAATGTAATGTGTTTTCCCATATTTTTCTTCTTGCACATGTTGTAAATTTAAAGTATAACATAGTATGTTTATTTTTAGTACACCTCCTGATAATCTCTCAATTCAAGAATTTCAGAAGAATGAGAGTATTGATGTTGAGGTAAGGAGCTTTTAACAAATATACTGTTGAAAGTAATGAGTTAGTGACATTGACAAGTTGCATTCGGTTCTGAAATAATTTTTTGAAAAGTTAGCCTTTCCTTACTTTTTCTGTGATATTGTTTTCATTTTTGAAAACAAGACAGGAAATTCATAGGCCCAGAATTCAGCTGTTTCAGGGTGATGCAAAAAGTAGGAAGTAGGGTGCCAAAAACTACTTTTTGTCCTCTCAACTTCAAAACAGTGTAGAGCGGCTAAACCAGAATGTGTTTCTACCTCTCACTCATTATGTAATCCTTAGTTGTTATGTTGTTGCTGAGCATTTACACAGATAATTGTAGACCACAGGGAAAGCTGACAATTAAACCTAAAATGAGTGCTTTCTGCATTGAGGGGCAATCAGCAAAAATTCATTTTTTCTTAGACATTGTTGCCCTTAAGATGTGTTCTCAATACTGAGAAGCTTCGGCATAAATGGATAAATTATGTGTTGTTTGCGCAGCACAAAGATCGCTGTAATTGTAAAGAGATAACGTTTGGTTTCATAAGCCATATTAAGAGAAGATGATACTTGAAGTGAGGAGGGACTTGTCCCCTTTCACTCCAGGACAAAGAAATGTGGCAGAACAGAAATTAGGGGTACGAAACAAAAGGAGTTGCAGAGAAGACATGGCAGTATCTTTGGTTTCATCACCCATCATCTTTGCAGAGGGGTGGCTGGAACACAAAAGATATCTGGACGCAAAGTGGGAGTGGTTCTGCCTGCAGTAAGCAGAATTCTCAAATCTAATGGATTAATTTATGGAGATGTAAACCCACTTTGCTCTTGAATAGGAGCATCAAGACAAGGATGTAGAGCATTTCTGTTAATTTGTATTGCCTTAAGCTTGTTTAGATAATTAACACACTTGTTCTGCTTTGCAGGTGTTAAATTGTTAGAGATGTGGTATGTGTGTTAATGTCATAGTGAGGGTATTGAATTGCTGTTAAGGGAGAGATTCCTAATGTTAGATCATCCCTTTTCAAAACCATAAATTTGATTTGAAGAATATACTTCAAATGTCATTTGAAATCTGATCAGAAACTCTGGCAAAAGTGGCGGGGGGAAAGATTTATTATTTCAAGGTAATTGTCCCATGCAAGACCACACTTTTGGACATATCTGCAAATTTTAAATGCTAGCAATAGAAGATTTTGTGAAGTCTTATTAGGCCTTTCTCTCTTGTTAAATGTTTCTCCATACTAGATGTACAATTTTAGTATTTAGAAAACCGATATAAATATATGTAATTTATTTTAGGTGGTGCAACTTATCAGCACAGAGATACTGCCATATGCTAATTTTATTCCTAAGGAATTTGTTGGTCAAATAATGACTATGCTCAATAAAGGCTCAATACATTCTCAGTCATCCTCCTTTACAGGTATGGTACCTGAATGACAAAAAATAGTGTTTAACTCTACTAGAAAATAATTAAAATGTTGAGAGTACTTATTATGATAAAGACTTGAAGTTCCCTGGCACAAATTCAGTATAGACTGTTTGATATCCAGCATTTTTTATAAGCTATATTTTGTTGAAGTTGCCAAGCTTTCCTTGCAATTTTTTAAAAATTACTTCCTTACTGCTTGGACAGCATCACATATAATACTGTACTTGTGTTACTTTTTACATAGATTATTTTTCCTTTGTGCGCGTTCAAACAATCATTTCAGACAATTCTAAGACAGACATAATATCCTGTTCTTAAAAATTAAATTACCTTAGTATAACTATATGGTGTACGTGACCAGATACCTTCTCTGCCTTTAAGAAAAAACATTTATAGGGGTTTTTGGAAAGATGAAAAAAATGGACATTAACTGTTACATAGAAAAATACTTGAATTGTACAGTACCAAATATGAGTACTTACAATGTAGGACTGGGTTTGCTGTTTTCAGATGATTTCATGTATTTTATAATTAAAGCAATTTCAGGTACATGACATGTTTCTGAGAATGTGGCATAATTCATCTCTCATTTTTGGAACTACTGTGATTTTTGCACAGTCATTTTTTCTTAGAATGTATTCTTAATATTTGTTCTTATCACTGTTAATATTTTTTAATACTAGAGGAGTGATAACCTTTTCTCAACTTAGAATAAACTGATTGAAAAGCAGCATCATGCACACTGCACAATTAAATGCATCATTTTACTTTGACAGAAGCTGAAATAGATATTCGAATGAGAGAGGAGTTTTCTAAGGTGTGTTTTGAAACACTGCTCCAGTTTTCATTCAGTAATAAAGTCACAACTCCTCAAGAAGGCTACATCTCTAGAATGGCACTTTCTGTGCTCTTGAAAAGGTCACAGGATGTATTGCACCGCTACATAGAAGATGAAAGATTGAGTGGCAAATGTCCTCTTCCACGGTATGTGCGTTGTCTTTAGAAAATAAAGGTATTACTGGGACTTTATGAGAAGAAGTTTGCATTCAAAATATCACTTAGTCATGAAAAAAATGAGGGAGGTGGGAGAGAATGAAATTTAAAAGGCAGGGAAATGTTTATGGGGAAGATATTTCAAAGAAAATGCTGGTACCAAATTTTTTTAAAAAAAACTTTAAGTAACAATGGTCGTATTCTGTGCTGTTACAACATTTTCAGTTACTGAAACAATGTTTCTGATATCTCTAGCATAACATTTCTGAAATCTGATTTCCTTTTATTCCCAGTAGAGCTATGTGTAGTTTCTAAAATAAGTGGGTGGAATCTCTTCAAAAATAAGATAAAACATCCAAACAGCAATATTTACTCAAGTAATTGTTCTTGAAATGGAAAAAATGACCAAAATACTAAGAAATTCTTTAAAATGGGAACTTACTTGAAATTTGCTTAACTTTTGAAGGTTTTGAACGGAATTTTGAATACGGAAATTGATTATGCTAACCTTATCACATACTTTGATATGAGCATTTTCAGATTGAGATCTGTATGGTGTTACTGTTTCGAGTATCACAGGTAAAGCTGTCCTAGCTGAGATAACAGCAATGATGGTGGGAAAGTTTTTCTATAAAACTTACATTCTTGAAACAAAAATGAGTAGTTGACTGTTTGCACTTTTTCATTTGTAGGCAGCAAGTAACAGAAATCATATTTGTTTTAAAAGCTGTCAGTACTCTCATAGATTCACTTAAAAAGACTCAACCTGAAAATGGTAAGTTAATGGTTGTTAAATAACATGGTTCTAAACAAGGTAACATTATGTCTGCCCCAAAGATGCATTTCTTATTTCCTTTAGTAATCTTCCCAGAAATCTGAAAGAAAAGTGTAATCCGTAAGAGTCGGTATTCTGTAATTCTTTGTGCATGTAGGTGGCAGGTAGACAGCAAGAAACCCCACAAAGTTTAAAATGCCTAAAAGTATAAGGACCTAAAATAGTTTAACAAAAGAGAAAACTTCAGTATATGGTGTCCTGTAGTAGATAAAGCTTGATGTCTTCTGAAAACAAAGAAAAAAACCCTGTTCCATAAAATATTAATTGAATTCTTAAATATATGAAGCCTGGCTAGATCCTTTTTTCCTTCTCATGATACCTTTCTAGGTTGCTATGGTTAGTGCTTACATAGGTGCAGTCTGCAGTTAAAGAGGTGTACAAGTTATGCACAGATTGGCTGGTAGATACTTACAATTGTTGTGGTCTTGCTTTCCCTCTCTTCCGGCTCTGTTATTTCCTGTCCCCTGGATTGAGCTTAGCTCATTGATGCCTGAGTAAATGGTTGACAGATGTATTTAAAGGGCTGAATTAAATGAAAGACTTCAACTTCATTTATAGTTACATATCCTGGTCCTCCTGTAAACTGCACCTTCGGTATGCATGGAGAGTTCTTGGAAGGAAACTTAATCATACGTCTTGGTTAAGTCCACTGTATTGGGCTCTAAAATTCTGACAAAATTGTGTGTACAACGTTTCCCTCTACCTCCCTGCTTTTGATATTAGGAGGAACAGGAAAAAACGCCCTTTTCAATCCTGAAATAAACAAACAAACCAGCCTTTCCAGAAAAAAAACAGGCAGGTGGGTTTCTGGAAAGAGGCAGTGCCTCATTTGCATCATCACTGAGCAACCAGAGTCATGATGATGTGGTTTCCAAGGTTCATGGCAAAAGGGTGCAAGCTTTATGCCAGGATGCATAAAGCCTTTTGGCTAACCCCGAAGGTAACTGATGTGTTACTTTGGTGGGTCTTCTTCTTAGAGGGGTAGAGTAGCCAACTCAGCTGGGCTGAGTTCCCTGCATCCCTCTTCTTGCAATGAGAGACATACTTCCTCTGGTCCGTATGCAGCAGTGCTTGCCAAACCTCCCACACACTTTCTTAGAAAGAGAACCACTGGACAAATTACGGAATCATTTCTCTCTCACTTCTTCTACTTTTTAATAATTTTATTTATTTATGATTATTATTATTAGTGTTGTCTGAAGCCAGAGTTTTGGGGTTTTTTGAAAGCAGAGCTAAAACAGAAATAAGCAAGGAAGTGACATTATAATAAGATTCATGCTACAATGTTTAATTTTACTTGTTGGACTAACAAAACTTTACCATGGATATTTTTTGTCTTTGTCCAGTGTTTCTACCTTTGCATTCTATAGCTCTTGTAATCTGAAATTATCTGAAATCTATAGAAGGTCTGATTGCTGACAATTTTTCAAAAGTGAAATGTGCATCCAGTTCAATTTTCTGTCAATAGCTGAGAAAAGCAGGCAGAAAACACATGTGGCTTGCAGATTGAATAGAAGTATTATCTTAAATTTTTCAGTTCTTCATCCCCAAAACACAGTGAATGACTTGTGTGTAGAAACACAAGCATGTAGCACCACTTTAAGGATATTATCCCATCTGGCCTCCAGTTGCAGCTGAAAAGAGAAATGGTTCTGCAGAAATCCTGGCCCATATCTGAGTGCCCTGCGTGGATGCCACACTGTCTGTATAGCACTAAGTACTTATGTTTAGGCACACTGTGAGTGTGCCCTTTCTTAGACGTTTTGAAAAAAATCTATTGTCAGTATTTGGACAGTAGTAAGTGATTCAGTCTTTTCTTCCCTGCAGTTGATTCTAGCACATGGGCACAAGTTATTGCCTTGTACCCGACTTTAGTAGAATGTATCACCTGCTCATCCTCAGAAGTGTGCTCTGCTTTGAAGGAGGCACTGATTCCCTTTAAGGACTTCATGCATCCACCAGCATCCAAGGTACAGAATGGAGAGTCTTGACCCCATAAAACTTCTTTTTGATTCTTGAAGGGAATATCCAAAAATGTTTGCTCCTGGGCTAAGTTTCTCTGAGGAAATCTCTTGTGACTAGTACTTTGGCAACCAGTGCTGACTGCCTCTTAACTGTACTAACAAGAACTCAGTAAGTCGTGAATACAGGCTTTATCTCAAAGGTTCCAGAGTGAGTAGCAGTGCAAACCTTTAATAAACTTAACTGACTAGTTGGAATAATTTATAATCTAATGTACTTGCTACAGTATCTTGAAGTGGTGATTGAAAAGTGGGCTTATGTACAGCTTGTTGTGTATGTGTTAATGATGTAATTAAAAATATTTCAATTCAGTCAGATTTATTAGGCTGGTGTTTTGCACCCTTTTTTGAAGTACGAATTGTACTAAAATTTTATGCAAGATGGTACTGTAACATTCCATATATCTGTAACCAGCCTTTGTAAACAAAGGGAACTGATATACTTGTGTGTATAATAAATGGTACAGTTATGTATAAAATAGTTGCATTTATTTAAATTCTTTTAAAAATATTGATAATGTCAAATGCTTGAAAATGTATTTATTATGAATAAGTTGTATGCTTGCATTTTTACTTACAGTTTGCCTTCTAAATTGCCAGATATGCTCATTCATATCTGATCATGTTAGTTTTTGCTTAATTGAATGTATCTTCTTTGTGGCCATTGGACATCTGCAAAGGGTCATACAACAAAAGATGGAAGCAAGCAGTCACAGTCTGCTGATCTCAAACTTCCGAGCAGTTGACCTGAAATAAGTTTGAATATGCAGAAATCCACTGTAGCACTTCAGCACTACCATACCTCACTTCACAATAAATTTGTTTCAAGATGTTTGTTCTACTTAACTCTATCCATTTTTGCAGTTGCAGCCTTGCTTTAAAAAGAAAACAAACATATTTGAGCGTTGTTAGCCTTTTTTGACCTTCTTGGCAAGTATCACAGTCTTTGAATCATGACCCATGAAAGGCCAGTTCAAATATCTAAAATACTTGGCTGTAATATTTTGTTCAATAATTTTAAGTGTTTTGTTTTATAATGTCTTTTCAACCCAAACAAATCGTTCTAATCTTTTAGTTATAAACTGTGTCAGATAAAAACCATGAGAAGTGTATTTTTGAAGGTAGTTACTCATTTAGAAATGCAGTAAAATTTGTCATTAAGTAAATGTGAATTTGTTTCACATAATACACAATTGAAGCAAACCACTTTTAATAGTATTGTTTTTAAAGTTTATGATCTAGCATTTAAACTCTTATTTAATTAATTTTGATTTCAATAATGTTTCACCTGTATTCACATTTTTAATCTGTGATGTGAAAGCACAAAGGCCAAATGTGAAAAAAAAAGACAGGTGCCTTTTTATGGATTTCAGAATTTCAGAGCTTACCCTTAGGGTTTTTTTTCTTCAATTCTTTTGTAGATATTAAAAGATTGTCATGCATAAGAAATGGTATTTCATCTGTTTGCTTTGCACTTTCCGTGCTAAAGGGACACTGATTGGTACATGTGAATAGGTGTAAAAGTTGTAGAAGCTTCAAGCTAAAGGTGTGATGAACTGGTCAGGGTTACCATGCATGAATAATGTTCTCCAGGCAGTTCTTTGGACAGCTTGCTCCCACAAATCTCCAGTTTATGGTCCTTTTAAAAAGCTTTCTGTTTCAAAGTACAGTAAATATTAAAGAGGCTTCAAGACCTTGCACATTTCTGTAACCAAAGTTGCATGGAACCTAATTGTCAAACCTGAATAGTTTTAAGAAAATACACTGTTCACATTAAGGAAACAAATGTTTCTTGTTAATAGAATTTGTGTCAAAATACCTTCTCTGGAGGAGCATTTCCGGTATACTGCAGAACTGGGTCTTATATACAAGTACCAACATTATCCATACTCTGAAAGTGAAAGCCCAACAACTGCTCTCCAAATTAGTGGAAGATAAGTTGAGGTCATTAAAGAAAAAAGCTGTAGGAGAAGAAAAAAGGGAATTAATTTGTTTTAGAATATATGGGTGTGCAGACTAAGCTATGGATAAATTTGTTTGTAATTAGTTTCTAATGGATTTTTCAGTGATAATACAGATGCATTTGTCCATTGAGGCAAATCTTTATCTGTAATTCAAAAAGGGATGCATGAGTCTTTCCTGACTCCAGAGCTTAGACTACTTTACACCTATGAACATTATTCTTCAAAAGGTTTTGAAATAAACTACCAGTGAGCTAACTTACCATCTTTTCCTCTTAATTACAAAATGAATAATATCTGAGGCATGTTTTGGCCATGCAGTCTGAGGTTGACCATATTAAAACTGCTTTTTTGTATTTTGTAAAGTTTGAAAACTAAAAACAAAGCTACTTACCTTAGAAAATGTTTTGAATGACTAATTTTGTCTATGAACAAGAATTATTCCCTTTACTGTGCCTTCTTGTCCAACACTCAAATATTTCTTCCAACTTGAAATATCAGTTTCTTTTTTCTATTTGTACTTTTTGGTAAGCATTCTTAGGGCATCTTTGATGCAGCAGCATTTTTGAATATTTAAATTTCACATTTTTGCATGTTCCTAGCAAGGTAAATCTTGTTCCAGAAGAAATTGAATTAGTTTAATGTTGCCTGTTGAGTAGACCCATGTCCAAGTTCTTCTCAAATCTGTAGGGTTGCTTAGTCATGAGAATTAAAACCTGTGGCCGTTTTCAGGATGGAGTCTGCAGTGTGTCACTGAAGTCAGCTAGAAAAGTGTTACAGCTGACTGTATAGAAATGCATCAGCTGGAAGTTGGAAGATTAGCATTAATTGCTTATTAAATGTAAGCACATTTAACAGTTTTCACCTTTTTCCTTCTTGTCCACAACTTTAAAACAGACATGGATGGGAATCCAAGGAGAAAAATTATTAGGTTATTAGCATGTTCATATCAGGACTTTGGATTACTTGGGAAAATTTGTATGTCTCAGTGCCATGACCATTGCCTTAATGTACATGAGGATTTAAGATTGCATAGAACTGATTAAGAAAAAAGAACAGATGTCTCAAGCTGGGAACTTCTTATGGAAAGTCTTATTCCTAGAACTAACCTACAGTAGTTATGCGCTTCTTATCAGAGATGGTTATCTAACTGGACATCTGTTTTGTTCCCTTGTACATGAGCCTGCTTCCCCACCTGCTTTATTGGTGAACTGTGGAATGTTACTGGACATTAAACCACATGAAACACATGGTCGCTGTTAGTTATGTACAAGAGTAAGTAAGAGTACGTCTGTGAAACTTGAGTAGTTTATCATTGTATTCTGCAGATGGGGTTCTTTTTTTATGCAGGTTGAGTTGTTTCTTCTTGCCAAAGAGCCAATCTTCTCATAGCTGGCCTTGAACTCTTCAGGCAAGGTATTTTTAGTGAGGCTAATGCCTTTCTTTTCCTCAGCACATGGCAAACACAAGTACTTGTCATCAGTGTATTTTACAGAAATTCATTTAGAAGCTCAGGATACAAGTGTTCTTGGGGGGAGGGAGGAGGAAAGCACATTTTCTACTCATCTGTTTCTGTACAGTTCAGTTCTGTGTCTCTTCACTAGTTGTTCGCCTCACATTTGTGGCTAGCTACTCATTTTCTGTATGAGCAGGCAACCTTCAGCTTGATTCCTCCTGAATAAGGTGAGGCTCTGCAAGCATGAGAAGAAATTGCTATGCACAGCTGCCTTGTGAGCAGTGCACATTCTGACTGTGCTACTGCCACAGGCCCTGTAAGACTGTTTAGAGTAAGGCATGTCAGTTCCAAATAAGGCAGCTCTAGTGTGTAGGTTTTGTTTGAATTGGAATCCAAAAGAGTGCACAGACATTGTCTATATCTTTAGGTGAAAACATTTAGCCATCAGCAAAACATTGATATTATATTTTTATTCCCCAAGAAAAGCTTATTTTCTTCCCGAATTTTTCACCCCTACCTTCTGACAGTACCTTCTATATGTGCTTTGTGTGTGCTTCTCTGTGTTTGCTTGAATTGTAACTTTTGGAGGCAGAGGCTCTTTGTCTAGACAGCATTTTGTGTATCAGGGCAAGCAAAGTCCAATAAAAATAATCATCAGTGTAGAGCTCTCTCTAAGAGAGTTCATAGCTCTTTAGAGTTCATAGCTGAATTTTAGTGTTCAGATTAATGTCATATTCAAAGTATCTGACTGCTGTCTAATTTAGGACAGACAACATTACACCCACTAGGAACCAGTTGCTGGGATCAAGAATGACTACAGCAGCAGCAAGTGAGCAAAGTATTGGATGGGTGGTTTAAAACAACTTGTGTAAGAAAGAAAGTGAAATTAAATATTCACAATTCTTGGGGGAGAGAGAGAACTTCAAAATAAAAACAACTGGACTTGAAGAAGGCAGACCACAGAAAATTGGTAAGATCTCACAGAAGACAAGTCTGAAGTAAGAGAGGAGCTGAGGAGATAGGACGTTTTCTTGGAGATGTGAAGGTTGCAACTGAAAGTATGTGCCAGACAAGCTGGAATAAGAGACAAACTCAGTTAAACAAGGAATTTCATCTACTTTAAACACAGTGAAGGGAGGCCAATGAAAGACGGAAATTCAGATACCACCAAAGATGAGTGTTAACAGGGATCAAAGCAGATACACCTGTCAGCTGACAGAATAAATGCCTAAGTAGTAAAAGGTTTGTGTTAACTAAAGTGCTGACTACCTAAAAGAGTATGGCTGTTTACACAGGTGATGGTGTTTGGTTCAGAGCTGCAGTTTGTATGTTGAATTTTTTGGTTTGTTATGGTGATGGCTAATCCAAAACATTAGAGATCTACTGCCAGTGTATTGCTTGTGCAATTGATATGAGTGACAAAGATTGAAGAAGCTTGCCTAGAAAAAACGGAAACAGGAGAAAAAATGGTTATGTGTTGTCAAATTTACTGGGCCTGAAGAGATTAGTTAAAGAACTAATGTGAGTAACTTCAGCACTTTTAAGATCATATTTTGATGTCCTTGTGTCCTATCAGTTAGAGTAACATGCTAAAAACTGATCCTTTTCTTTCTACGCTCCTTATTTAAGAATTTATGTCTTAATTATGAAAAAACTTTGATAAAAAGGATAACATTTACCTGTATATTTACTGTGCTAACTACAGGATTTCACTAGCAAGAGGTGAGACTATTCATTGCTTGAATTTACTTTATTATCTATGTTTAGAGGAATTCTCAGATAAGATTATTTTTATAATCAGTTTGATAAGCTTTTTTCTTTCTCCATGTCAACACATTTATTCCCACTGGTGGTCCAGATGCCTGTCATAAGAACTTCATAAATAATCTCAATTATCAGCAGTGTAGTCCTCTTCTCACCTAAAGTGTGTTCCTTATGGAAAGAATGAGTTAAGTACAACTACCATATTTTTCTTCAATCAAAAATATTGGGATGTTGAAACATACTTGAAGGCATGAGCCCCTTGGTCTGTTTTGTTTTCAGAAGAGATTACCATAATTAAATAAGAAAGAAAAGCCCTTGGAAGTCAGGTATCTGACATCTTCACAGTTTTGTTACTGATCTTCAAACTGGAGTCATACCTGCTGCTCTCTGTGCACAGAATACCTGCCTTAGACTTGGCACACATCTCCAGTGGTACCTCCAGAGCTGAAGCTGCTTCAAGGCTGCAGAGGCTCATGAGGATGTGATGCTCGGAAACTTGAAGCCTGATATCACTTGGTCTGATGTTTTTAATATTAACTATTTCTTCCTTAGAACAATTTAGGTTGCCAAGGAATTGCTTATGTTTCTAGCTTCCTTGCCAGAAGACTCACACTTCTGTCTCCCTTCACATCACAGACCAATGCCTGGTTGTGAGGGGAGGGGCTGAGAGGCTCCATAGAAAAGTGGCAGCCAAAACTGGATTGCCACCACTTGAGACAGAGCACAGAGAGCAGTCTGGTTTTGATCGGCCTTTGTCATGAGAAGACATGGAAGGGGACAGGAATATTAAGTGCAAAGTACTGCTGGGATGTACATGTACAAAGAGCTGGAGTACATCTCGACTTCTACTTGCAGGTCTACTTACTGGACATCTCTTCATGCCTCTGGGCCTGGCAAGGCATTATATGGTACTACCTTACCACTAAAATGAGCTGCAGAGTCTACATAAAGTACTGCCCTAGAGAAAATGAGGAAATGTAAACATTTATCTTAGAACAGTTATTTAAATTAAATATTTTCTCTCAAAATACAAAATTAATAACGTCTGTTACAGCTTTGTGCACTATACCGTCTTAAAACTTTAAGCAGTTTTGTTGCCAGAGTTTCAAAGAGAATGCACTGAACTGATGGAGTACAACAAGCCCCTTCCTCTTTATAGAGTGGGAAGTAAGTTTTTGAAATGCTATAGTCTGATAGTAGTAGCTCTTTCTTGCAGTTAATATCACTTTAACCAACTCGATTCAAACAAGTAGGTCAAACTTGGAAATGCATTAGGAATTGAAAAAGTTCTGCATTTTTTTCCCTCATCCATACACAGGATAGAGCTGTGAAGGTAAAATCTGCTCTCTCAAAAAAAAAAAGCTGAAGGCAGTGACAACCAGAAACAATCAGTTCTGTACACTTTGCTGACAAAATGTATTTAATGGATGCATCCCATACATTTAAAAGAGATCAATCTAAGAATTCTTTTGAATGCCGTATTTCATATTATTATACTTTGAGTCCAAACAGAGCTCTCGTCAAATGAATGAAGTATTAAATAATCAAAAATGTATTTATGTTTTCAGATGAAATGTAACAATTTATAATCTAACAAGCAATATAATCTTAGCTATGTAAAATGTATTCCATAGTTTTAAAAGGTTATCAGATTTAGTGGGACTATATGTAATTGCAAACAAACATTCAAATAATTGCTAATGAAATAATAATAATCTTTTAGAGGAGATGAATACAGATACAAAATCAAGCTTAAAATGTAGTTTCTAGTTTATTTAAGTCATTATTAAATGGAAGTCACTTTTGACAGAAATCATTCCTCCTGTAAATAAACTTAGGAGAGTCGGTATGGAGTGTCTGCTTTGAGATGCACAAGTTGGATTTCTCTTCTCAGATTTAGGTAACTAAAAAGTTGAAGGATTAACTAGCCTGGCTTTCATTTGCAGTCAGGGAAGACAAAATAGGCAGGCCTGGCAGGAGAGCTATTCCATCCTAAAAGGTCATGTATGTTGCTATGTGGAAGTGACAGTTCTTGCTACCAGGGCATAGGACAACTTCCTTAGGCTTAGGCATCTGGTGTTTCATGGTGTTTTTCTAGAGTACTTCAGACATCTCAAAATGGAGAAGAAGAGAGAGCCACAGTAAATGCAGTTGACTTTGCTATTCCAGTATGTTGATGGTGCCTCAGGTTTTCTGAGTTCCCCTAAGAGCATCTTCTTTGTGGCTTTTGTTTGTTTGCTTGCTTTTTGGGTTTTTACATATCCTTTGCTGTGACTTCCTTGTAGTCATGGCATTGGTCTAAATAATTACATGAAGAGTTAAGAGATCTACAGTTACTGTTACTGTACAAAGCTGAGCTCTTTTTGGGCCTTAAATTCTCCCTGCTAGTGATCCATCTTGGTTTTCAATTGGTTTCCCGATTTGGATGAGAACATTGTCTTCATAAAGCTGGTAAACTGAACTAAACATTTCCAGTACTGCTACAAGTGTTTCATGTCAGCAAGGTTACAGTTACTTCTGAAACCTACAACTTCGGTGCCTGAATGCTTATTTTTGGCATTTGAACTTCTCATCTCTTAGGAAAATGAGAAAATATTTGCTAGTAAACATGAGTTCTTCGAAAGTCCCTGTGCATTTACGCTCTTGGTAAACAAAACTTGAATTACTGAAAGTAACTAAGAGCTTCCATCCTCAAAATCTTTCAGAGCTTTGCATTACAGCATGAATCAGCAAGGTGGGTGGCTCCAACAAACATTAGGGACTAAAAGCTTGCAGATTGCTACCTGTATCCATCTGCAGCCTTGCATATTTCCTAACCATTTAGTTAATTTTTCATTGCTTTCCAGGATCTACTGTAATAGATCTTGGACTTTTTAGATAAATGCAAATCAAAAAAGATGTGTAGGTCTTCTGATTTTCCATATAAGAAACTGTGATGTTTGCTGAGTATCTGCCAGTAGTTTGTACTGATATCTGACTACAATTTTAAAAACAATTTCTGCTTAATATTAAATATTTCAATTATTTAACTTACCAAACTCCAAAAAGGAACAGTATCCTACAGTTGTTTATCTCCCCTTCTTATAATAAATTTATCCAAATGATGTGTTTTGAATTTACATTTTACTTTCACCCAGAAGTGCTGATTTTCTTCAAATACAAATTGCTAACTTCTTGCCTAAGAAACTTTGTAAAATGTTCTCATGATGTTAAGATGGATTTCAGTCTGTTAATTAGCAAATATAAAAGAGACCTTAATGCAGGAAAACAAGTCACTGAGATGTGAAATACTCATAGTCTTTTGTAAAAGTTGCTTTACATTGTAGTTGAGGTGGCCTTAGAACAGAAGGGAGCACAAGAAAAAAAAAGGGTAAAAATTAACCCAGAATGAAATAAAAATGTTAATATTCTAAGTTTGGAGGATTTTTTTTTTCCACTGCTAATATATTTTGTAATATACTTAAATCTGATTATTTAATAGGAAAAAAAGATGAAAATACCTGGCTTTTGCTTTTTCTTTTTAATAAATACTTAAACTTCCCAATTTTAAATTGTGTTTCTTTTTCAAAACTCGGTTTTTATGTGTACACCAACTTAACTGAGTAGGAACAGAGCATACATTTCCTTGGTGCATCCATATTTGTAATACTTTGCCTCTCCTTAGTTGACCTCAAAAAACTGTAACAATTAAGTCTGACTGTTCCTATGAGAAATAGGATTAACAGAGGAACACAGGATTTGAGAGAAAGTGGTCTGGAGGAGATCAAACGGTCTCTTCCAGAACGAGAAGTAAAGGACTCTTGAGTTACTGGATGCTTCCATTTTCTCAGCTGTAGAATGTTCTTTAATGTGCCAGGCACTATCAAAAACACAAACTTCAGGATTACCTCATCCTACGCAATCTCTTGGCATGTTTTCTCCAACAGAATGCCACTTGTTTAAATGTCTTTTAAACAAGGATCAGTGATCTGATTGTGCCTGATGCTTCATGTAGGTAGCAACTTCAGAAAGGGGGGAACCACGTAATTGTACAGTATTTTATCTTTGTCTCGAAGGTGGCAATGTTTTGGCTCCTTTCCAGCCCGTTCTTCTCCATTGCAAATTTGTTGCAAGCTGTCATAAAAGGCACTCCATTTCCTTCTTAACCCATGTTGAAGACACTTTTGCATTAGAAACTTCAAGACTATTGTCTGTATTTCCGTTTCCATATTCTGCACCACTGATGTTAATAGTCTTTCTAAGCACAGTAACACATTTTAATTTTTTTAAAATTCTTCCCGTCTAATCCCTCTGCTGTAATCCCTGGTAGCTGTTTTTTTCAATAGATTTGTTCGTAGATGTGTTGGTGGTGAAGGGCAGAATAAGAATGTTAGTATTTATAACTTCCGTGAATCTGTAATGAGGTTCACAGTCTTTTTCTTTGAGGTCAGTTTCTGTGGAATACTCGCCATGGAGTCTGTTCACATTTAGAACGAAAAGAGCTTCCAAATTAAAAGTCCAGACCAAGGCAGGTACCGTATGTACCCTGAAAGGCCGTGCTCGCTGGGCCGCTCGGGCTGAGGAGGTGAAGATTCCCGTCCCGAAGGGGCCCGTGCGGGCTGACAGCCCGCTGGCACGGCTCCTGCCCCGCCGGCCGGTGCCGCGCCGCTCCCGGGGCCGGCCCGAGTCCGCTGCCTCCCGCGGGCCCCGCTGCAGCCGCGGCGTTTCGCGCGGTCGCCAGGGAGTGGCGGATGGGGAGCGGGAGCCGCGGCCC